>JAACJP010000031.1:0-512672 GCA_013368375.1 Tricholomella constricta
GCTACGGCTCCGCCTTTGCCGCGAAATCTGCTCAAGTCCTTGGCGTCTGGCGCGTCAGCAGAGGCGGGGGCGGGGCGGAGGGCAAGGGCTCCGCCGGCGGGGAGCCCGGGCCCATGAGCGAGGACTCACAGGACTCTGAAGAGGCCAAGGTGAATAATGTAAATGGAGCCGGCGAGGCGCAGTGGAAGCCTCCTGCCAACGGCAAACAGCATCGCCAGAGTCACGGCGGCGGCGGCGGCGGCAAACGCCACAAAGCTTAGCTGAGTTTCTTTTTTGCGCGCTCCATTGCAATTGCATCAATCAAGTTTTCTTTTCTGTAATTAACCGCATGTGTATCTCTTCTCCCGTCTCCCACTGCTGCTGTACAACTCGGACTATTCGTTAAAAATAAAATTTTATCGTGACTGTAGGTAGATACTAGCCCTATAGCACAACCACTTGTACTTACAGTATGGACCTCTGGCACTGTCAATCAACGAGCTTTACAATTTTAACACTGTTTGATAGTATTACACGACGACTGACGTCGATGAGTAAAGAAAACTAGCAAATACAACGAGTAGGAATACACGATTAGCCTGGGCATAGGATACAGGTCCTTGGGGGTTCATCGAGGGGCCGTAAAAGGAAGGTCATCTAAAACATACGCCACAAGCTTTCCCTGCTACCTTGATGAAGTTTCCTGCTCCTCCTGGCTGAGGTCGGAACCCAGCTGCGGCTATTCCTGTCATGATCATGGCCGGAGCTGAGAGATCGAACGGCGAGGCCAGACGACGCAGCGCCGAGCTTCCGTTTGCTAATACATAAAAAAGATGAGCACCCTGATCCTGGCACGAGAAAATAGTGGGGAGGGAATTACACGCACCACTTTGACTGCGATGCGACGACGGGGCCGCTGGTGCTTGCTTCGGGCTTGACCGGGATCTCGGCCAGCACGGGCACGGCTGCGACGGGCGAGGGGTCAGGGAGGTCAGCATACGAGTCCTGGAAGATGTCGTCCTGCGCGCCGTCGAGGAAGTTGTACAGGTCGTTGTACACGGGCGGGGTGGACGCGGCTTCGAACATCTGTTAGAGTTGGAATTAATTGCGTTGGGCGAGACAAGGAAATGCAACGGGCGGGGGGGGGGACGTACGTTGTTTCGCTCCTTGTTGACCCAGTAGAAGGGCTGCTTGGCGCCGTAGGTGCAGTTTCCTGGGACGGATTGGAATTTTTGGTTGATAGGATCGACGCCGCAGCGCCGGGCGACTTTGGGCGTGGCGAGAGGCGCCGCCTGCGCCGTGGATCCTGTGACGTTGCACTTGAAGCCGTTCATATAATCTAAAATAAAGTAAAACCACCAATTTATTTAGTCCTCCAGAGTCGACACAGGTTGGAATGATGTAATGCCACGCACTCTCATCTCCACCGCCATTCGGGGAATGGATCCAGAAGAACGCACACGTGCACCCACCGGGGGGACACGGCGGCATGCGCGCCGGGACCTGGAAGTCCGTGAAGCGCGTCCACACACAGGTCTGGTTGACGCTGAAAATAGTGAAGTCCTCCGGCTCCACGTCCTTGACGTCGCTCTTGTACGCAATGGCAAGGGCACAGCCCATGAGGTCATCAAAGCCTTGCGTATGGTACGCTATGGGCCCTCTGCCGCCGGGGCACACGTCGTTGGGGTTGGTGGCATTGCGCACGTCGCCGCCCTCGGAGGAGGCAAAGTAGGAGGTGGCGGATTTGGTGCATGCGATTTCGGCGGTGGCGGGTTTGCCGGCGGGGAGCTCGAAGAAGTCGGTGGGGTGGGGAGGGAAGTCGAGGTGCCCGTGGAACCACCAGTCGGCAAAGGAGCGGTCGCGCAGGGGCGCGACGGGGCGGTTGTCGAAGGGGAAGGTCTTGTCTGTTACGTTGAAGCCGTACATGCTTGGGTGGAAGAAGGCTGTGATGAATTACTTTTATGAAGTTGTGCAGTGGGCAAAAATAAACCGACCAGAATGACAAGCCGCGAGAGGCACTAACGTTGCTAGAGAAATCAGGGAGAGTTTGAACATCGTCATAGTAGTAATTGAAGTAAAATCAAGAAAGCCCAAAGAGATTGAAGAAAAGAAACGGATATGCCAGCCCGTGGCTTGAGAAGATGTGCGTTCGATGAATTCGATATCTCGCGAGCATTTGTCTATTTATTGCCTTTGAACAAGGTCGATAACAATAGCAGGTGGCCCATTGTATTTTTAGCATTGTTGCCACGTACAATTACGAACAAACAACCGCCCCGAACTAAGCGGACAAGGAACAACGTGAGAAAATCCTTTTGAAGACATCATTTCTACATACGGAGCTGAATATCCTCAGATCCTCATAGCGAGATCTAAAGCAGTGAAAGCCAAGGGTGGAATCAAGGGGCGCTGTCCTTTAGTATTCGTCGTCTCTCGGCCCATTCCTTCGCTCGCGCTCGCCTTGCCTCTTTTGCCGCATTCTCGGCATCCTCAAGGGGTGGCTGAGGTCCAGCCGGTTCTACAACAGCCTCTAGAGCGGCCTTTTCACCTTCATCGTCAGCCTCTTCAGTATCAGCATCGCTATCTCCATATGCCGTCAAGACCCCCAGTCCCCCCATATTCCCCTTCATCCGCTCCTGCTCCTGCTCCTTTTCATATTTTGCCTTGGCCTTCAAAAGCTGCCACGCCCTGCTCCACCGGCCGCGGAGAAAGGCAAACCGCCGGTCGCCACCGTGGTTGGCGAGGATCCGCATCTCAAGTTGTGCGGGGTTGGGGGAGGTCAGGAGGTGTGTTGCCGTCCGTCGCATGAAGTCTCGCTGGGGCTCGTCAGGCTGTTGAAGTAGGGAAGTTCAGAGGTTCATTACAGGTGAGTAAACGGGTGGGAAAATCCACCTCCTCATTACTTCCTCCCCACACGTCCTCTTCTTCGCTTGACTCGCCATCCTCAGCGCGTCGGGCCCTCAGGCGTTCTTCCCTGGCCAGATCGATATGCCGTCGTTTCTTATCCCGCCGGAAGTCTTCTGCTTCCTTTGGAGAGAAGAAAAATACGTCCTCGTTGTCAGACGGTAGATCAGACCAGCCGCCAGGCGAATCGGGGACAGGTTCGTAAGATCGAACAGGTTGTATGGTAGGAATAGAGTCCAATAGCAATCGCGCATCGTATCTGGTGAAAGTGGCGTCAGTACTTCATGACCTGAACTAGAAGAAGAGAAAAATTTGACTTGGAAAACGTGTCGTCGAGGAACCGCGACCAGAAGCTCACACTCAGACAGAGGGCCTTGAAGCCCTCATTTATTCATGCAGGACGTACCTGTCCACCCAAATGGCATGGTCTTCCTGAACACCAGATTTCGCCACCTGGCCAGTAGTAGCGTCTTCCTCATCCTCAGGAAACGCAGGCCGGGCGCCAAGCTGCTGGTGATCCCATTTGATCAACGCGTCTCCGACCTTAGAGCTAGAAGACGCCGTGAACTCCCGATGTGGACTTTCGAGAGACCTGGCGGATAGGGCCGCATGGGGCCCCCGAACGATGTCGGCCTCATAGGCTTGGATGTAGAGCGCAGAAATGGGATTTAGATCGGTTTCTGCTGCGTACGAGGCCGGTGGATCCTGAGTTTGGGACGAATGGGGGCCGTGGCCGCTTCGACTTTTTCTCTTGCGCCAGGAAGACATGCCAGCAAGGATGGCGCATGAACTTGTTGAAGTGATCGCGTTGCTGGGATCTTTCAAGTTGTTGATCTGCGACCTTTGTTACAAACAGGTTATTTTTGTTCCATTGAGAGGATTATTGACCGTTAGGACATCGACACAGCCTGTCCTTCTGAGCTGACCAAAAAACTGGATGGTGCTATGTACTTTCTTCAAGCCCCTACCTGGAAATGGACCATGATTTCCGATGAAATAACTCCTTCCATTGAAATTTTCCTCCATTTTATGTGGTTCCTGATCGCACATTTGCTTCCGTCGTATTGTCGACTTGGTCCCTGCGTTGCATGCTTACCAGGCTGGCTACCCATCTCCATTCACCCTTTGGGATGCATCCTACCCGGTCTTTTTCGGTGATTACAGCGCGATCAGCACTACACAATGACCTTCCTTTCGTTCAGCATGGCCACTCTGGTTCTTTGACATATTGGTCCATAAATGATGAAGCAAGAAATCCAGGCTCGCTTCCACCATTTCCCCTATTTCTTGGGTCAGACACGCGTATTCTGTGCGGCATCGATCCGGGATCAAGCTGGCCAAAGCGCGATAATATATCAATCAGTGGCATGCCGTTATGGACGACCACCCATTGTCTCTCCGAGTTGATATAAACGCGATGTCGCGAGACACATCGTCACCCAAAAACTCATGGCATTTAACGGTGAGCTCCTGTATAACTTGTTCAATGTTCATCGCCGCTCAATTCGCGTATTCATAGGACGATACTCTGACCCACGACTCAATCTCGATGGTCTACAAAACAAACACCTCCATCTCTCGGTCACAGACATCAATCTCTGCGCCCACTTCGACGCCCAGGGCGTATGTGACGAGCGTACTGACCTGTCTTTCCGGCCAAAGCGCGGTAATCACGACGAGCCACCCCGTGCAAACCACTTCTCACTCTGGCTGGGGTTCGGCGGGAACGAAGCGGTAGTATTGGATATAACCCAACCCGGTTACCCCTTCAACCCCTATGCCTCGGACGACTATCTCAACACGAACACCTCAATCGTCCGGCTCTTTTCGGACACGATCCCGTCCCCGCTGGACATGGGCTGCATTTACCGCGAACACAGTGTCCGGCAGGGGATCACCGTCGCACACATAATCGAGCTGATCAAGGAGAATGAGCGCCAGGGATACTTGTTCCTTTCTAACCAGAAACAAAAGGTCGGGTGCCGCCACTGGATACACACGATCGCGAAGGACCTTGAGCGAGCGGGTATCACCAGCAGAGGATATGCGGACAAAGTCATGGATCACCTTCGGACGTATTATGGACGGTTCCAGGTCCAAGAAAGAAGTGGCCGGTGGATTGGCGGGGCGACGTGGGCACCGAGACCCGAGTTTAAATGCGCAGAGTTGCAGATGGGTATTTTTCCATCTGTGAGTGATCGGACGTTCATTGGACTTTTGGATTGCTTTTCTGATTACTTGCGTTTCTACAGACGAGGCGATACAGATACTAAGTAATCGGAATTTATTGCCTGACACTTGACTGTAACCGTTCATGTCTTGTCAGTATAATTCCATGGGCTGCGCATTTGTACTCCAAACTTATACAATGTCGTAACTACTTGTATATTAATACAACACCAGTCGTTTGGAAATCTTACCGGGAGCGCCTAGAGGAAGGCATGGGCATCAGTGGCTGTGCTATACACGTCGCCGTCGCCACGTCGTGTCAATTTGCGCTCGGTTTGCAGACCGCCAACGTCTGCCTTTGTTCATCCAAAACCTCCCTTCCTCCCGCATGGATCTACTGCACACCCAGCTGACCAACATACAGCGCCAGCTGGCGTTTGTCAGTACTGATCCCATAGACTGGAAGCTCTATGTCCAGGCCTTCTCATGGGGCGTAACGCTCTTTGAGTCCTATCTTCTGTTCGTGCTCGATTATATCAGTCCCTCATTCGTCTTTTCTTGACTTGAAACATCTCGTAGCCTTCGGCAATATCCCCTGTACTCGAAAACCGAGCCTCCCCCAGCGCTCGCAGGCCACTTTAGCCCGGAGGTTTTCCAGAAATCGCAAAGCTATGGCAGGGACAAGGCCAAATTTGCCTTGGTCTCTGGCCTCTTCAAGCAGTGCCTCGACTCCACCATGTTGCAGTTCGGGTTCTACGCTTGGTCTTGGAGCGCGTCTGGACGGTTGTTGTCAGTCTTGGGTTACGGTGCTGAGTATGAGGTGAGCTCTGATAATCATCTTCGAATGCCTTTCTTTAAAGAAAATCTGCTTCCAAAGATCCTCCAATCTATTGGCTTCGTCTTCATCCTGTTCTTCCTCTCCTCCATTCCCACCCTCCCGCTGTCGGTGTACGGGACGTTCGTGTTGGAAGAAAAACATGGGTTCAACAAGACGACGCCTGGCTTGTTCGTTACGGACATTCTCAAAGGATGGGGGCTTGCATTTGTTCTCGGGGCACCTTTCCTGGCTGTCTTCCTCTACATCTTCAAGTGGGCTGGAGACCGCTTCGTCCCATGGCTCATGGCTTTCATGTGCGTGGACCCGATCAAGGTGGTACAATCGGACGTTGACTTTTTTTCCTTTGAATAGGGTTACGTTCCAGCTGATCATGGTCATCGTATACCCCACCGTCATTCAGCCTCTGTTTAACAAGCTGTCGCCGTTGGCTCCTGGTGACCTCCGATCGAGGATAGAGTTGTTGGCCTCAAAGCTCAAATTCCCCCTCAAGCATTTATACGAGATCGACGGATCCAAGCGCAGCTCTCATAGCAACGCGTACTTTTTTGGTCTGCCATGGGTCCGTTGCTACTCCTTTTCGTCCCCGCGTCTATCTTACATCGAAATTCTTCAGAGTAAACACATCGTGGTCTTCGACACCCTCATTCAGCAAAGCAAGCCTGATGAAGTTGAGGCTGTCCTCGGTACGGCTTCTCTTTTCCTTCTATTCTTTTCCAGCTCCAGTATTGACGATTCACCGTGATTAAGCCCATGAACTCGGCCACTGGTATTACCTCCACCCAACCAAGATGATGGCTGTTTCCCAGCTCCACATCTTCACCATCCTGGCCCTCTTCCCCGCCTTCCTCCATGCTCCTCCTCTCCTGCGCTCTTTCGACTTTACCAAGGCAGTCTCTGCGCAGCCTCCGACCATTGTCGCGTTCCTTCTGTTCCAGGTTTCGTCTTTTTTACTCTCTGTCATTCAAAAACAGAGCACCTGACACGCTGCCCTGCCCCGTAGATGATCCTGACGCCCCTGGAGGCCGTCGTGAGCATTGGCATGAACGCTGTCAGCCGCCACTTCGAGTACGAGGCCGACAGGTTCGCGTGCGAGCTGCAGACCAGACTCAAGGCGGATGACATGAAGGACATGGGCGATCGTCTTGGCCGTGCCCTCATCACTCTCCACGTCAAGAACCTGTCTACCGTCTGGGTCGATTGGCTGTGCGTGTTCCTCTCCTCACCTTCTCTGGCTCCTGCAGAAAACCCCAACCCCCCTTTGACACTACTTGTTGCTCCAAAACAGGTACTCGGCGTATCACCACTCCCATCCCACTCTTACGGAACGCTTGCGTGGGCTCGAGGCCTTCCAGACACAGTTGGAGAAAAAGAAACTGTAAAAAAAAATCATGTACAGTATCGCCGCATATCACGTTGTGAGTGTGCGGCCTGTCGTCGTCGTCGTCGTCTCGTATTGTCTTCCCCTGCAACGCCATCTTGACTCGGATCTGCGAGGGTTCGGTAAGTTGTTGATTGATTTCCCTTGCGGTTCCTCGTCGGGCTGCAGCCGTTGTTATCTATTGGATTTACGATCTCGGTCTTGTCCTCTACTATAGCAGGGGGGTTCAGAATATACACACGTCTAATATATACTTGAGGCATCGATAAAGAAAGACCACCAACACTGATATTGATACTGCCAATATCATTCATTCGCATTCGGTCCAGGTACCCCCCTACCCATCACACCCTGCTCCTGCTGTCTCTGTCTCTCGCTTTCTGTCCCAGGCATCCCCTCCCCCTTTTCGCATTCGCATTTCGCGTTTGGCTGCCTCTCTCTCTCTGGCTCGGATCGAACGAATCATACATTACATTAAGTACATATAACCAACACCTGCACTTTCTCTCGACCCCCCCATGGCATCCATCCATCCTATGACATTGAATTTTTTTTTATGTATTGTGCTATGAAGCTGTGTTAAGTAGGAAGATTTCTACTAACTTACTATGGTTGCTGGACATGTGTACGACTCCCATGAAGTTTCGTTCTTTCTTTATAGAGATGTAGAGATATCTCAGTAGGTGAATGAGCAGTGTTATGTGGGAAAATTTGAAATATGCTCGGATTTCCTCTAACTGTGCTCGGCCACGGAGGGCAGCGCTCACCAAGCTTGGACACAATATCTAAGTCTCATTCACGAAATCGCCCACCGCAGCCCTAAGAGTCATGTTCAGTTAAATCCTCAGGGGCAAAGGGTCTGTAAACCTACTTCACAATCGTCATGCCCTCAAACGTTGCCCTGTAAGCGCCAAACTTAATCCTACAATTTTTTTTTTTTTTTTTTAGAAAGAGTCAGCTTTATAGCAGCCTGGGTGAACATACGAAGTAGATTCCAATCCCATCGGGCCCGAAACAGTATACCTCAAAAGCTGGTTGCTCTCATCGGCAGCGTCTTTGACCACGTAGTCCATGTGCCCGTTGGGGCCGTACGTGACTGTGACGAAATGTACGGTCGTGCGGTCCGTGAAGCTCGCGAGGGGGATGGCCGGGCACCCGGTCGTCAGACAGTCGCGCTTGTAGTCCTTGATCTTGATCTGGCCGTTCACGGCATCGAGGGTGATGATGGGGCTCCCGTCGCCGCGCGAGAAGAGCTGCATCAGGTGGAAGAACTTGGTCGAGGTGCCGACGGTGGAGGATAGGCTGCAGGAGCCGGGGCAATTTTATTTTTTATGTGTTCGAATGTTGTGTTGCGTGAGTGGCTGCTTACTAGTATCTCCACTTGAACTTTTGTGTGACGCCGTCTGCAGCGCCGGGTGTGAGGAATTCGATGCGCTGCCTAGGTGTCGCGCCTCCTGGATCGAGGTTCGCTGTCGGGTCTGAAGACAGCGTGAGGCCATAGCAGTCGACGATGTTGATAGGGAAGCTGACGCTATCCTTGCACCCCTGGTACAGGATACCTTTGTGGATACTGGTGTAAGCTACGTCGATTGACGGATTTACGTGACATGAACTCACCGGATGCTTGCCAGGAGAGATCGCTGCTTACCGTCCCAAACTGCATGGACGTCCCATCGGCAAGGAGCACCTGAGCCCTGGATTGGAGCGATAGGGCATTGGCAGACGCGACCAAGGCGAGGGCAATGGAGACCAGAGACAACGACTTCATTGTTCAGAGAAGGGGCTGGCAATGGCAGGGTGTTTGGGTGAGGAGTAGCCATTATGAACGGTATCTCGCGTTCATAAGGGAGATACAGTCGCTTGAACCCCGTGTTCATCCATCACGTCCACACGACCATCGTAGCACAACGGCGGCCCCGAGTGCGATTCTGATCCCTGGTGATGAGCTCGAAGGGGCTTACCGTTTTAAAAATAGCTGCGAAGGACGACCATTCGCGCTGCATAGGAACTTTCGGTTGCAACCATCGGAGAGTTGTGATCCGGGTATACCCTAACGGGAACCGTCCAGCAAGTACGGTTGCGGCCGGACTTCGAGCCTGGAGACTGAGCGAGTAGTTCGGTGTTGTGTGCCAGGCATGGAGAAGAGATTAGAGAAGGATTCGAATGAATTGCGGCGGCACGTCTTGCTAGGCGGTGCGGTCGCGAGGACCTCGCGACGCGTCGAGGTGATGAGAGAGTCAAGGTCAAGCCGCGCGAGTGCTTGTCACGGCGCGAAACATGTAAGTTCCTCTCAGTCTTCATCCCGTGCCTCCTTCACGATCACGCGCCCTCACAATACACACATGTGCTCTAACATGGCTGCAATAGACTTCGGGGGTGCTAGTAGTTTCGATACAATTAATGAATCAAAGAACAAAGTCAGCCAGGAATATTTTATTCAAGATACGCTGACTCGACTCGCACCCTTTGTCCGAAGATGATGAAGTCAGTCCCGTTTGGGAGTGGAGCTGAAAATTGTGTAAGGCAATGGCACTCCGTTAGGAAAAGCCGCCTTTGTTAGTTCCAACATCTTACGACGCTGCTCAAGGCGTTTAGGAGTTACAGATTCTGGGTTCGGTTTGATCATGACGAAGTCCTTTGGCATAGTAGGTAGACCTTTATCTTTACAGGGCTCCATGGACGCTGAGAGTCATTGTGGAAAAGGCGCATTATTAAATATTGGCACATAGACATCGCTACTAGTTTGACTTACATTGGAGGATTGCCTGTCGCAGGGCTACTCTCGTGGAGGAAGTGGCCTGAACTCGGTGGATAGAATCAAAGAGCGTTTCCGCCGACAGAGATTCAGTTGGGCCCATGCGGTCAATGGCACGAGCAAGTTCGTCGACGGTGACGGTGACGGTAACGGACGAGCTTTTCGGAGACGACATGGAGGGTTTGGTTTGGCGGACAGTTTCTAAGACCTGTGGAAGTGTTAAACTGGTTGACTAATGATGACGAAATGGGACCTCAGCCACCGCCACACCAGAGCAAGCGGGCGAGCGTGAACAGGGTGCTAGGCTGGGTTAGCGGAACAGGCGTACTCACAGCAGAAACTCCGTCCACCAGCAGCATTTCCATATCAACCTGACCAGGAATCCAGGGATGAGATGCGAATAGAGGAGAGGAAAACTCGGCCAAAGGGTGCACGCGTAGTCGGGCCCAGACTCGATATCAGGTCAGAGAGATTAATACTGTTTGAGACTATGATACGCAGTTCTTGCCATCATTGAATCACACGACGCCATGCGCCACGCTTCCAGTCATCCCAACACACGCTCAGAACCACCGTGTCTCCCTCCAACGAGGTTGGCTTTGGGATCGCCAGCTCCATGCTCCACTATCTAAACCACCATTTCCAATATGCTTTACCTTCCGGCATAGCGTATGTCCAGCTCGAATTTATTTCCCTCGTAAACTTCGTGCTCTCCGCCGCCTTGATGCTCGGCACATTCAGCGGACTTGCCGCTCAAACGTCACGGCAGAGACCCGGCCTCCCAGCGTCTGGGAGGTTCCAACGCGCATAATGGAGCAGAAGCTCGATTGTCTTCGGCGTCATGTCGGTGCGCTGGAACGAAGGTGATATCAGGACCAAGGCCAGCTCCACCATGAGGTTCTGGTCGGAGCCCTTCAAATACCCGATGACGCCTGCGAAAGCACCGTCTGCGCTGCGCATTGTGTGATGCCCTGGTTTTTACACAACGGTCGGTATTCCTTCTTCTGTGTAAGGTTTCTGAACAACAGCCTTTGATGTCATCACAGGTCATTTGCTGCAGGTGCTTCCCGTCGCGTCGCCGCAGCGGAATCGGGAGCACGAGACGGGCCTACCAGATTCCTGGAAAGAAAGCAATATCAACATATAACTATCCCATCGCAACCTTTACCATATGTCACGACTCATCACATAGCAACACGGCACCCTCGCTCCATTACAGGCGTATCGACAATTATGGGCGAGGCAGAGCATTCTGTCCTTCCTTGGCGAACGAGTATAATGCGCCGAAGCTCGAAGACGACTTCGGAAAGGGGAGGTCGTGAGGTTCATCCGGGGTGGGTTTAGCCTAGGGAAGTACTACACGAAGACGCGGTAGCTGACGACGGGGTCGAGTACTGAGGAGGAAAGGCTCCCGCGTGAACTTTCATCGACAACGTCTACATTTTCCATACCCGAGGCCCAAATGAAAGCTAAAGCCTATCCATGGCCAGAGAAGGCTCCTGCAGTCAAAACAGAATTCAGCGACCAAAATGGGCAAGCGTGAAGGACGACAAATCGTGATGAAATGTGAACAGACGCGACTTAACAAGTACAGGAAGTATGGCAATTCCGAGGAGAGATGGCAACTAGATAGGCAAATATGATACATCCTATGTGTCGGGAGAGCGATAGAAAGCAAAGCATTATCAATTCTGGTTTGGCCTGGGTCCTCCTCCTCCTCCTCCTCCAAGCTGGACAATGGGGGGTTCAATGATTGATTCGCAAAATAGAAACAGCAAAGCTTACCTGCTCCAGGAAAGCATCTATCTGATCACCATCCTCCATACCCAGCTGATGTCGCGGTCAGTGATGGGTCACATTCAATGCAGGATTGTTGAGCCTCACTCACCCCTCCAGGCGTATCATCTGGCTGCACACGCGTTCCATCATATACAAACTTGAATGTGCCTGTGGGAGATAAGGGGAGGGGTTGAGATAAGATTTTGTTTCCTCGATTTCAAATTAGGAAGAAAGCGCGAGCAACGCTACACTAGCCTGCTTCTTTCCCGAATCGTTGCTACAATACATCCGCGATCATCATTATTAGCCCCTTTGCTAAAGATTACCATGACACACCTCAGCCGCGGCGAAGATCTTGGCAAATTTCATGTTAGTTTTGACCTTCACCGTGATCTCTGAGGGGATGTGTGAGAAACCAATGCACATCAGCAGGGTTTCCTTCATCGCAATCGCGAATATAAAAACCGGCACGAACGTGTCCCATCGTACGAGATGTTGAGATTAAGTTTGGGCTTGACGTCTTCCGGCCCTTGGGACATGGTGATACGTTTTGAAGTGGCGCAAAAGGCAGGAAGGGAAGGATAACAGAGGATCTAGACCGCGTACGGACGCGAGCGAGGCGCGTAAATGGGTTGAAGAGGCTGACAGTCGAGGAACGTGACAGTCACACCAACACACCCGGACTAACGCGTCGGCGTAACACTTTCCATCTCTCCCACTGACTCTAATTCCCTTTCTAAACCCTTACTACTTGACGAGGTACTTTTTTGACGTACCTGAGTTACCCTCGTAACTTAGTCAAATCTAATAGATCCAATTTCAATTCCGACAAAATGGGTTTATCGTGGTGGGGCCGTAAATTGTATGTAAGTACAAGGAGGAGCAAGGAGCTGCGAAGAAAACAACAAAACATAATGCAGGAAAGCGTTCAAAGATCAGATGATGGTGCATGAATCGAAAATAGTAAGTGGCTCTGAAAACACGACGTTAACTTATAAACAAGGGACAGCGGGGAAGCGGGGAGCGGGATCGACAGCAGTTCACAAATAAGGTATAAGTAAATTATCAGTCCATGTGTAGGAATAGAGAAACGACGAAAGAGAAGAGTGATAATGATATCATGATGAGGAAGGTAATTCTGTCGGAGCACCGATGATGGAACGCGCGGGACGCGCCTCGCGGGGGTACGGATGCACGCCCATGCTCCGCGTCTCCTTGCGGGGTTGGTGCTTTACCTGACCCCGTACATGGAAGTCATTCGAAAAATCACGATAAAAATGGCGGAGGATCGCCATCCTCGGATTGACCGAGAACAGCGTGAGCTTGGGGAGCCCCCGTGCGGCACGCAGGCGGAGGTAATCGAGGACCAAGGGGTAGTCGTCGCTGGTGATGACCAGTTCCGAAAGCGCGCCTAGGTCTGCGGGGATGGAGTCGAGGGTGATGTCGAAGAGGGCGTGGAAGAACTGGGAGTCGGATTGCACGAGGACGAGCGACTCGAGGCCGCGGAAGAGGTGTTGCAGGGGCAACGTCACTTCTTCGAAGGTGCTGAAGAAGCACGTAACGCCACGAAGTGTGAGGCTGGTAATCTGCGTAAAGGGACACAGCGCAATTAAGAGCTCGCGAGCGTCCTTGTTTGCTGCCCAGTCCGGCCACTCGGCGGTATCGTCCCGTACATCAAGAGGTGTCCTTGCTTCAGGGCACCTGCCAAAGTCGTGCACGTAGACGGAGCGGAGGTTGGGGCAAATAAGCCACTCGACGAGGGACCAAGCTGACCGAGCCCATGTGTAGCCGATTTGGAGGGAAGTGAGTTTGGGAAGTGTGATCCGAGGGAAAATGTTATCATCAGCGGTGACGTTGTAGTATTCAAGATGAGTGAGGGTAGATTGGGTCATGATGAGAATGGGGAAAAGTTCTGACATGCCGAGGTCAAGGTACTTGAGGGACAGGGAAGTGATGTGGAAGTTTCGGACGGTCCAGTCCAGGTAGGAGACGGGAGATTTCGGTATGACGAGATGATCACCGAGGCGAGTCGCCTGCTCGGCAGGTCGCGGCTTCATGGCAACGGTGCAGCCGGTATTTCCAAGCATTGCGAAATCGAAATGGATTAAACGAGGCATTTCGAGTGGGAGGATAACCTGCATGGCGACGCGAAGAGGGAGGCCGGAGTTGACGATCATGATTAGCTCGTGGAAACGATGGGCGTGAGCCGATAGAGCATGAGCCCATTGGTATACATATCGTTCTAGAAATAGGTCAAGGACGAGATGGATGGTCAAGGGGAGATGCTGGGAGCGACTAAGGAATTTCTCGACGACCTGGGAATGGTTGATTCGTTTCCGCGTCCAAGACAGCTTGACGTATGTCCAGAGTAGCGGGGCATTAATTGCGACAGCTCTCCACTGTGCGCAAACATGCGAAAGAGTGACCGTTGTCCTAAGTGACTCGAGCGGGTCCGCAGTCTGCAAGAAGTTAAACAGTTGGTAAATGATATCGTCGGGCATCCGTTCGAGCGCTTTGCCTGCTGGTGGTGGTATACTGTCGACGTCGCTGCTTCCTGGCAACGAGGTCGGTGAGGGCGGAGTTTTGTGAAGAAACGGAGAGGTAAGTGGATGATTTGGGCCAAAATAGAGCGGGTCGAGATCCTGTAGCGACCAGTCGTCCAAGCTCAGCTGGCGAAAGGCATCAGCGAGTTCCTCTACCGTATCTGCGGGATGGAAATAGAAAAGAAGTCCAAATTAGAGGTAAACCTTGGCGCACTAAATGACTCCAACATAGATTTGGCTAAGGAATGTTCTCGCTCTTGAATCGTCAGGGAAGTAAACAGCTATGGCGCCCACCCAGAGGCCCACAGGTATGCTTTAAATGCGACGACTCTTGGGAGGGTCCCTGTCATGATCAAAGCTAATATGAGGTCCTCTCAGGTCAAAGCAACGATTCTGCATTGTCCTTCAAACTAGGCATAACGACCGAGCCTGAAGCGAGACCCATGTAGTAGAAAATTTACACCCTATGGTCTGGACCTTTCCGCGGGATCTGTCACGGTGCAGTGAATTTTCCTGCCTGAAGTCGTATCGTTGAGTGTGGATAGGACTTGCATGACTTGGACTTGCAGGAGGGGCAGTCCAACCGTCCACGTGGCCGACATAATAATTGATCGTACTTACTAATTGCCCGCTTTGGCCTCCGCCACAGCTTCACTTCGACCTTGCTGAAGGAAGTACTTTACACGTAGACAATTCATTACATCCTCCATTTTGAAAATTTACAACAATAGAAATAACCGACAATAAAGTGATATATGAGAACACATTTTAGTTAAAGTTTTTCACAATTACGCAGCAGCGATCATACGGCTTGGCGAGGTTCGGAACGAACAGACTAAGCCCAAGTCAAATACTTGAAATATGTCCAAGAGCTTCCGCTTCCTCTGACATGATCAATTACAGTCAATCACAATTTCTGTCCAAGTACCTATACTCATACTCTTACAACGTCCAATTTTTAATTCAATACATTCCGCACGTCGACGTAGCTATGCCCACCGCTGGACAACGACACTGTTCACGAGTCCCGCGCCTTCGATTGTCGCATTGGGGTCATCGAGCGTGCGATTCGGGAACGTCGTACCAATCGTGTACGCACGTAACAGGTTCTCCGGGCGCGCCCTATGTTCCATGTTAAGCGTCAGTCCAAAAAGAGTTACGAGCCACAGACGCGAGAAGCGATACGCACGCATTGATGAAATTCAACAGATCGCGCACTGTGTGTGTCAGGTTCATCCTGCAGACGATCCTACATCCCACCACATCAGCCTTGCTTTTGGCGTAAATAAAAGCGAGCAGCATACCTTGTACCGTCTGCAAGTCGGATCTGAACACTTGTCGTTGGCTTCGTCTGGTCGACCTCGAAGCGGGTGGTGACGCTCTCCCTCTCAGCACCAGCGCTCACGCTCGGTCCTGCGGTAACAGCAGAAACGGCAGCGGGGAAACCACCTGGCATAGCGCTTGAGCCTGAGCTCTCGCCGAAGTTGGGAACGGGGGCGCCGAGACGATTTCCGGTGCCGGCGAAGGCCCTGGTGCCCTGTGGGGGCATGTACGGCTCGTTGGTGCGCTTTGTGATGCGTATGTCGACTGGCTGACCTGGGGGAATATTGAGGATCGAGTGCGGTGCGCGACTGTGGTTATTGTGGGCGTTAAGTAATGCAGATAGGTTGGTAAATAAAGAGGGGAGTGCAACATATGCAGACGTACCCGGCGTTGAGATGGGCCAATACCTCGGCATTGTCGGGGTCATCGTAGCGCATGAGCTCCCCATCCTCGACCGTGAACCCATCTTGCCAGAAGGTCAGGTAGCGGATTGCGGGCACCTCGTCTTCTTTATACGAGAAAGGTGACATCAGTCTAGTGCTACTATCTGATTCTTAAGTAACAAGGCGGGACCTACCAGGACGCGCGTCAGGGTCGGGGATGTATGCGCTCTCGACGTCTTCGCCACCAAGTTTGTGGCCACCCCCACTGAAGGCGCTCGACGTCCCAGGGGCTTCAGGTGGCGGTCCGGCTCTGATATGGGGCAGCCATGAGCACAGTGGCGAAACACGACGTGTGAAAGTGTACGTACTCCGCGGCACGGCGCAACAAGTCGCGTACCATATCACCACCGGGCATACGTGGCTGGCGGCCGGGGTCCTCAATCGAAAGTCCACTAAACGCGCAAGACAATCAGCCCGATCTTGTGCTGTCGCAAAAGGATGATAAAGAAGGGGAAGCATCAACCTGCGCTCCCCACCAGCAAACCACTGCTGCGGCTTCTCTTCATCTTCATCATCGTCGCTGTCATTCCCAGCCCCGCGGGGTGGGCCACGCCCGCCACCATCGCCGCCAGAAGAGAGTCCACCGATCGTCCCGAATCGCGATCCACCGCGACTGTCACCACCTCCGCTGCATCAGAAGATCGGAGAGTAAGTTATCAAGCGCAGATCCGAGGTGAGCAAGGTACATACCCTGACCAATCGCCAATACGACCTACCCTGGGAGCTTGCGAGGGTCGAGACCAGGAAGCGGGCATGGGTTCGGCAGCGCCGCCACCCAAGGTACGTCCACTTCCGGTTGAGTTGTCCGCGTCGTCGTTGCCTGACATGATGGGTTATGGCGTTGTGAAGAGAAATATATGGATGAGTGCGACTTGACTGCAGGAAAGATCGAGTCTGACGCGTCCTGATTTACCTTGGCCGCTGATCAGCTGTTTGGTTTGCTGGACCTTGGCAAAGGAGCTGCACAGCCTCCGCCTTTATTCCACCGCGACCACACACTTTCTGAAACCAGTATTAGCTCTTGCGAGTGTTGTCGCCTGAAGTACAACCCCTGTCGCTCATCGCATCAGCCAGAGGCTCCTTGTGCTGGACGCTGCGGGCGCTTTTCGAATATGATCATCTCAACTACACGTGGAGCCTCCACGTGGATCCAATTATTAGGGCACCTATCGCTTGACCCACGCTTTCTAGTACAACTGGGAAAAGTGCCGCCTTGAGTATCCAAAACTCTGTTGACAATGCTAAGGTCAAGGTAATGAAGGACCGAGGTCGGTGGCCGCGCTCAGTTTACCTTGGTGCCTTGGAATTTAAATCACCCTTGCAAACACTTTCTGATCATGCATGAAGAGACTCCTTTTGATCTCAATTTCCAAATCGTCGGGGCTGTCGGTATCATCCACCTCAAAGGAGTGATCTAGAATATTCGCGTCTAAAATCTTGAATGTTTTTCGCCGTCGCGCATTGACCTCCCTACGCCTCAATTCCATGGCGCCGACCTTTTATTGACTGCATCTTTCCAACAATGCAGAAGATTTGTATGTTTGTAACGCGGGTGGTAATCCACTCAAAAGCTCGCCTCGACGACTTTCATCAGCTCCCGGAAAACTTTCAAAATTACTTTGATGTGTTTATGGAGTAGTCAGAAGGGTGCGGGGTTTCAAGGCATAATTTCTAAACTTCATCACGTTGACGTTGACGTTGACAGGAATTTCTGAGGCCTGGAGAATTGATGAATTCAAATAAGAGACGATATCGACGCACAGCAATAATAATTAACGCCGGTTTTGATGGAGACCACGATCAATTTCTGACACGCCGAAAAGTTGATGCCCTTGATATAAGTATCAGCTCCTACATCGTGATGCACTTTTTCGGAGTTGATCTCACCCCCACTTCCGTCCCCTCCTCTCCTCAATCGAAGTCCTGCTGTGCGGGGTCTTCAAGCTACTCATCGTTGACGAATTTCAAAAGTTGATCTTTTGAAATTTTATATTGAAGTACTGAAGCGACGATGAAGCGGAATTCGAGCTCAAGTGAGTGTTCATAGGGTGCGTAGACGTGGCAGGATACTAAACATCATGTAACCAGATCTTCGATTTGTGGGTGGAGCTGTTGCGTTGCTTTGGGGAATGGGCGCAATCCCAGGTGTAGCTGCCGATGAGGTCTGTTACACCACAATGTGAGAGACTGTGCTTTTCAGCCAAAGCAAATTGCTAATAGTCTGTCATTCGTGTAGAGACGGCTTCTGGAAATGCACCAAACGACTGTCCCTGGGCGTTCGAATAGCAATCTGCATAGGTGTTTCCATTTGTACGCCTTTCGCATCGCATGCATATTTCCAACATTAACCGCAAGTGTACCGCAGTGCTCTCAGCTCTCCTTGCCCTCTGCCTCTGCCTCGGTACTCGCAACAGGAGGTCCCGACGGCAGCAGGAAGCCATCGCCGCCGTGTACCAGGTCGAAGCTTCACAGATCCAAGGCCCACCACCTACGACCTACGTCACCAGCTTCGACCCGCGCTCCGCCGCCGCGTACCCGCTCCCCAATTCCGCATACGCGCACTCCCAGTCCCACAGCCCGAACCCTCCGTCTGCGTTCCCACAAACCCCCGCTGGATACCCACACACACCCGACGCGGACACGCTCTCTGCCAACCCCCACGCTCAAGGCAACTCACGCTCTCCCGCGAGAAGCCCGCATGTGCGCTTCCAGCCCACGCAGGAACGTTACCAGGGCAAATTCAGCACGAAGCCTCCGCAAACGGCGCCTGTGAACACGGGGTATGGCGGTCCAGGAGCGTACCCCTTCCCTGGTTACACTTCGGTGCGTTCCCTATGTCCTTGATCAGACGTTTGTCCCACTGACGTTCTGTCCTGCTCGTAGAAGTCAGGCTCGTCGCAACAGCCGCACACGGCATATTCGACTGGGTTTCCCCGACCACTGTACACGGGCCAAGCTGTAGAGAAGGAGACCGATCGGGAAGCACGGAAAGACATCGTTTGATGAGATATCGCTCCGTGCGCTGTTTGGGCTTCGAGGCTGGAACCTGGAGTTGTCTTTACTTTGATTGTCGCATCTGTGCTCCATGAAAACCGTTTCCGTTGAACGAGACAGTCGCGGACTTGTCAAGTGTGGCGCATTTAGAGCTTTTGGTTCCGAGTTGGCCAGCACAAAATGCCGTTTCAAAACCGTACACATAGCAGCAAGTACAATGTGAGCATTGATTTTTGGTAACTTCGATTCGGTCAAGTACTTCCCCATGGCCTCAGTCTCTCCGATGTGTAAGGAGTGGCGACAGGTTCGACCACTGATTTACCGTTCACAGGCCTATCGTGATCACTATTACTTTTATCATTTTATACGTTCGTGAATTCGTGAAAGGTCTTGCAGCCGGTCATTCTCATACATCTGAATCAGCCTGCCGCACAGACGCTGCGGGGTTGCGCAGCACAAACCAAAGCACTGCGGCTGTCAAAGCTGACTTCAGCTCCAACCCGGGGCCTGATCGAAGCGCTCATCTCTGGACTTTTTCGCGAGCTATATAATCCGTGCACGGTGGTCCGTTAATCTACAAGAACAATTCCCCCAGTTGGAAAACAATTGACCATGTTTAGTATCGCAAATGTTCTAATGTCGCTCGCCTTTTGTGGCGCTATGGCAGATGCAGCCCAGGCCGTCTTTCCCCCGGCTGCGCCCCATTATTCTTCCACTTTCGTGACTCCTAAACAGCCCAATATCTCTGCAGACTTCAGGCGAATTATATGCAGGTATATTATTCCAGACTGAAGAGTGACTGGAAGCTGATGGGTTATGCTTCAGCACAAGTACGACGTCAACATCGACAACCATATAATCAGTGGATTCGTGTGTCTTTCTCCTCGAATCTCAAGTATTTCAAGGGCTTGATTGATCCGTATATGTAGATGTACATGAGTCCCACTCTGAGAAAATTCCGTCTCGACGGTGCAGATGATGGCAACTTCCTGTCCAGCCAGTTTGATTTTACCAACACTACAACCAATGGAACCCTCGTCTCCAATACTATCCTCTCCTACACCGATGGCCTTGTCTCTCCACAATGCAACTCGTTCTTGTTCGCACTCTTCGTTCCTCACCGTCGTCGGATTATCCAATTGATTTGACCCGTCTCTCTCACGCAGCGTGCCCCCGTTCATACATCTCATATCCCCCGACATCTTAACCACCACCGGAGCGGTATACACCGGAATTCAAAAAGACGAATTATATGGTAAGGTAAGCAGCTGGACCTTCACAGTGAGAATAATCATATGCACTCCCAAGGATCAAAGAACGCACTAATGATACAAAGATGCACGGCAGTACAGAGACGTGGTGGTGACCGCGTTTATCGACCCGAACAATACGCTGGTTAGGTATGACTTTGCCACGCCAGGGCCCTTGCGTACCTTTACTACCACCCGGTTTTTCAACATCATACCTGGACCTGTGAACGCGACGGTGTTTGAGACGTCGTGTGCTTGAGCCCTGGCGGAACGCAGACATATATCAACAGCACTGGAGGTTTTATCATGTGATGAACGTAGAGAAGAGTGGACGCTTACTGGCTATTTTATTGATTCGAATTCCTTGGGGTAATGAATCAGACAAGAAATGGTACGGTTCTGTTTATGAAAGGGTTACTTGACGACGGCCTCCCCTTCAACCTAGGAGGGAGGGAACAATGGGTGATGAGACACGATATGAAAGAGTGGAGAAACGTACTAAAAGCTTCTGGTTACGCTTGTTGATCACTCGTTCAGCCTTCTGCCACACGTCATCCTCTCCATCCGGCATAAAGCTCCAGTCCTTTAACATCTCCTCGTAGAGGTGCACGACCACGGACCCATCATATCGACAATCTTCTTCCAGTGGTTCGTTCGTTCCAATGACCAAGCGCGGATCCACCTTCCCAGCTGCCATCTTCTCCAACACTTCATTCCCCGCACAGAACTGTTTGATGCTGATGGACGAGTTGCGCGTCGACAGAAGCACCAGGCACATCCGGAGGCCTTGCGGGACGTGAGGCAACACTTCTTTCACGATTTCGAGCGGAGCAGAGAGGCTCAGGTCGAACGAGAGATGAGTCAGGTGCGAGAGATCGCCGAAGCCTGTCCATGACCAATCCCTGAAGTGGTCTGAGCCCTGGTATATATCGAGGTGCGTGACGTGCTGAAGCACGGGGATGGTGAAGTCCGGATCGGGGACACACAGGAAGTCGTGGAGGATCATAGAGAGGCGGTGCAGCTGCAGCGTGCCGTTTGTGAGGAGTTTTGAAAAGGACTCGAGGTCAGAGTGGGAGGAGTCGGCTGTGAGCTGGGATAGCTCGAGCCACGACGCGAGGCTGGTTACGTTTTTGCAGGCGCCGAGGATCTTGACGGCGTCCCGCAGGTCGATGCCGTAAGCGAAACAGAGGATTCTGACTTGTGTTGCGAAAAAGTTGTGGCGCTTTTTTGAGGTTTCGAGGGTGCGGACGAAGGCTTCCGCCTGTGAGGGATATTCAAGCGTAACGTGCCGGTATAATATTGGATCGATCCTAGCAAAGGTTTCGGTGAAATGGTGATGTGTTGAATAGAGTTGACAACAAGGCATACCAAGTCTGTACTCTCCGCGAGAGCCTTACAAGCTTCAGGGCCATGGACCTGTCATGGTAAGCTGAGCACTCCAGGATAAGGCGTTCGACATCATGTGGAAGCGGCGGGAACGCGCGGGCCGTCATGCATGTCATAATCAAGCTGGAAAATGCAGGAGGTGAGGTTCAAAGTGCAGACTGCTTTTATACACGACAGGAGTTTGGTTACATCGTGCATCGAGCAGCGGACAACGCGTGAAGTGGACAGGGAGGGTTTCCACTGGAGAACAGTGGGCCAACACGTGATCGAGCGTACAGTTTGAAGTAACCCACTCGGGGCCGTCTGCAGCGCAGGCAGAACACATCAACAAGCGGACCAGGTCCCCGGGCCATCATAAGGGACTTCGGAAGGGAGCTTAGATGTCGGGAATGGACGTCAGAACGAGGTGGGTGCAAGGAGTACGATGAAGCGATCCACAGTGGGCCTATGTCAAGCGTTAGAGTGTAGGCCGCCGGGATTTGCAGTCAGGCCGGTGTAAGTTCAATGATGATGGTGTCAACAAGTTGACATCTTTACAACAGAGCATACTCCATACATATGTTGGCAACTTCCATGGCAGTGGAACCCTTTGAAGGTCAACGGAAATCATGCCAGTGCCGGTGCAGAGTTACTAACAAACAACGGATTCAGATACTCCGAAATATCATCTGCAACATGGTGGTTTGAAGAAAGTGATTGTCCGGCACATACCGGTCAGCACTGGCACTCAAACGACCTTTCCAACCCTCCAAACCTCAAAAGTAAAATACCATCCAGATTTATATATGTATCCATAAGGGAGCGAGCGTATGTATGTAGGTATGAGGGAAAAAATTCCGGTATCCAGCTCCGGCCGGGTATCGTCAGGCAGCACTGTCGTTTCGTTTATCGTTTGATTTACGAGGAGTATATAATGAATGAATGAGCGAGCTCAGTTGGGTTGAGGGTGGGGATCGAAGGAAGCAATGGAATGGAAGGAAAGAAAAAGGGAAAACAAAAAACAGACAAGAGAGAACAGAACAACAATCAAGGGAGAGGCGCAGCCGAATTAAAGGGTGTCGGCTGAAGATCATCATAAGGTATGCCACAAACCTATAAAAAAAAGAGAGGCTCTTGATGGGGAGATCATAAAAGGTGGCCGGGGCTGGGTGGGAGCTGGAGCTGGAGGAGGAAGGAGGGAACAGACCGTCGTCACATCTGTACAGCATTCGATACGGGTGCAAGTGTGTGTGTGGCTGGGGCAGGAGAAAGATCTATCATTTTAATCTTCCTCCTCTTCCTCCAGGACGTTATGCAGCGGTGCCCCATGAACATACCGCGCCGGGCTCGCACGGCCCGTCTCTTCGAGGGGTACGCGGGGCGGCTCAATGAGCGGGGCCTCGGACGGCGACGATGCGACTTTGGGCACGGGGGCTGCGATGGTCGGGGACAGAGTTGCCGCTCCTGCTCCTGCTCCTGCTCCTGCTCCTGCTCCCGCAGCGGCAGCGGCAACTTCGCTAGGCAGAGAAGCAGAGCGGACGGGGAGGCGGGACGGCTGGAGGGGCGCGATAGGGATCGGAGCAGGTATAGGCATGGCGCCCGGTTTCGGGGACGTCCCGCGCTCGCGTTCCCTGTACATCTCGATCAAGGCAGCAGTCTTGCTGGTCGGGATGGGCGTCGCTTCGTGTGTCCCATTCGAAGTCCCAATTCCATTGACGTTCGCAGCAGCCTTGGGGGGAACCTCGACCTTGAGGGTGGGGATGACAGCAGGCGAGGGGCGCAATGCTTCCGGCGGGACAGGCAGCTTCCTGAGCGGCTGCTGGGCGGCGTGGCCCGCATCAGAGGCGGGGTCATCATCGTCCGTGTCGTCCTCCCCGCTATCCGCGTCGTAGGCGAGCCGCGCACGAGGATCGTCGCCGGACGGGTCCACCGACGTCGGCCTGCGCTCAGGATGGAGATCAAAATACCCCATCCGCCTCTGGTTCCGGGCCATCTGCCTGGCAGTCAACGCCGGGCGGTCCACCTCGTCGTCCACCCCCGCCGGGTCCAGGTCCAGGTCCTGATGCTCTTGTTGTCCCTGCTCCACCACCGACCGCTCAGTCGTATATTCGCTCGTCGCTCCGCTGGTCCGCGGCACAGTCTCGATCTCATCCACGTCCAAATCATGCAGATGGTCCAACCCCCCTCCCGGATCGCGATCCACCCTCTCATGGTGCACACTCGCCAGCGACGGCGTCCTGTCCCTCACGCCCGCCAACACCTGTGCCACCTCCAAACTAACAATGTCCGGATCCGACCTGCGCGAATGCACCCCTCCCTTCCCCTTCCCCCCGCCACCGCCCGCCCGGCGTTCCGCATCCTGCCCCCCAATCCTCCGGCTCTGCGTCCCCACCAAAATATCCACCCACGCGTCATCCTCCGCCTCCCTCCTCTTCTGCTTCACCGCCTCAGGCTCATACTCATCATCACTATAACTCGCCAGCCTCGTCTCAAAATCCACACTCGAGTACTCTGCCGGAGCAAGCCCCCCCGTTTTACGACCCGAGCCAGGACTGGGAACGGGAATCCCGCCTGGCAAGCGAAAACGCGACGACGATCGCTTGGTCGAAATCTGCGACGACTTGGTTGTCGTCGCCGTAGAGTAGTCAGAGTGCATTTCCTCGCTCTTGGGCCCGCCGCCGCCGCCTCCTGCTGTCAGGAGCTCAGGCGCCGGCGCGGGGACATATAGAGGCCCGGAGATCGCTGCGGTGGTCGTCCGAGAGTCCGAGGTTGTAGGCGTCGCCCTGGACGTTAGGGCAGCAGCAGCAGCGGCAGCCCCCTTAATAGAGGGCTTCGACCCCAGCGAGATGACTTTTGTAGCTGCGCCCCCGCGGAGAAGGCCCTCGAACTCGACTTCGCGGTAGGTGGGGCTGCGTGGGACGTGTCCGACGACATAGGGGCGGCCGTTGAGGGTCGCGGCCTGTTTCCATTGCTTCGATTTTGAGGACTGGGAGAAGAGCGAAGGGAGCCGTCGCCGTGTCGAGGACGTGACGGCGAGCTGCTGTCGATACTCGAGAGGCACGAATTCTTCAAAAAGGATGAGGGTCGCGGCTGTGCGGGGGTCGGAGCCTCCAGAGGCGGTGGTGCGGTTCGGGGGTAGGGACTTGAATTCGACCTGTTACAATGTCAGCTTTCAGTTTTGGCGTCTTTTGGAGACGACGCACCAAAGCCCAGTTGCAATCCCGATCAAGCTCTTCATACCGCTCAAGATCCATCCATCCACCACCATAGACAAGGTCGCAAAAGACATCAACAAAGGCCTCCTCGATGACCTCCTCACTTCCCACGACGGGCTCTGTGTCCCACCCGAACGGCGGGAGAGCCTTCTGCGTCTTTTTGAGCTTTTTCGACATCTCAGCGTTGTGCGCGGGCCAGGCGGAGATGGTCTTGGCGACAGGGGAGCTGAACTGTAGCGTGGCGCTGAGCGGGTCGTCGTTGCGCGAGAAGCCGGCGGAGGAAAAGTCATTCCAGGAGAGGGTCCCGCGTTTGGTGGAGCGTTCCTGGAGTCCCGACATGAGCATGAACAATAATGCACCACCAGTAAATAAAGAAATCAACGTGGCAAAAGAACAAGGAACCTCCCAAAGCAGAAACATCCACGAAAGAGATAAAAAGGGCGTAAAAACTCACCGTGCGCGCGCTCTCCGTCAGATCAAACTGCAGCTTCTTTTGGTCCCCGAGCTCGCTAAACCCCATACTCTCAAACTCTCCCCACTTCAAATCTGTCAGACTTCTGAACCGGTCCTCGCCCTCCCGCCCGCCCATTCCCAGGCCAAAATAATCATTACTGTCACCTGTGGTCGTGCCCGTGGCCGCTGACATGGTAGATGCATAGCTCGACGACGACGGCGCGTTACTCAGCCCCCCCGGCGCTGCCTGCGTCCCCGCCCCAGTATCAGGATGAAAGTTCGGGGGCATGTCCATGCGCTTCTTATACGCCTCCGAGTAGCGTGGCGTCAGCTTCAGCGTCGGCGGTGCAATCTTTCCCCACTCCTTTGACACCACCAACCCATTTTCACTGGGTCCACCTACGCTCCCAGAAGCGGAGCGGGTGCGGTGGGCCCAGCTGGCAGCGGTCTTAACCAAGTCCGGAGAGTACATGCGAACGTTGCGGCGGACGCTCATGACGCGGACGGTACGCACGCCCCTGCGCGGCTGGGGCTTGTTGTTGTTGTGAGGATGCTGTGCAGCGGGATCCTGGAGGAAGGGGAGCATGGCAGGGTAGCCCTTGATCCACTCCTTGAGGCGGGTGGGGACGCCCAGGGCGGCGGCGCTGCCTGTGATGGCGTTGGTGGTGGTGTCGCCTGGAGCGCGGGTGGGGCAGTCCTGCCAGCGGATAAAGGCGAGTTGGAGGTGCTCCATGGCGTTGACGGCGCGGAGGTAGTGCATGTAAGTGTGGTGAAATGCGAGAGTGGCGGGGCCGAGGCCAAAGAGGAGGGGCCCAAAGAGCGGAGAGAGAGTGGGCGGAGTGTGGCCTGAGCTTGTGCTGTTGGCGGTAAGGCGGGACAAAAGAGTGAGTATGGCGAGAATGACGGTCTGCAGCGTCGGTGCCAAGCCTGGGAGGAGAGTGGCGAAGTGGGCGGGCGGGTAGCCGAGTGCTACGGGGTAGAGGTAGGTGAGTAAGGACCGTTGGGATGAAGAGGCGGCGTACCTGCTTCGGTGTCGCGGAATTCGACATAGCGCTCCCAGGAGAGCAATCCGCGCACATCATGACCGCCCACGGAGCGAATGACTCTGGCGAGGCCCCAGCGAAGACACATGCCAAGCTCGTGAGGTCCCGCAAACCGCGCCTCATCCCGCCACCTAGCTTCTGCATCCGCGGCGGCCTGGCTCGATTGACTTAAACAAGTGTCGAGAAAGGTGCGGATGAGTCTCTTGATCGCAGAAGACGAGATATCGAGCGCGGTCGTAGAAAAGATGAAGGGGGTAGTGACGCCGCCTCGTGTTCCCAGCTCGTCAGAGATGACCACGACGAGGCGTGCGACTTGCTCGAGCCCGAGGACAACATGCCTCTCGTACGATAGGTAGCCATAATCGTGTTCTTTGGGCTGGTCTAAAGAGGCTTCGGCCCTGGGACTGTCGAGGTTGAGGGGCAGGAAACTGCCATCAGGGATGGGCGGCGGTACGTCCGGGCTCTGGTCGAATTCGGGGCGTTCTTTGGCGGAACTCTGTGTCCTTAGACGTTTTTCCTGCTCCTTTGCCTTCTTTTTATCCTTCTTGGAGAGAGGAGACGGAGAGCCGGCACCGCTGAGCCTGCTGGAGATGCGACCAAACTCGTCGAGAGGAGTAGAGAGGGAAAGCTTTTTAGGAGTTGAGTTTGTACGGGAACGCGAAAAGATGCTGGGCATTGGGTTGGACGATGAACAAAGCCTTAGTCCAGCTGGTCAGTCCACCGTGGTCACTGCCAAACTATTTCGGACTTTTCCGCCCTTCATAACAACAAGTGTGCCTTAACTTTCCAATCCATATCCGACGTCCGTCTCTTATACTCTGCTCGTTGCTCTCTCACCGTACAATCAGCGTCTAGGAATGCTCTGAGCGTCCCTTTCCTCCTTCGCGACTCACAGAGGACCTCAAGGCAGGTCGTATGTAAAGCCTAAGTCAACGACATCGCGGCAATGATCAAGCTCCCAACACTCGCGTCTGGTCAGATCGCACTTACTCATGGAGGAAGGAATCATCAACAAGAAACCGTCTTGTAATCAACATCTACGCCAAATCATTGGCAGTGAGTTCAAGAAATATGACCCGCTGGATCGTATACATCTTGAGCTCAGACTTCACGCCGGCGAACTTATTTACATCTCCAACCTCGAACGCACCACAAGAGCCTACAGGCTGCATCCCGGGCCGATTGCGCTGATCAATAAAGAAGGCCATGTACTGAACTCGCACCCAGACTCGCCGAGTTGCAGTTCTCTTCCGATCGGCGCCAGGATCTTGAAACAAAGTACTTTCGAATTCCCGAAGCAGAAATAAACTAATCGCCGCGTGCTGCCACTCCGCAATCTCTTCCTCCGAAAGAACTCAGAACAGCAGATTACGCCCCGCTCAGCGCCCTACATACATCTACCGTTGTCCCTGTCTGTCAACTTTTCGGCGCCAGCCCTTTCGAAGTGATGGACGGGGTCCTGCTTACTCACCCATCACGGTCACTGTAAGGGCAATTGTTGGAAGTATATTCTGTAAACTGCGGACTCACCCCCTCCGACCTTCCCCTAGCGTTATCAAACCAGGGAGATCCTTTCGCGTTAAGATACAGTTAACGACCGGAAGCGGCCCCGGCATGCACGCCAACATCATCGGACAGAGGCGACGACCAACTATCTGGGTGGGATAGCCTGGACAGGGGACGTTGTCGTAACAGGAGAAGACTCGGTGAGCACAACCTCCCTAACCACCGTCCGCGTCATTCTTGTTAGGGCCACTGTGCATTGCGAGCTCACGGACGATGCTCCTTCTCATGCACAGGAGGTCGAAAATTCAATCAGGGAAGTCTTTGCAGTGTGCAAAAGGCGTAGCCCGCACAATTCCATATGCTCCCTGGGAAGGCGTTGCAGTGGCAGCAGTGCGACCCGCACGCAACAGCCCACTGCAGCGCACGGGCCACACTTGTTGACACAAATATCGTCATCGCGCAATGATGCGCTATGTCTCACCTGACAACTACACTGACTAATGGACTGGGGCGGACTCCGACGTCCGACTGCATACTGTCCAACTATTGACAATCCATACTAATTAATATTCATTGACCATGTTGCTGCGAAAACTACACGTGCTCATCTCAATTTTTTTCTCGTCTTCTCGTAGCGACTGCGCTTCTCCTTGATCAACCTACAATCTTATTCAAATGATAATCTGTTGCGATCCAGACAAACACCGTAACGTGCCCATATTGATCGAGCGTGAACGCGCTCGCTCAAAGGATTCTTTTTCCCTTTCATTCTCTTTCATACCTACAGACAATGGACTCTCTAGATATATATACCTACATACTTCGTCTAATAACCCTCAGTTAATTATACTGAACTGAGGGTGAGCCTTCTTCTATATACCTTACACTTTCTATTACTGACATACCTTAGTTTACTTTACCTCTCACTCTTATAGGTACAGCAATATAAGTCAATTATACTGAACTGAGGTTTACTTTATCTCTCACTCTTATAGAGGTTAAATTCTAACATAATCAATGCTCAAAACTCTAAGTGTGAAACGTCTCCTCACGGCCTACATTTAAATTTGACGCCTTCCAACAGTGGTGCTCCATCAATTGAATGATCATCAGCACCATAAAACCAAGTGGTCTATAGCACGACATGGCCACACTCTCTACTTGGCATCTCCATTACTATCGCGGGCATACCTATCAAGTTTGTTGCCAAGTACATTTCTGTCAGAATCACTTCCCACTTCGAAAACTCGTCCATGTTTCAAACTTAGCACTGCAGAACTCAGCAGCACGAGGTATCTTAGGGGCAACAATTACCATTGACTCCTTCGTCGGCACTATCCCACCACTTGAAGATTGTCAATTATACATCTCAGCCCGCATCGACCCCCATCTCATCCATGGATGCAAAGTCATCCTTGATACCGACCGCGCTGCGCTGAATGAGCTGGAGAACGTGCAGTGGACCTTCATACGAAGGATGCTGCATCTCTTGGCTTGTTCTTTAATGCACCCACTGTTCACAGAGACAGGCTTGATGCCCCTCAAATACTGTCAAATCGTCTTAGCTGTGGGATATCTCAACTCGATATACTGTCTTGGCCCTACTTGCACATGTGGCTTTTATAGACTCCATTGACTTAGCGCAAACTTATCTGCATGACCATACCTCATCCTGGGTCAAGGACCTCGTCAAAGTCTGCTCATTTACCTGCATGACCATACCTCATCCTGGGTCAAGGGCCCGTTAAAGTCTGCTCATTTACCTGAACCCACAACATCGGCATGCAATTACTAATTACTTTGAGTCAACTCCTCTTATGCAACCATCCACTTGTCGTAGAACAACTTAGACGTGGCAGATTCTCGCGGGGTTGCATTAGATACTAGCATCGCGTCTGCTGATTCTGTCAAACTGGAGATACATGCCTTATTTGGCTATCTACTCAATGAATGGCTCCTCCTTGCACGGGGTGAATGTCTTACAACTATATCTCATTCCCAACTTACTTTCTTATCAATCACATAGAAACTTTAAAGCCATTCACCGCTTATGTTGACAGAGTTTTCCGCATTCATGACGAGGTTCCTATGTTTATCTCAACTACACAAAAATTCAAACATCTCTAATCCCACACTACGATTTGCTGTTTTTGTGTTTGATGGAGCTCTTGTCTGCCTCCAGGGGAGTGCCACATGGGTGAACTAATGCGTGAGATTCTGAATATCACATCGGCCCTGGTTCACTTGTGTCCGTAGCATACACTTGATGTCATGTATGTAGCACGGGCCCCGCTTGCTTTTTTTTGGGACCGCTGCGGGTAATACATCCATCCATCCATCTTCTCGTTAAATAGCTGTGTTTTCGTAGAACAACTTGTATTGAAAATGCTACAGCAGCTTTGCTTCAGTCAATGTCATGTCTGATGAGGTCAAGACTACAACACTTAGGTCTGCTAAATGGAGTGCTGCACACACCCAATTCTCCTTACACATAGGCTTGTGCTGCACCTCAAACTTGTTGATCATGGCAGCACCACCATCCCAATACACCTTTTGCTTACTACAAGGTAACAGGCTAGATAAGAACGAACATTAATAAGGAAACCAGATAATTGAAGGAGGCACCTGATGTGTGCACTTGTGGGTCAATTAAACACATAATGCCCTTTGAGTCTATTGCTCCAGGCTCCAGGAAGCTCCCACGTATGTTTGCTCAGAAAATAACATATTTTAGGGCCCAAAAATGGCCATATCCCTGTCCCAAAATAACATATTTTAGGCCTGTCAGCTCTTGTCAGGTCGCAAAGCACCAAGGTCCCCACCCACGAGACAACATATTTGAGGCCTCATTTTTTTTTGTTTTTTTGTTTTTGTTTTTGTGTTTTTGTTTTTTTTTTCTTTTCTTTCATAGTCACTGGATTTTAAATTGATTGTTGCAGATGACAATGAAGCATTATGCATCAGCTTCCATGTTCTTGAGTTACCATGGTAGAGACACCACACTACATTTTCTACCACTGGGATCAAGAGCCTTGACCATTTGAACCTTCCACCCCCACCCCTGTCTCCCTCGCCCCCAGCCACCCTTTCCGTCCTCTCGCCGATGAAGAACGCGCAGAACGGGACCGTCTTACTGCTGCTGGTGGCTGCTGGAAATGTAAGAAGACTCCGGCTGATCCCGGATGGATCAACCACCAACGTCGTAACTGCCTGGGAAACGCCACAAAGGTATTCCCCCAGGACCTGACTTCGTTAAATCTGAGATCGCTGGAGCAGTCCTGGCCACTGTCGACTATCCTCATGAGGATGACCAGTTCTACCTTGACAACGAGACCGATTCCGAGACCGACTAGCCCCATGTTCCCTTCCCTTTCCCACATTTTCACCAATTGTTTTTCCCACATTTTTGCCACTGGCTGGCCACACTGCCGTTTTCCATCACCTTGCCGTTTTGCAGGACATAGACTTATGCACTCTGCTGCCTAGGACCTCACATTGTCAGAGGACTTCCAGGGAATTTGGAGTAGTGGACAAGATTTTAAAGTGGGGAGGGGTGTAAGCCTGGCACCCCAGTCTTACGCGCGCAGACTCTTAACTTTCACGTGACCTTCAAACCTTATCTTATCAACTGACACGTACCATATAATATGGACATTGAACCTTATTCTACAGTGGGTCATCGCACCGTAAACCCGTCCTGTATCCCCTCGCGTTCCTGAGAATACACCGTGGTCCTGTTAACCTGTGGGACCGCAACCCAGTGAGCCTAATCGATGACAGGCTTTCATTCTCTCAGCTTTTGGCCTATCATTTTTCTTTGAAAGTCATGCAAAGTCACGCACATTGGATGGGCATGATTTATCTCTACCTTACTACATATATACATACCATATCTGACACCTTTCTACTGCCCTATATCAACTTGGAACATGGATAAAGAGGTGTTTTTTGGCCTTACAATCCATGGGACACAATTTCGACGTGATGCTGCTTACTAAGCATCACAGAAACGGAACCGGTGATGCGCACCTCCATGAAGAGGAAACATGTTTCGTGTCGGCTTTCGCGGAGACATTCTATAGATTGAATCGGATAAAATGACAGACTCTGTTGCTACGGTGGGAGAGGGATCTGCCTTCAGCAGCGAACCCTAGGGGGTCTGAATGATCGGTGTAGGAGAGGACCAGAAAAGAGCGATATGATGAAGGGTGGCAGTAAGAGAAGTGAGATAAGAATAAAGAGGGAGAAGGTGGGTGGGCCGAGCGAGCCAAGTGAAATACGAGTAGAGAAACTTGGAGAGAGGTACGCGAGGTACGCGAGCTAGGTTACGGAGGAAAGATGATGATGAGTGTTCGGATCAAGGGGCGTGAGGGCGTTGACAGTAGAAAATTATCGTTCGGATTAAAAGGTGAACGTGGAATAAGAACCTGAAAAGTGAACAGGAAGCTGAACAGACGAAAATCGAGCGGAGTTCAGGTTATTTTTGTTTGTTCACATTTCATTCCGAGTTGTTCACTTTCTACTTCTACATATTTTGTTGGCGCGCCGAGTTCACGTCCTGAGTCCACATAGTGCCACAACGCGCTCATATTTCCGTCAGTGATCAACGCGGCCAAGTGGCCACCACCGATGCCACTGATCTCAATCACCCTTTGTCCGGCCAGGAATGGGCCAAGTCCTTCCATCCGTCCTGGGCCACCTCCCATTGTCTGTCTTTTTTATATATATACCCTCTGAATGATCATCCACGTTCCTTCTCTCCTTTCTGATGCCCCAGACTCCCGCACACGCGAGCGCGATGCTCAATCTCTCAGATCTCCACAAGCGTCTATCCTCCTACGGAGACCTGCAAGAGGCTATCACCTTGGCTGACCTGGACTACTTTCTGCGCCTTGTTCAGCATTTCAAACAGGAAATTCGGCTTCATGTCCCTCCTAGAAGTACGGTTACTGGGCCGCCACACCGACTACCGACATACATACATTGTCTCTTCAAGCACTGCTTAGGCACAGACGACGTCACGATCATGCAGCTTTGGAGTGCTGTCAAGAATTTGGTATGGGCTGCTTCCGATGAGTCACCTTCAACTTTGTCCCGAGATGAGCAACGCGAGGTGTATCTCTATGGGATGAAGCCCCAACTACCCCAGGAGAAACTAGGTACGCATTACTCCAATGATCTAAGCCCCTACAGTAAATTCTAATGATATAACGACCAGTCACGCAGCGGCCTCAATGTTCTATCCTCCGGTATCAAAATGCGAGTATTGTGACTCTCATTTACGTCTCAGTACTCTGTCCCGCTACGAAGTGACATTCTACACCCTACACGATGGCGCACGTCGTGCCCTTAGCTCATCTTTTGCATGCCATTGTAAGTTCTTCCTTAATCATTAGCGCTTTTTTTGACTAATGCTATTTTTTAGCTTGCAAGGTTAGATACTACCACAACTACTACTCGGACGGCCGTCTTCGCCACTACTATCACTCATCCTCTGTCCCGCCCATCATCCTCATTGAAGAACACGTATACATTGATTCCCAACTTTGCGAGTTCTTCACTAATCTTTCTTTATTTGCGTGGGTCTCGGCACAAAACTCTGCGAACATCTACAACCATACTCTTTCCAAATTCTCTGATCCCTCGACACTCTCTGAAGCCTCCGAACGACCCAGTAACCCCATCACATCTGAACAAGTGTCGCGTGGCTTTGTCCTCAATGCGTTGCTGCGCGATTGTGCAGAAAGCGCGTCGTCTTTGATCTTGCCGGACATTGGTGATAACGATGAAAGGTTGAAGCAAGTAATGGAACTTCGGAACTCTAGGATTATTGCTCATGGTCAGGCTGAGCGGATGCATGCCTGCGATGTCTGTGAGAAATTTATTCGAGGACCAACTGGTGACTTACGTGAGTATCACAATTGACTGAGTGATTTGATTTTAATTTCTTTGCTAGGCTCCTTGCGCGCTGCGACCATGGACGGTACTGGTCTGGGTCGTCCGTGTTGCAAAGAGCACAACTGTCTCCATCCTCTCGTCAAGCATCGCGCACATTTTTGTGCTATACATGACCACAAGAAGGCCGTATGTGTCGTCACTGACTGCCACGCGGCCTCCCAGTCTGGCTTTCGAACGTGTTCCCAGCCCGATCATCGACAAATAGAACTACGTCGTAATGAGAGAGGAAAGGCCTTCTTCCAGCTCAAACAGCGACTGCACAAAAACCAGACATCGCAAATTTCGGACGCGTTGGGCCCAACTTCCGAATTGGACGATGACGACGAACCAGACGACGAGTTATATTCTGACATTCGCAAATCTGATGCGGGCAACAAGCAGCCCAAGGCTCGATTTGAGCGCCGCAAAACACACAACGAACAGCTTCTAGTTGCTTGCTGTGGCACGATTCTAGCTTGGGGTACCATGTTTGGTGCCGAGTCCATTTCTGGTGTCAAGGTGAGCGTGGTCATTATTTACGTCCGTCGATATTCCTTATGGTATCACTAGGATTTCCTCAAATCTAGCTATCCTGTCCAACTCGATTTGCCCGACGTTATTTTCTACGACAATAATTGCCATCTTCAATCGCACCTTCAAGCTCAGAAGGACGACTACTTTTGTTATGTCATCCTGCCTGTCGACGTATTTCACTTTAAAAGCAAGCACAAGGAGTCGGACAAGTTCTGTCAAAAGCATTGCAATCCTGCGCTATGGGAAGAACTGGCAGATGAGGAGGGTAACTGGGTATTTAACTCGTCTATTGCCGAACAGGTAAATGTTTGGATTGGCGGTTACCGTTCTATCGTTCGCGACATGCTTGCACATCGCTACGACTTCTTCCTTGATGAGATGATCAAACGAAGGAACGCGCTTGTTATCAAGAAACTCTGGGACACGGGAAATTGTCCTTACCGCATCCCTTCTGCCGCCGCGGTGTATTAGTTTACTTATCATGTTTCCTCTGTGTAATGAGTTTATTTACTTGACTTGGAATGTATTGGACTTTTGAAAAATTGGAACGGTTTGTGTTCGAGTTACTTCCCATTTGGCCAAGTTCCCACAGACCTTGTCCTCAGTACCACCCACCACCAACAACTCTCTGGAGCTCGTTGAAGTTACTCATGCAAGCCCTACACCTTCGGTAAGGCCTAATTGTATTCTTCACCTGCATTTGATCTTTTCGCAGACAGCAGATGGTCTATGCTCTCTGCACTCATGGCAAATTTTTAGCAAGTTTCGAGTAGTTTTGCGCATCTCTCTTGTCTGGTCCAGCGTACATCTCTAAGCGGCAAAGGACAAGAACATGGGAGGGATTGTCTTCACCATGCGTGGGCCTGCCCATCTTGGATGTCTTTTCGTCCTCGGAGCAGGTATCATGATGCTTTTGTACGTCCTTCATTCATCTCCATCTCCTCCTCCGTGCTTAATCAACTCCACAGTGCCGGTTAGCACACCAAGCATTACACCAAAAGAGCGCTCTGACACCAGCGCACTCGCACAGGTTTCCCGATCCTCACACATTTCCTCTCCACGATTTAGACGACCTTCAACCTTGGCAGCATCAACGCAACCAGCCAAATTGCTGACAACCCCACCTCAATCATCCCCCGGTCCCCCCACACCGCGTCTTAGTCCCAGTTCCACGATCTCCAGGTCTTTCTCCAGTACCACATCCTCCGCCATGCCTCCCATCTTTGATAAGCCCACCGTCGACAAATACGACTACATTCTCATCGGAGGAGGTAGCGGTGGATCTGCATCTTCGGTATGTACAATCTGCTGGGCTCATGGCGGAAATGCCTCCTTATCAGCACCGAGCAGCTCTCTATGGCAAGAAAGTTGCCGTCGTGGAAGTCGACCCATATCTCGGTGGGACTTGTGTCAACGTCGGTGAGTGAAGATAAAATATATACCTCATGTCCCTCGCTGACTACGATCGTGAATTAGTTTGGGGGAGAGGTTGGAGACTTGCAGTAAACTCGTGGAGGATAAGTATTTGCGCGTCGATATGAGCTGTGGCGTACTGCAGGGAAAGCGTGCCGTGAGCTGAAGTACGGCATTTGCATTCGGAAAATGACGTACCTGCAGCCATCGAAGGCAGTATTTTGGGCGGCGCATACTCTCTTCGCTCAGTGCTGCACTAAGACCACCGGCTTCGAGTAGGACCGCCTGCCATCGGCTCCGCTGAGCCACTTGGCGTTCTTCAGTCTGTGTCGAAGAAGACGACGAAGATGATGTTAACTCTGGCGGAGGTGGTGGAGGCCCAACGAATGGGCTGTTTGCTTGAATCCAGCTTTTTTCCTTACCCCTCCAACCCTTCCTGAGCGCTAGGTTGTCCATTTCCTTCTCCTTCGGTGGCGTGGAATCCTCGGGAGTATTGTCTATCGCAGACCCTTCCGATCCCTCAGGCTTTAGCTTGACCTTCGGTTGACCGGGGACTTGTGATTCAGGTGGACAGGTTTCGCTCGCACTTGTTAGCATTCGCCGACTCGTACTTGGGGATGTGGCAAGAGTATTTTCGCCAGAGGATGGTCGGCGATACCTGTCAAGCTGCAATAAATACATAATTGATTGCCATGCCCTCGCCCTCGCTTTGCACACCCCAGCCTATCCCCTCCGTGCTGCGACACACCCAAGGAGGCGTACACCAAGAAGTCGTACCATAACCCAACGGATGAGTTCAACCTTGGACGGCAGGATGTTTTATTCCAGCGACGATCCGTATTACGAGGCGGTGGATCTGCTTTTTTCTTTGACTACTACACGATAGTATCCGTTTCATTTTCACATAGTTCATGTAGGAGAAGTAGTGACGCATATACATCGCTCTATCTTAGAGCTCTATTTTTAGACGATGAGGCTGCCCTAAACTAACCCGTCGTATATAATCTGCTACCACACCTGCCAACACTTTCCCTCCTGACGCGCACGAACCAGCCTCTACAGTGGGAGCTACTGGCCGTGTTACCCAGCGGACTCAGAGCCCTGGTAACCAGAGTGCGACGTCAATCCCTACCTTGATCTTACCTCAATCCAAACTTTCTTACATTTACTTGGACACCTGGCGAGCGAGCCTCGAGGACAATGTGGCGATGACATGGGCGGCTGGCGTAATAATAACGCCGACTTGCTCCTGTGTGGAGCAAAAAATTGTTACTCGTGGCCTTTGACGGGTGCCGTGTTTGCAAAACAAGGCTGAACAGAGAAACTGACCGTTACATGCTATAGCCATTCCGCCATTTCTCAACATTCTGCACATACTGTTACTGTGGCCAGCACCGTGCAATTTGCAGTGCTGACCTCTCCGGATACTATCTGATCCTGCATGGACGCTATCCGACAGGTACTTATTACTTATTCCTATGTTCGACCGTATGCTTTCAATTTTTTTCGCTGATCCGCTTCTACAGTCCCACAGCGCACCGCTGTCCTCGCGCTCCCCGTCGACCCTCACAAAAGATGATATCGAGATCGTCATTCAGATGGCTACCTCCTCTCATGCCTCACCCGACGGATGCTCAGGCCCACTCAAGGACACACGCACCCAGCTCTTTGTAGGAAACGTGAGTCCCTCCCCCATCTCCTAACAACCCATCTAACCATCCCTCCTCCTTCAGCTCCCCTACCGCGTCCGCTGGCAAGACCTCAAGGATTTTTTCCCGCCGCGCAGGCACCGTCCTATGCGCCGATGTGCCAGACAAACGATCTTGTGGTGTCCTTCTAGCCACTGCAGAAGACGCGGGGCGGGCGATAGATCTTTTCAACGGCTACTCTTGGCAAACCCCATCCTCGAAGTCAGGCAGGATCGCCTGTTGTGGCCCTATTCTTACGACTCCTGCGCTTCTGATACCCTGCTGCCTCAAGCCTCGACAAGAGCTCAGCAGAGCCCGAGGAGGAGAACACCATCAGATCTTTCTCTGTCTTGCCTGACTCGAGGTACTCGGAATACGAATGCGGGTAAATAATTTGGTCCAGAAGCAGAGCAGCAGTAGCTGCCCAACAACTGGTGATCCATCTTCCAAGGTACGCATACCCTCCTGCACTTATGTTTCGACTTTGGTGGAGCAACACTGATAGGTTTCAAATCCGTCGCTTCAGGATTTTCATCAGGAACCGGAACTTCTCAAGGTCCTGGGGGATTGAGGAGTATAATGTAGCATAATTATCATATAGGCATAAATCATAATGGTAGTTAATACATAAATCAATTGCTCTCGTCGTCGTCGCCTTCAACGACAATCACCTCAGGTAAAATTTGAATTGCCAACTTCTCTTCCTTTGGTTCTGTCTTTACTGCTGCTAGCCGCGAAGCGCTCTTTGACTTCGACCCTCCTCTACCCTTCCGAGGTAAGTTGTTACGCCCACCATGTCGTGTCAGCACCTCACAGGAGAACTTTTTCCACAGTCCTTGATCCATAAAGCCTGCAGCAATAAATCGTGTTCGTTCCTCATTGGATGCGGCCTCCCAGAGAGCAGAATGTGCATAGAAGGACGTCTTGGGCCATTTCGCAGAAGGGAAGGCCATTTCGAATCGTGTCTTTACATCAGCGGACTCGGAGCGGATGGTTTCCATCTTGCTGAAGCCCTCGGCCATGGACCTGACATACTTCAAAGGCCACAGTCCATGCTTCGATGCCGGTGCATCAGCGAGGTTATCGTTTGTGAGATCGATGATGTCAGAGTTAGCACATTGAACAGCGCTAGGTGCCTGAGAGAGTGGGATAGAGCTCGGTGGTTGTTGGAATGCCTGATTTACAGGAGGTGGGGTTTTCAATGCCTCCCGAGTTGTCGATGGAATGGGATTGAAGGGGGTTACGGATAATCGGAGGGGTGAGACAGCTCGCAGCGAAGGGCCACCACGGGAGAGTGTTTGTGGTTCGAGTACTTCGAGAGTAGGACGGGCACGAACATGGCGAGGGCTGTCAACAATCTCCAATGTATCAAATGCACGTTTGCGCGACTTGACCTGACCAGTCATCTTATCCACAGCTTCTTTCATCCCTGTCCCATGCAATACACCACGTACACGATAGAGCAAGACCTCATGATCCGTGATAGTGCGCATCGTCGAAATTTCGTGGTTAATCCATTTTGTCATCGATTTCGAGGGATCAAAGGTTTCGATGAGAGTTGTGTCGCTGATGTCGAGTGCAGCCTGAATGGCTTTTGAGCATTTTGCAAGTGCGAAAAGGGGATAAGTTGAACAGGGGACATTGTAGATGTCGGGCTCCTCGTTGTCCTATCACAAATTAAATCAGCAACATTGGAAAATAGAATAGATTTGATGACATACCTCTTTCCAATAGTGAATGGTCACATTTCGCTTTAACTCTTCCTCAGCAGCTTTCTTTTCAATCAAGCGGTCGGTATTTGTTCTCCAATCACGTCGCATCTCATCCCTGAAGTCATAATGGTCCGGTCGCAGAGGCTTGGTTGGATTATAATAGCCGCGAGCATCAGATTCGGGAATGGGAAGCAGGTCGCCATTAATTATGAGGCCTCCAGAAGACATGGCCTGAGTAGAGCCAGCAGGTGCATGTCGGGCTTGCTTGCAAGGTTGACCTCTTTGAAGTTGATGTTGAAGACAGCACGGCTTACAAAAAGAATAGGTGCAAGTTGTACAAGGTCGGACATCCCTCTTCTTCGACGGATCATGGCAGAGTGGGCCATTACAGACAGTTTTGGCTGCCCCATTGACAATAATTACACGAGTGGGAGAGGTTGGTGGCCCAGGAACCGGATCGGTCTGCGATTGATCGTGATCATTTGCTGATACCCGAAGATCAGTAGCATCTGGACTAGATATTATGGTCCCGTTGGGTGATGATGGGGACTGTGGTGGTTCGTCCTCGACTCCAAGACTATCCGAAGTAGTGTCTACAGCCGTAGGAGGACCGACAGTAGATCCAGAAGGAAGAACAGCAGTGGAGCACAAGTTAGGCACTTTAGGCTTTGGGATTCGGATCAGAAGTCGTTCGCGAGGAAGGATTTTCACAGGTGTCATTGGTAGTGACAACAGATCATGCAGTGACAAGTTTGGAAGACTGTTGATTGGTGTCGGATCGATATCAGTTGTAGGGAGGTCCGGCCTCCACTTGATAAAGTGTGATAGATGTGCCGGAGCAGTGCACTTGATGTAAATAATAGAATCAGAGATCTGTGAGGTCCCAGATAGCAAGAAACACGTACACATTCATACCAGTACCCTCGATTAGTAGAGTCCTTAGTTCCACGGCAGACACGAGTAGTAACATTGGCTTTGCAGCCTTGAGTGGGGCAAAATTTCGAAATCATTGAGCTGCAGAGATGACAGTGACAGTAACAAGGCGAGGATGGGGAGTGAGTGAGCGAGGACTTGGGTGGTGCTGTTTATATACCCTATGGGATGGCCACTGGCCATGAACTCAGAACAATGTGTATAATGATGTACATGAATGAGCGGTGCTGCGGCCATGGCCAAGGCGCAACACCTGGCCAAACCGACGCGATGCCATGGCCAAGGCACAACACCTGGCCAAACCGACGCGATGCGATGAGAGCGTGACTTACACACACACATCACGTGGAATCAACAGTGGACGGGCGAAAAACATTTGTGTGGGTTCACATTGCAAATTTATCTGAGTCCACTTTTTTGGGTGTTTACTTTTTTAATTTTGCGGTGAGTTCACCTTAATATGGTGGAGTTCAATTTCCTGTTCCAAAGTTCACATTATTTTGTTCAGAAACATATCTGAACGTTTATTCTCTACTGTCAAAGTTCTGAGGGGCGTGGGTCTCCGCTCACGCGACCCGAAACGCGTTCCTCCTTCATCCCCTGCCTCCGTTCAGAGGACTTTCGTGCGGTGACAAGCACATGATTCGCGCGCCTTGATCTGGACTCTCTCATCACCTCGACGCGTCGCGAGGCCCTTGCGACCGCACCGCCTAGCAAGACGTGCCGCCGCAATTCATTCGAATTCTTCTCTAATCTCTTCTCTATGCCTGTCACACGACACCGAACTACTCGCTCAGTCTCCAGGCTCAAAGTCTGGCCGCAATTTGCCGGACGGTTCCCGTTATCATTAAGTAGGGTATATCCAGATCACAACCCTCCGATGGTTGCGACCGACCATTGTGCAGCGCGAATGGTCGTCCTTCACAGCCATTTTCAAAACGGTAAACCCCTTTGAGCTCATCACCAGGGATCAGAATCACACTCGGGGCTACTGTTGCGCAACGATCGTGAGGACGTGATGGATGAACACATGGTTCAAGTGACTGTATCTCCCTTATGAACTCGAGATACCATTCACAATGGCTACCCCTCGCCCAAACACCCTGCCATTGCCAGCCCCTTCTCTGAACGATGAAGTCGTTGTCTCTGGCCTCCATTGCCCTCGCCCTGGTCGCGTCTGCCAATGCCCTATCACTCCAATCCAGGGCTCAAGTGCTGCTTGCCGATGGGAAGTCCATGCAGTTTGGGACGGCACGCAACAATTTTTCCTGGCAAGCATCCGGTGAGTTCATGTCACGTAAATCCGACAATCGACGTAGCTTACACCAGTATCCACAAAGGTATCCTGTACCAGGGGTGCAAGGATAGCGTCAGCTTCCCTATCAACATCGCGAACTGCTATGCCCTCTCGTTGTCTTCAGACCCGACAGCGCACCTCAATCCAGGAGCCGCGACACCCAGGCAGCGGATAGAATTCCTCTCACCCGGCGCTGCAGACGGCGTCACTCAAAAGTTCAAGTGGAGATACTAGTAAGCAAGCACTCTCACAACACACACCCGACCGCATCTTAAATACAATCGCCCCGGCTTCTCCAGCCTATCCTCCACCGTCGGCACCTCGAGCAAGTTCTTCCACCTGATGCAGCTCTTCTCGCGCGGCGATGGGAGCCCCATCATCACCCTCGATGCCGTGAACGGCCAGATCAAGATCAAGGACTACAAGCGCGACTGCGTGACGACCGGGTGCCCGTCCATCCCCCTCGCGAGCTTCACGGACCGCACGACCGTGCATTTCGTCACAGTCACGTACGGCCCCAACGGGCGCATGGACTACGTGGTCAAGGACGCTGCCGACCAGAGCAAGATGCTTTTGAGGTATACCGTCACGGGCCAGATGGGATCGCAATCTACTTCGTATGTTCACGCAGGCTGCTATGGAGTTGACTGTTTCTTAAAAAAAACCTTCTTTTTTTTTGGTTTTGCAGGATCAAGTTTGGCGCTTACAAGGCGACGTTTGAGGGCATGTCAGCTGTGAAGTAGGTCTACAGACCTCCCCCCTGAGGATTTGACTGAACATGATTCTTAGTGCCGCGGTGGGCGATTTCGTGAATGAGACTTAGATATTATGTCCAAGCTTAGCCTCAAGGACTGCTGAGCGCTGCCCGCCGAGCACAATTTATTAATCAGAGGAAATTTGAGCATATTTTAGACTTTCCCGTATACCACTGACATTCCGCTCGTTTACCTCCTCGCATCCCTCTGAAATCAATTTTTTTTCGGACGTTGTGCTGCGGAGTGTACTGAGTGAGGCCTTGACGTGATATCTCTACATCTCTATAAAGAAAGAAAGAAACTCCTTTATGGGAGTCGTATACAAGTCCAGCAACCATGTCCAAGCGGACATGATTATATGTTAGTAAGTTGGTAGAAATCTTCTTACTTAACACAGCACAGCCAGCTGCCTGCCTATACATATAAAAAAATGCAATGTCATAGGATGAATGGATGCCATGGGGGGGTCGAGAAAAAGTGCAGGTGTTGGTTGTATGTATGTACTTATTGTAATGTATATGATTCGTTCGATCTGAGCCAGAGAGAGAGAGGCAGCCAAACGCGAAATGCGAATGCGAAAAGGGGGAGGGGGGGGGGATGCCAGGGACAGAAAGCGAGAAACAGAGACAGCAGGAGCAGGTTGCATGTGATAGAGAGGTGGCTACCGAATGATATGGGCAGTATCAGCTTCGGAAGCCTTTCTTCAGGGCGTGAAATCCGCGAAGTAGGGGTGGGCGAGGGCACGTTTTGCTGGAGTGACGTGGTGGTCAGTGAGTATATGTGCGTGTGAGGCTCTGGGAAAGAATGGATGGGCGTCTCACCTGAGATGCGTTTGGCCGAATCATACGTCAGTGTGCGCTGCAGCGAGAGAAATCAGTCGGTTGTAATACAAGGCCGTACATGTATATGCGGAAGCGAGTGCGGTCTCCAAGGCATCGGAGCACGCGCTGATTGCGAGGACAGGATGAATGGAAGAATGAATGATCGTGATCGTACCTTCAACATATCCATGCCGAGATCGTCCAGTGCCGACACAATGCGTGCCAAGTCCTGCCGTGACCACTGGGGGAACGTCGCCTTGTAGTCCGGGAGACCGCTGACACCTGGCCATATCTCCTCGTTCGGCGTTCCAAGAATCCTGCAGACACAGAACACAGACACAACACCATCCACAATCAGCCCGACGTTACACACAAGGCGATTAACGTGTCCACAGGAAAGCAACAGCGACCGACCTGAAGATTTTGAAGATCTGGTCAATCTCCGAGTCGCCTGGGAAGAGTGGGGAGCCTTGCATGGCCATCTCGGCGAAGATACATCCGACGGACCACATGTCGATCGCCGTGGAGTAATGACGCGACCCAAGCAGGACTTCCGGCGCGCGGTACCACAGGGTCACGACCTAGCGGAGATTAGCATCGAACCGCCTGGCGCTCAGCAGGGCAACCACATTCTATTCTCCGGACGTACCTCGTGCGTGTATGTCCGCATCGGAATGCCAAACGCCCGGGCGAGACCAAAGTCGGCGAGTTTCAGGTTATCGCGGTTGTCGATGAGCAGATTTTGTGGCTTGAGGTCGCGGTGGAGGATGCGATGGGAATGGCAGTAGAGTAGGCCAGAGTTGAGCTGGTGAGTGAATTTCTGCAATACAAGAATGAAGGGAACACATCAGTTTCGAAGTCCTTTGAGCGTCATTGCGTCTTTGATAAGAATGGAGGATGTCGTTATGACGCGCTCTGACAGGTATCACATGCCAAGGAATGGGGAATAGGGGCCATGCGTGTCACGTCGTGCATGCCAGGGAAGAAGAGACCTTTGTACGCGCCGTAGCAACCTTCAATGTTCTTGACATTGAGAATGCTACGAACAAAGGATTCTGTTTGTAGAAGTCTTGGAAAGGTCCTGATCGGGCGGTTACGCGTTAAACGCGTCGACAACGCGTCAACACATTTGAAAACCCGGCCCCGCACATAGGCCATGTTAAGTGAAAATGATGGTGCAAAGCGCTCACCTTGACAATATCGAGAGAAATGGGCTTGCGATTTTGGTTTCCCGTTTCCATGTACCGCTTCAGATCGACGTCGAGGAATTCGAATACGAGGTATAATTTCTGATCGGCATGGACGATGTCGAGAAGCCTGCATGCAGGGTTCCATCCGCACATTGTCAGTTTGAAGAGAAGGGGGTTGGAGGGACTTCTGTGCTGATGGGGTGCTTACTTTACGATATTGTCGTCCTTCAGTTCCTTCAAGAGACTGATCTCGCGGATGGCGGTGCTCGGCACACCCTCGTCTTCTGCTTCGAGCCTAATTTTCTTTAACGCGACGATCTGGTTTGTGCCCACTTCTCGAGCCTTGTAAACGACGCCATATGTCCCTGCCAAACCAGGAACGCAGTGAGCAAAAGGACATGACACGTCTGTGTGAAGCTGTGGGAAAACGAAACACATACCTTCTCCTGCGATCCATTGTAGCGTGTGTCGGCGGGGGATGCACGTAGCCACGGATGAGAATAGTTTGAATACGCACCGACTTTCTCGATCTTTGCGTAGCTGGGCAGATGGGAAGCAGTGACCAAGTCAGCTTACACTGGGCACGCTAATGCTACGGTAGTTGCTAACCGATCCATGCTTGAAAGATGTGAGGATTAAGAGCGAGCGACAGGCGAAACGACAGATGGGGTGGTGAACGAAGAGATGGCAGAAGCTGATCTGGGCAGTGGCAAGCCGTGTCGTGGGCGCAGCGGAGATAACGTAATTATCGATGGGCCATGCTAGCGCTAAGGAAATATAAAACTCACAAAAATAAAAGTCAGATAAATGCAAGGATGAGAGGAAAGACGAGGAGCGCAAAGTCGTGATGAACAGAAACAGCCAGCCACTTTTGTATCGACAACTCTTACACAGCCACCGCCGCCGCGGTCCCGCTCATTTGATTTGCATGCTGACCGTTCGTTCCCATTACATCAACATTCAAGCCCAGGTCCATCGCTTCCCGTATTACGTCCAACACCCACTCAGTATATTTAGAGCTTGGAGACCCTCTGGCAACCATCTCAACGCCTCCAAATACAAATAGAATCGCCACATCAAATAACTGCCAGACATTCGACGTCACGAATGTTGGAATGCGGGGCAGAACAACAAAGCCCTCGGTGCGACTTTCGACTGCTCGTTTTGTTGCCTTCTCCATCCGGATAAAGCCAGTCCGGCGCCACCAGGACACTGCAGGTCGTCCCCATTACCTCACCCTGGTCGTGGCCAGTTGATTTCCTCGTCCTCGTGTCGTCGCGCGCGCGTAACGTCAATGTACTGGCTGGGCCACCGGTCCTCATCTACAATAGATCGATCAGGACACGGATAATCAAGTTCGCCAGCACAGCCTTGCGGGATAAGATCACCCCGGCGCGTAGAACGACAAACTTACTTTGATCTACGATATTTATATCTCCATCGTCGCCGTCGTCGTCACCGTCGCGATCCTCATTCGGATCCCATCGATCAGCGAGCGCACCTTGTGGGTTCTTTGCGCGGTCGATATCCAAGTCCTTCATCAGCCGGTCCATGGAGTCGGCCTTGGCGTCCTGAAGGGTCTTTGCACGCAGCGCCCGAGCGCGTTCTAGATCCGGAAGATATTCTCTAAATCGAGAAAGGTAAACGCCGATGAGCGTCGGTAGGCAAAATGGCAAATGAATGGTCCTCGCTTTTCATATTCCTCTCGCGACCCTTCGACGGCGTCAAAAAATTCCTTGATACCATCTCCAGTCATACTCGACACACCCACGGCCTGTGGAGCAGGGGATTCAAAATGAAGTTCCAACGCAAAACCGCGCGTTTCACTGACTTTGATATTCGTGTAAAATTCATCGAGGACGAGGCTCATGCTGTTCATGAGACTGTTCATATACGTCGGTTCGCCTTCCGAGTCCGTCGACCCGTTGTGTGACGCCAGGGCCGCTTGGAACTGCTCGAAATCCTGCATCCATTCAAGCGCAAAGTCGTGCGGCTGGACATCCGTCTTGTTGAATACCAGTATGAACGGGAGTTTTGTTTTGTAGAGGATGCTGCGAGGGACATGAGAACTCTTATATCAAGAAACGGAGAGAACGGAACATCAGAACAAGCTCACCTGCATGCGTAGAGCATGTTGGACATAAAGGTGGCAGGGGCGGTTGTCCGCGGTGTATCGATTATGTACGCGACGACAGTCGGTATCGAAGACGCGACTGCATCCGTGATGATAGCCCCGGACGCCGACCAAGTGAATATTTCGATCTGTCCAGGGGTGTCTAGAATCACATAACTGGATAGCGCATGAGATTAGATTACCAGCTAAGCGGATAGAATCATCAAGGACACGCGACTCACTCGACTGTTTCAGCCCTCTTCTCCACCAGCCCCAGCACTTGATCGAATTTTGTCGTGAAAAGGTTGAGCGCAGTCAAGATGCCGCCGTTAGGTCCTAGATTGTATCTTGCGTTACAAACACAGTTTGTCACCCCGCACAGGAGGGAAGGATGTCGGATACACACTGCTTCATGACCTCTGCGTAGTTTACGGTGTCTCTAATGTCTATGTTTGCCTCGAATGGGACGTGGGTGACCGCAGGGTCGAGATTGAGGATGTACGGCGGCGATGGCGGGTCCTGCGAGTGCAAATACGAGTTGATGCGCTGCACGAAGGTGGATTTACCCGCTCCGGCCATGCCAATCGTGATGATGGCTATGGCTTTCTTTTTTTCTGTGGAGGTGGAGGGATCCATGGCTGGTAAAGTAATGAATGAGGAGGAGAGGCGTGACAGGCCTGGGGGTCTGTGATGTCGTGTGACGCTTGATCGCGCTTTTGGCACTGCCACCTGCCCGGTGCTTTATTTAGACCACCATGGCAGCAGAAAGGCTGTAAGTAGCCACTCAGTCGATAAAGCTTCGCTGACAGCAGATCGCCTTCTTCTAGTAGGAGGCAGCTCATGCAGAATGTAGATCTATATCCTACTGGTCTGCCGTCTCCAATCAATCCCAGATTCGGCGACATGGGTTGTGTGGTGGGCACCACCTTTAAAAGCAGGTAATCATCCATCGTCTCTGGTGTCACTTGCGCTCAACACTAAGGAATATATAGGGAAGAACTCGCCAATCTGAGGCTGCACTCTCAGTTATTTGCTGGTATATCTGGAAACGTCAATGAAGGCGCGTTCTCGGTTGTGGTGTCTGGTGGCTACATCGATGATGTCGATGAGGGGGACGTTATGTGAGATTTTTACATCGAGCTTATTTTGACTTCCATGCGCTGATATTGTTGCAGCGTCTATACTGGTACTGGTAAGCATCGTGCGCTCACACTCACCCACATTCGCTCATTCCTTGTTCAGGTGGTCAAGCGAACTCCTTCTCCGTACGAGATTATTTAGTGTGAGGAAGTACTGCTGTCTCTAAAGTCTGCATCTTCCAGGGAGGCGGTCAGCAAACAGCGGACCAGACCTTTGCCCATCCTGACAACAGGACTCTGCAGGTGAGCTACAATCATACCACTCGAATTGAACATTTTTGAATATTCCAATCTGGTACATTCAACAGAAATCCGCTGAAACCAAGCGACTCGTCCGCGTCTTTCGTGGACCTAGATCCAACTCGCGGTATGCGCCAGAATCCGGGTGAGCGCCTTTGCTTATCGCTTGGGCGCACTGATGTTTACCATCCTTGTAATAAGGTACCGCTTTGATGGTATGTATGTCGTTGAGTCTGTACGTCATTTTCCAAGTCCGGTTCCTGTTTGAGATTTACCTGTTGACATGGGCGATTCAGGCATATATGGACAAAGGCCGCGACGGATACAAAATATGCAGGTACCGCCTTCGCGTACGCCCAATGCTCATTTCCTATTAATGTACGCTCACTTATGGTCGACTTCAAGCGTGCCCCAGGACAACGACCTCTCGTGACGAGGTTTTAAGCCTCGATTGAGGTTACGCCAAGGACGGTCTCGTCCTTCAATTTTCCATTAATTTATCTGTGCATCTGCTTTGCTATATCTCGCTGTGTAAATGGAAAGAGGTAGGATTATACAATCTTTTGGGGTGTTTTTAAATGATGTTTCGTTCTGTACATTTACGCTAGCTGTCCTGTTCATATGTACCTTTACTGGCACTGGCTGGATAGACGAGTCCAATCTATGTTGTGTTGCTCTTCCTCATCCTTTTAAGTAGTTAGCCTGGGTCCCACAAGTATCGACCACGCAAGCTTCGTTCGATTCGCGATCCAAGGGCGCCGAGGACGATGGATGATTGAATGCGCAGTACTTGGATCATATCTCGTAGAGAAAACTCTCAGACGCGTCAAAACGCCTCGCTCGCAATCCGCTGCTTCGACCAATTCCAGTGATATCTACGCATTTTTAAAAATAAGTGAACATATCTGACCATCGCAAGATCCGGTAGCAGCTCCCTTTACACCTAGCCACGGTGTGTTTATATGGAGACGACCATGGGCTCGACGTATCGACGTCGACGTGATCAAGCACGCCGCAGCACCGCAGCTCCTTCCCCGGCCACAACACAACCGATATAAGCGCGATCCGCATCTCCTTCTCATCAGTTTCTGTCTTATCCGCTGGTTGAGAGCCCAAAAAAAAAACGGTGCCAACGCATCCAGGATTTCTTAGCCATGCCCCAAGCCATCCTCCTCACCACGCGCTTCGACCCAGCCCAGCCTCTCTTCATCCTCTCCAGCACCTCCACATTCCTTTCCGTCACCATATTCACGCTGTCGATGCTCGACCTCGGCACGCGCTCCGCCCACCTCACGCCCATAATAGCCGGCCTCACCCTAGCCTTTCACACAACGTATTTCGTCTTGCGGCGTCGATACCGGCTCCGGCCCAGCAGGCGTCCCTTCCCCCCCGCCGTCGCCCTGTGGGGGATGCTCACGACGTACGTGCTGTGTGTCGGGTGGTTTGCGCCGCTGGTGTTAACGGTGTACGAGGCGGTGGCGGGGCGGCCGTGGGCCCGGGCGGACTTGAAGAAGACGTTGGTACATGGGAGCCCGAGGGTCTACGTCGTGCCGCAGGCGGTTCTGATCGGCCTAGAGACTGTGCTGTTTGTGTTGGTTGCGGTTCTTGTCACTGTCATGAGACGGGAGGCTCGGGCGTAAGGGCTAGATGGGACGTCCGCGACGGTGTCGCTGGCCTTCAAGGACATGACTGTCGTTAAGATAGCTTGGACTTGTAGTCATCTGGTGGGAGTTGTAATAGAAGTTACAAGGGGGAGGGAAGATAATACAGGATACCGTTTGTCATTGACAGTTGACAGTAGATGTCGCGTAGGCATCGGAAAGATGACTATCTTCGTGGATCCACATCGTGGGGATATAAGTACCTTTGAGGAGCATTTCTCCGTGCAAGGCATAAGCTGCATAGTGGAATCTGTAAACGCCACAACGTGAAGAACTCATCGCCTTTATTTGACCGGAAAGCGCCTAAACATGTTTACCAGCTGTGCATTGACAAGACTGTGGAAAGGGAAAGAAAGGTAGTCAAGCAAAGAAAATCTGTGGGATGTTGGACGGTATCTCATCTTTATATTGAGGTAACGGCACATCACCCAGTTCATCGCCGTCATACTTCACATTCTGAATCAGTCAAAAGCGACAAGCGTGCGCTCGCAGTCACTGAAAACACACACTGCAGTGATTCATAATCAAGGGAGGTCCGCGTACATCGCAGATATTGAGGACTCTGACATCCGCTGCGCTGTATCTGCCGTCTCGATCGACTTCGTCCAAGAAAAACTCTGGGAGCCATCCAAACTCCCATTGGTCCCAAGTGGCGGGCGTGGTTTGAAGAGTCTGCAGGAACTGTCGGAGGGCTCATATACGCGCAGATCGAATCACAAATCGCCCAAAGAGGAGCATATACGCAAGTTACCAAAATTTCTGGGGCCGTGCAACTGCCCAAAGATCTGTCAAAGGGGAGCAAGAATAAATCTGTTTCTGATGTCGTGATCATTTAAAGATGTGTGATACGGTGAAACGAGAGAGACGTGACAAGATTTTAGTAAACCTAACAAAGAGTCGTCAAAGTTTATGTATGACAGAAAAATACCGATAAGGACACAATCAACATGGAAAGAGATCTGTCGTACCCAAATTCAGAATCAATTATCAAAACGGAAGAGAAGAGAAACGATGATTGCACATGAACATATTTAACCGTCCACAATATAAGCGACTCAAGTATGATGCCAGGTGTCGCGTATGATAGGCATATCAGGACTCTCGAAAACGATCACGGCCTCCTCTACATTTGTGGCGTTGATGTTCTTTGGCATGTATGCGGGTTTCTTAGCAACTCGGTCTGACGTGGTCCTCAATGGCATCGCGACGATAGTACTAAAGCAGCATTTAGCGTAAAAAAACTTTTCCACACTGAAACTCCAGCTTTACCTATCGGCCCAGCGACGAGTGCAGAAACCACCAGGAAGTACATTGTCGCTCAGGATCAATTCCGCACTGGCGAGCTGATGGAAAACTTCGACCCAGTTCGGCTCCACAGAGCTAATCCCGTTGGGCGATACCCTGTCGAACATTGCCATATTGGCGACTTGTGCAAAGTCTTCAACAACGTTTGTGTTCGAATAAGGGTCAGGAACCTTGGGATCCAGGTTGATAGCATCGATCCAGGTTTGCGATTCTACATATAATGAACGGACTGCATCAGATACCGGAAAAGGATATGGCTGGGAGAGTTCACTGACGAGAAAACCTTGCTCCGTTGACGGGAATGGCCAAAGCGTCGACGAGATGGGTGCTCTCATGAACCCAGATGGTCGGAATATAAGAATCTTTGAAAAAAAACGATTTCTGCGTTCACCGCGTAGGCATGTCTTCCGGAGTCGGTGAACGCAACAACGTGGCGTACCCACTGCCTGTAGCGGACAGGAAGGCGGCCAAAAGCATCCACCATTTGCGAGATGCTGAAGCACGGACTGAGCGATGCGGCGAGAAACATGGAACATGTAATATATCACCTCATGTCAGCATTGCTGCATCGGCACATAACCCAGGCGTTCGCTGATTTTGTCAGCCAATGAGTCCAGGAATCATAGTCAGCAACGTACAGCACTGCACATTCATTAAAAAATGGTGATCATGAGAGGGTCCGACGACGTACATCATTGTAATTGACGTCGAAAACTTGAACATCGGCCACATTGCATTTGTGGTCTCGATTTACTTCATCCAAGCACGATTCAGGGATCCATCCGAAGCCCCACTGATTCCAAGTAGCAGGAGTGGGTGTAAGGTATTGCCATAATGGTCCATCCAAGTAAGATAGGTCAGACCGCAGAGCGGGCTTTCCTAAATTCTGAGATAAAGTTGGGACAGCAAGATACGCGACGATGCAACCAAGAGTTGTGACGAGAGAAGAGATCATCGCGTTAAAGGATGGTGAAGAATACTTGGTTTTCACTCACCCTTTTATCCATTCTTCCAGTCCGCCACCGGCATTATGAAACGGGCGGGGCATAGAGGTCGAGTTCTGTGAGTACAGTCAGATGTGCACGCCGGGCACGTTTGGCATCAGGGTTGATGAAAAATCTATCGTAACGTTCTGTGATACAGCGGTGCCGTCGGTGGAACAATCTGAATTAGCCAATAGTTCATCGTACATGAGAGATATCTCACACCACTAAACTGGTAGGATAGTTGCAGATACCAGATTTCACTGATAACCGCCAAGTGAGTGTGATGCTGTCAGTGAGTCATGTCGTTTAATGTGCAAGGATCGAGAATAGAAAGAAATTGCTTACCCTCTGATCGAAAGAGATACAGAACAATGATTATAGATCTGTAGAAGTGAAGAAATAAGCGCTCTTCAAGTATGGGGTGAACGCTGAGCGCTGAGCGGAGAAAATGAGGTCCGGCGATAAATGAAAGCACCAGGCGTCCCTCCACCGAAGACCATCATTATGATTGCGCTCAAGTATGAAAAAAGAGAGTATACAGTCCAGTCAAGCAAAGCTAGTCAGCCTCATCAGCTATCTTGTGAACGCGAGTTTCTTGGGGAATCATGATCAATACGTTCGAAATACACACCTCCGAAGGTTTTCCCACGAGAAAACGGGGGCGGCATTGAACACCTTTTTCAATTTAGCTAACTCTGTCTAGGCGCACCCCATTAGTACCCCATTCTACACCTGCAAAAATGTAAGCCACCAATACGTCCCCCAGCTACAAACCGCCACAGAAACGTGTTTAGTGAGGAATTCGGAGCGGAGTGCCGATGGCGCTAATCCGGGAGCAATTTCTATTTTTGGGCAAGATGGTTCGTTAGTTTTCTCAAGCATCGCTAACGAATTCTTCATGCATTACGAGGGCGGCCAACTTTTCAACGCAAAGAAACTCATTTCGCCGATAATGAGGAATCGGCTCTTGACAATGTATTCCTTTCATCGTTTAGGAGCTAGTTCTCCAATAACCCCTGGACACAACAACAGCATGTGGCGGCAGAAGGCGCTGTAGTATTTGAATGAAGACGGCCGCCTTCAGAGACTCGCTTCGATAAAGCCCAGAACTAGGCCTATAAGAGCCACTGACGAGTATATTTCAGACCCGGAGAGTCACAAGATTCATCCAGAATACACAAGACCAAGTTCAAGCGATCGGAATATTCGTTTGCAGTCAGTTATCATGGAAATTGATGGAAGTAAGTATGGAGAGGTGATGCTAATTCTCACATGTCGGTTGATTTTCCCATGTCAACTTGATAGTGATGCATGAACGTTGAACGTTAATTCTCCGACAACCGGTACTTTCTCAAGCCAGAAAGTTAGCTTACACTATGTTACACGGGTCATTCTGATCTCTGGAAGATAGTAGACCCCTACGGCTACGAAGCGCGAAACAAGGCCTGGTACTAATTAGTACGGGGGCCCATTCGTCGAGTTCCTAGCAAATACCATGTTACGACCACGTCCTTGGGCTAGTGAACCATTGTCAACAAAAAGTCGATCGACAAAGTGCACACACAACATACCCAAAATAGTCGCCTTTAGCGACCTTAAGTAAAGGTGTTCCCTTCGCATCCGCGGTATGCAGATAGACCCTTAAATTTTCGAGAGGTTTTAGCATTTTCACTGACGCGTCGAGACCGCGGCAAAACTCACGTATTACCCCACCAGGTCTGAATCGTGTTCAAACCGATATTTCCATTCTGCGGGTACTGGAGGCAGAAGAAAATGAGGATCGCTGAGACGGCGACGCCCGCATCCAATGCCGCGGAAAGCACGTAGTTGTACTTCGTCCACCACGAGAAATTACGGCGGCGCACAGCGTATTGGAAGATAAATCCAACGATAGCCCAAGGAACGTAGTTGACAGCACTGGCGGGGGGGATGTATCCCGTTCCAGAGAAGATGACGGGGAAGCTGAATCAGAACGGTCAGATGGGGAACATGAGAACAAGTCAAGGAAAACCTTACTTGACATATCGGATCCAACTGTTAGGCCACTTGAGCGACAACAAGTAGCCGATGACGGGGGTGACGAATCCAACGAGGAAGAAGAACGTCAGGCCTATCAAAGATTATTTGCTATTTGACTTTGAAAGTTGGCGGAAGCAAATACCATAGTACACCTGACCAGGCGAGAACTGGCGAGCAGGTCCAATGACACCCCAGATGATACTTGCAGTGCCGAAGACTTCGGTAGAAGGGCAGATAAAACCGTCGCGTTGTTCCGGATCGCACATGTTTGGAATGTTTGTGAACATCCACGCTTGTACACCTAGCTGAGTGGTTCCGGCAATGACTGCCGCGAGGACCTGAGCCGCAAACATTGATCTAAGAGCAGTGTTCGTTTTAGTTGGACAGATATCATTAAGAGGAGTTGAGTACCGTGGTGGGACTTTCATGTAATGACCGAGTTTGAAGTCCGAGGTGAATTGCAATGCTGTATGAACAAAATCAATCGGAGCTAGGAGTGAAGGATCTTGATGAACGTACCTTGCGCCATGGTAATGTAACCCCAAGTCTTAAACAACATCATGGCGACGGGGCGTCCGGGAAGAGCATAACCGATGATCAATTCAGTAATGACATTAAGACCGACTTGTTGGTTAGTGATGGCTTGAATCATGCCAATGGGAATGACGTAGACGAAAGCTAGATGAGCGTTAGTAAGAGAGAGATGAGCGATGGCCACGGAAATGACCCACCAATTACGAGGGCGAGGATGAAGTATTGACTGTAGAAAGAGGAGAACGTTAGTTTCGAAAGGGTCTGTCAAGAGTCCCTTTCACTCACACAGGGAACTACACAAGGAAGAAACAAGTGAGAGGTTTGAAAAACGCAATGCAGGTAGTTGAAACTTACTTTGGTTTCCCAAACCTCGATGGAGATCACTCCGAAGGCAAACATAGACACTGTGAAACTGGTCAGAGGTCATTCGTTTCGAAAGTATTGCTCCCATACAGAAAACGATGAGGTACCACCACTGGGGTACTTGGGGGTAACGGGACATTAATCGGGCATGAATATCAGGTTGCTCGTGCATAGCACGTCGTGCCTGCGTCCAGATCTGCTTGCGGTAGTACAAGAAGGCGTGCGTAAGGGTCGCCGTGATGGACGCGAAGGAGAGGCCGTAAGAAATGGCGAATGTTGTGGAGAGGTACAGAGGACTGTAAGCCGAATACGCCTCTTGATTGAAGGTACTGTCGGGATTGACGATTCGTGAGACGTCGTAAGCCTTGCCTGTGTTATCGAAGGAGCCACGCGAGGAGATTCTGGATAAAATGAGCAATATGATGCAGTATGTAGACACTCATACTCACGGCATGTATTTACTCTCCCAGGCATTCGTATACTAGAAGAATGATAAGTTTCAGTCAATGCAGACACAATACCTTAAGTGGACGTACGTGGAGGGCGGGCGTCAAGATCCCTGTGCAAAGGCTTAAGGTCGTTTATCTGGGACACATTCCAGGACACTCACAGAAGAAGAACACAAAGCCGACAGCAATGTTGGCTTCTGCCCACCACGGGGTGGCCAGTGGTGAGCCAATGTACGCAATCTGAGCCCAATCGAAGGTGATGAGACTCATTCCCAGCCCGTGAACGTAACCGAACATCTGATTGACGCGGATATTGTCCGGGGCGATCCAGCAGACCCACGAGAAATAGCTGAGGGCTTGGAAGATGTATCCAGGGAAGAGGTACCATGACATGGAACCAATGAAAGCGTAGAGGAAGAACCTTTCACGGCTGATACCACCTCGGGATCCGATACCGGCGTAGGTCTGGGCGTGAAGGGTGTTGAAAAGCGCGCAGGTCACAAGGTTCGTTGGCCAGACTGAGATAACGAAAAAGTCAGAGTATATTGACAAGTCTATTTGACGCCGAACGTACTCATGGAAGGGGGTTGCACGAGGAATCGACGCGCAACACCTCCGATAGAGAAACCAATGAGCTGAGTGGACATCACGATCATCCACTGGTCTATAATTAAAGTTAACATAATTCGTCGTGTCATGCACTGTCGTATGACGTACAGCCGAAGTTATAGATTTGGTTGTAGTAAACCCGCTGAACAGCCACAATATCCGTGGCATAAGCGCTTTGATAACCGACAGTCGCCATGATCGTGATAAGCACCTGAGGAAACGTTGATAAGATAATAGCACCGCCCTCAGGATGGAAGGTGCAGTACATGTTCTTTAATCGAAAATGGGCCTGGGTTGAGAGATACCCCAAAGATTTTGACGTTAGGCATTACCCTCGCCCAAGCCCTGCCAAGAGGAAACACGAGAAGTTGGGCAACGATCTGCGACAAGGTCAGTAGGCGACATTGACGGAAGAAGAGCAAACATACTCCAGTGACCGTTACAGACGGATATCGGAAGAAAAAAAATTGGTTGAGACCCTAATGCTGGAATATGAGGGCAGGATATTGAAAGTCGAAACAGATAGGACGCACTGGAACAAGAATTGCCCACATGACACCTAAGACCCAAGACCGAATCGTCGACACCGGGATGTCGGGATCATCTGTATTAGCAACGGCGGAGCGGACCTCGGGGTAGGGAGAATCGTCCTCTAAAACTTGTTCAGCCGAACATCCGGTATTGAGTATCAAGATATTATACCAAGTATGCCTACTATGGCGGCATCCTTGTCGACGTTAGGGTCATCGAAGTCCGGCAGGGCAGCCACGAGTTGAGCTACAGGTGGAAATGCATCAGTGGCCGTTGAATGAAGGTTTGGAGCGTTACCACCTTCGTCGACGCCACCAAGTTTTTCGCCGTCCATCTGTGTCTCATGCTTTAAATCAGACATGGTGAGGGAGCAGAAGCCAGGAGAGCTCAGGGGGATAGTTCTCAAACGTCGCTCTCTTGTAGTAGCTCGTCAGATCTGGGACCACATGTCCAATGATAGATAAGCGAAAGAACACTGGTCAGAGAAGCCAGAACCTGGATAAGCTCATCATCTGGCTTTCAGATCGTGGCGGGATTCGTGACAGACCAGTTACCCAGTGCGGTAACATAGAACGTAAATAAAGCCCTTCTGCATTGCAATCTGGAAGGCATCGTGCGCACAACCACCGCTTCACATGGGTCATCCTGCGTGCGGTTCGATCTGGTTTGCTCCGTGATACCTGTCGGTAATTCAGCCCGTCTGTGGTGGGGTCCGTGAATTCGAGCATCCAGGCGAATTGGAAGGCTTGACTTGAAAAGAAGCCAATTGAACCGGAAAGCTCGCCCTACGATCCGCCATGTGGAGTTTGGGTGAGCACCTGTGAGCTCCAACCGATAATTGACAACAATTCTGTCAAAAGACGTCAGACATGGCCATGGCGGCAACGGACATTCCCATTCATCAAACCTGACTACTTACAAGATGCATTTCACGCACCAAAGGGGAAAAATACGGCATGCCTGTCGAACAAGTGAGTCGGCACGGAATCGGCACGCCGCGAGCGCATGGGAACACGAAGACCAAAAGGCCCGGCCTTCGCTCAAATTGGCAAAATCACCGAACGGATCAGCCAGGTCAAGATACTACAGTAGTACAGTATACGTAGATAACTGCGAAACGTGTACAGAAATGCATATCGGGATTCGATTTGGATGGATCCAGCCTTTCAGCTCGTCTGTACATCACACGTCATTACGACTGGGATATGGAGCAACAGAAACAGTTGTGGTTTACGCACGGTCGCTGGTGATGATGATGAATGCAGCTTCAAGAATCATCCACAAAGGTATGGATGTATCGTCACATGGTTGTCCATGAATTTGACAGCAGAACGGTAGGGGCAAGCCAAGATGAACCTTATCATTCTGGAAAGCGAATCGCGATTGTAACTGCTACGTCGACAACTCCACAAATCCTCGGGGTAATGTGTTTCTCCAAGTTCTACGTCGCACGACTCAATTTAAGCCTTCAATTTTCCGAGAATGAGCACAGGGCAGGCATATGGTATTTCGCCACTGAAGTGTAACGTGATTGAGCGGTGGCGCGTTGGACGGCCTATGTATAGACACTTCTAGTGCTAGGGGTCATCAAACAGTTAAATAACATCGCGGGGTAGCTGTAGAATGGTCATACCAGGAGGTACCGGAAGCCATTTCCACCGAGTTGAACCGTCACACGGCGGTATCCAGCATATGCACAAGGAGAAAGAGTGTGGAGAATTGGATGGCATGGTTGGGAATCAGCCGCAACCTTCGGGGAACCGGTGTTGCAAGATGGGATGAACACATCGGTGCAGCATGGTCATTGAATAAAAATAGCCAGTCTTGACAGGTCTGAGATCAAGCGGAAGCCGCAAATCCGTCGGAGTACAAGCGATGTGATCAAGTGTCCAGTCCACAGACGTTGCATGTGCGAGCCGACCCGATTGGCGAAGTTTACACCCCAGAGTCGCATGAGAATTTCCTCAGGGTAGCTTTAGATCTGGTATCTATGAGATTGACATGCACGTCTCCGGCCGTTGGCATTGGGTAAAAATCACAGCAGGTAGTGCAGGGGCGCTCGAGGCGTTCAATGATGATCTGGTCCTCGGCGGGCATGACACGAAAGCACCAGATGACACCAGTTATTGCGCTTTACATGTGTGCCCCACGAATGGCCTGTCGTTCTTGATGCATCGATCTGCTATTACAGGAGCCTCTGGTAGCATCTCACTGGTAATCGTAGTAAGGCTGGACTTGGAGTTGAACTTGGAGTTATGGTTGTTGTTCAAAGCCCTCATCGTTAAATTCCCACGGCCCCTTCGTGTCGTTCGACCTCTCATTCAACCTCCGTGCACCGAGTGAACACACGAGATCCACGGGCAAACCCTGCTCTTCATGGTACGTGGATAATCTCATACGCTCGAAGACCGCTAATCCTTTCTTCTTAGTCGGCCCTTTTCAACTTTCAATCCTTGCTTCTGGTCATTTTGTTGTGCATTTGCACTTGCACCTATGTCCGTGCTGTTGCACCACGAATAATAGATAGGAATAAGCAGGGGTACGTCAAGTCATATCAGGAATATCTTATACAAACTTTGTTGATGCTTTCCTTGAAGATTCCTCGGTCTTTTCTTCATGAGTGCCCGGATAGGTAATGACTGAGGTATACGTGTAACCTATGTACTGAACGCCCTTCCACAGGAGAACGTCTCTCGCCATACGTCGGGCTGGCATGCGTCGCAATGGCCATCACCATTATCATGCAGTAATATTACAGGATTAGCACAATTAATCGAAAACCTAATAGCAGAAAAGCAAGAAACCCAAGTCCACAGCGCCCTATGATCCACCACCAACTCTCCGCCGCCTTGTACTCCGCTCGTCCCCATTTCCGCTATCCTCGTCACCATTAGCATACAAGGATGACACCGACCTCTGTGCCGTTCTCTCCACAATAGACGTCCCATCACGGAACCGCGCCCGAAACAGCACATTCGCATTCGTGAACAGCCCCTCCTTCAGTGACACAACGATGAATTGCGACCCCTTGAACCGCGTTCGGAACAGTTGCCCAATGTGCTGCGTGTGCGAGAGATCCAGCGCCGCGTCGATCTCGTCGAGAATGTACATAGGAGCCGGCTTGAACTGAAGGAGCGCCATGATGAGGGAGAGGGCAATGAGCGATCTGTAGATGCGAAGGGATATGCAGCATCAATCGATTTATTTCTTCCATCACTTATTGAGGATGACTGACCTTTGGCCGCCGCTCAGTTCCGTCAAGCTCTGTTTCCACACGGTGCCGAGCTGCACTTTCACCTCGAGGCCGTCCATCAGGTCCTGCCCGTCCGGCGGCTGCAGCTTTGCAAAGTTCCCGGGAAGAAGCTCAGCAAAGATCCCACCGAAGTCACTGGAGCGAACGTGAGCCTAAATTAATGGCGATAAATATATGATATGGTACGCACCCGTCGACCTTTTCCCAGGTCGTCTGCAATGCATCGCGTTTATATCGGTCGAGCTCCTCGATCGTTTCTTCGATCTTCTCTTTATCTTTCATTACCGTTGAGAGCATCTTTTGAAGATCGAGTTCACGTTTCTCGACACTAATTTTGCGTGTGTTCAGTATCGCTCGGTCCCGAGCAAGAAGGATGAATACGCGTACTTGTCAATCATGTTCATGACTTTCGGGTTGACTTTCTTCTTCATGCCCTTTTGTGACTCCTCCAGCTCTTTCGCCTTCTCCTTCATCCTGCTGATATCCTGAGCTCCGAAATCATACGGCGTGCCTTCCTTCCCGAATTGGCTGCACCGTCGTCAGTTGGCTGTGTGGAAATAAAGGACGGAAAACTCACTGCTTATCTTCGACAATCCATTCATATTGCTTCTCAAGATTGGTGACGAGATTCGTTGCCGCGGCCTTCTCCTTGTTCAAAGCCTGGACCGCGTGTTCCAAGCTCTTGATGTCGAGGTCAGCTTGGGACACTTCCTGTCTCTTTTCCTTGATGACATTCGCAAGTTCCTTAAGCTCGTTGTCGAACCGGGTAAGCGTCGCGCGTTCTTCCTGGAGCTTTCTTTCAACCTTCGCGCACGCCGCCTGCATAAGGAAGGTGAGCCTCAGGAATTTCTCATCAAAGCCATGGGAACAACGTACCTCACCCGTTGCCACCTGTTCCTTCAGTTTTTCCAAATCGCGGTTTAGTTTTACCACGCCGGCTCTGGCCTCTTCCAGTGTGTTGGTAGCGGCTTCGATGTCTTGCTTGATCTGTTCTGGAGCACGCGGTACGCCATCAGTCAACGCCACCATCGGCGTTGCACCATATGCTAGCGGAACGAAGTTCCGCACCAAGTTCAAGCGTCGCGGTCTGTACCTCCTTTTGCTGCGTCTTGACAATGACGGCATGTCTTTGCAGAGCAGCCTTCTGCTTCAAGATGTCAGCCTGTGGTGCGTGAAGGGCGGGTCAATTTTTGAGATATTGGCAAATATAATGTAAGCCGACCGGCGGCGGAGCCTTGCTTACCTTAAGTTCCTCGGTCTTGCCCTCTTTGTTATTCTTGAACTCGGCCATATCGCGTTCGAGCTTCTGGCATTCTTCATGGGCCTCCTTCTGCTTATCCTTAGCCGCTTGCACCGCGAGCTTCAGATTTGCGATGGTCTGCTTCAGGTCATCGACTTGGGTGCCAATCTATTTTTGCATCAAGTCAGTTCGAAATCAGAAGGGTAGAGAATGACAGGCGAAAAACTCACTCTAGCAGCATTGCTGCCCTGGATCTGCTGTTCCATCAGCTTGGCCTCGTGCTCCTTCATCTCCAGCTCCCTCGCCAACCCCCGCCACTCATCCCGGACCTTGCGGCCCTGCTCCTCCTCCTTCTCCAGCACCTCGAGCCGCTTTCGCGCCGCCGAGAGCCGACTCCAAATTTCCATAAGTTCCTGCACTCTGATCAGAGTTCCATTACCGCTCGGCGCCGAACCGCCGCTCAGAGTTCCTGATGGATCGTAGACGTCCCCGGCAAGCGTCACTGAGCGCACGCCGACCTCCTTTGAGAATGTCACCCGCTTTGCGGACTCAGCGTCCTCGCAAATCAGGTTATTGCCGAACACGTATGCTATTGCGTTCGCCACTTCGTCCTCGCAGGACACAAGTGAGAGTGCCGCGTGAACTTTGCCTGGAGCCAACCGTTGCGCGGCATCAAGTTGCTGGGGCGCCGTCAGTCCTCGCGGAGAAATATACCATGAAGACTCACTTTGGCAGATAGCTTGTATGCGGAGATTTTGTTGAGAGGAATGAGCGTGACACGCTTCCTGAGCTTGCCATTCTTTATAAGCTGGGCGCCGACTCCCTCGTCCTCGACGACGACCTGGTATAGTTTATTCCCGGCAGCGATCTCCAGCGCCGTCGACTTGTCATAGTTCTTTTCCTCGAGTCTGACGAGCGTCGCAGCATAGCCTTTGACCTTCCGTCGGTCAAAGTTGGGCGCCGGGTCCACATAGTCAAAGTTGAGCTGTCCAAGTCCTTGCTTCATCCGCTCATGTTGCTGTCCACCAAGTCAGCCCAACATACAATAATAATCCAAGAAAAAAAAAAGCGAAACGCACGTCAGAGAGAGAGCGGACTTCTGCCTTGGCATTCCTTAGTTTTTCCTCAAGCACTGTCTCCTTCTCTTGATTCCACCCACAATTCTGCAGCTTCCGATGGCACTCCTCCACCGCGGCTCGCTTCGCCTGAAGCGCCTTCTGCCCCTCGCGTGCATCCCGTTCGACTTCCTTCCACCGCGCCTCGAGTGTTTTGAGCTCCTTCTCGCTCATTGCGAGCTTCACTTTGCTCTGCTCCTCCTCCGCCTGTCCATGCGCAAGCCGCCCTTTCGCCTCGGCAAGCTGACCCATGTAACCACCGCCGGAGTTATTCGTATTGTTTGAGGAGAGTCCTGTCAACAGAGTCTGCAGGAGTTCCTCCGCCGCAGATAACTTATTGCCCGCGGCCGTGTGCTGCTCCTTCACAGTCCCGTACGACGCATTGAGCTCCTCCAGCTGGGCCGTTTTGTCCCCCAACGAGGTTTGGAGCTATTGAGAAATTTAGCATGTTGACCTCCGGGGAAGAGTATAACTCACTTCCTTGAGCTCCCCTTCGAGAGCAGTAACATTCACACCTTCGTCCTTGATCGTCGTCTCCTTCAGCTCTGCTTGCGTTTTTATCTTCATCGCAGCTTTCCCGAGCTCCTGAAACTCCTCCTCCAACTTCTTGATCTTCCCTCCTCTACTCATCTCCGCGTCCCTCTTCTTAGTGACATCCTCCATATCCTTCTCCGCCGCCTCGCTTTCCCTAATCGCCTTCTTTCTCCCTCGGTTAACGCCCTCGACCTCTTCTTTCTTCTCCTCAACCTCTTGCCCCTTCCGTGCGACCTTCTCTTGTGCGTCAGTCCACTCCCACGCTCGCAGCACCCGCCCGATCTTCTCCAGCTCCGAACACGACTTTTGGTACGCGATGAAGGACCGTTTCTCCGTGCGCAGTTTCTCAAGCTTGGGCGTGATCTCTTCGCGGAGGAGAGAGAGGATCTCCTGCACTCTCTTATCCTTCTTCGTCATCGTCTTGATGGCCTTTTCTTTACGATCCTCGAACATGCGCGTACCAGCCGCCTCTTCGACCATGCCAAGAATTTCTTGAGGTCGCATGTTGAGTACCTAAGATGACGTTGTTAATGTACATACAGCGAGAACTCTCGAGTAGGAAGAAAGGATAGTTGAACCAAGATGACGCACTTTGGTGATACGGCCCTGCATGATCACAAAGTTGGGATTGTTGATGTTGAGTTGGACGGACTGGAATAGTGTCTGGACGTTCCCCTGTTGCGCCCTGTGTCCATTCAGTAGCCATTTTGAGACATTGGGAAGGGAGATCTGGGAAGAGTGAGTGACGGCCTAAAAGACATTTTGGCTCCAGGAACGCACCTGACGCGTCACAGTGATCTGCGGGCAATGCTCATATCCCGCCGGGCTCTTCGATTTGTTTGAGTTGTCAAAGACGATCGTTACACTGGCTTTGGTGACGCCAGCCTGCCCTCGCTTGTAAATGAGATCCTGTTGGTTTGCTGCGCGCATCTGCCATACAAGACGCGCTCTTAGTTCACTCCTGCTTCGTCAGAACGTAGTATACATACCTGCGCCATGTTTGTGATTCCCAGAACGAAACATATCGCGTCGAGGATGTTGGACTTGCCCGAGCCATTCAGGCCCGTGATCGCGTTGAAAGAAGGGTCCCATCCTGTAATTTGGGTCCGTACGGGGTATGATTTGAATCCTACAGAGACGCGCAGTTCAGCCAGGGGTGTTAGATCTGAAAAAAATTGTAAACGTACCCTCGATGACCAGCTCTTCAATCCTCATTTTGCTAATGATGCACGAGGTCGTTGACCCGGCGCATGTTGAGCTTGTCACGGTCAGGCTCTCGGCTATCACCGGTAAAATGCCAAGACCCCGGACACTCTCTGCATCAAAGAAGCATGATCCCGGTTTGAACAAATGCGGTAACGTGCGGCAATCGAGTCGCGGGAAATCCTCGAAGATCGAGCAAGAGCCATGCCGGCATCAGGACTGGAATTTGCCTGAAAGAATCACAGCGTTCGAATGGACAAAGCCTACCAACAACGATGGTGGCCTACATTCCATTGAAGTTGGTTGAAAGGTAAGTATCAGCAATGATTAAAGGTCTTGGCGTGATAATTGAATATTGGTTTCCGCACAAACAGAAATAAGCTATATTCAGTTGTCGATCGTTATGCATGCGCCGCGACCCCAGAACCACTTAAAAAAGCCCGCTAATCGTCCACAAAGGCGCGACTACCTCGCCTCCTTTTTCGCCTTTCCTTCCCTCAATTGCCTCCTAACGCCCAAATCCTTCCCTGCAGCATCGCCCAGTGCAACCGATTTTTGCGCCTGTCATGTCTCTCCAGTTCGACGACGACTCAGATCTGACCGACCTCTCAGACGATGAACCGAGCCCGTTGCAAGCACCATCTATTCCAAAGACAGAAGCGGTTCCTGCAAAGAAAGTCGCCGACAACGTTCCTCATCTTCCCAAATATCGCCATGTTACGTATTCTACAGTGGCCATCCATGGTCCGCACCCCAACCGCATGCTCAAGGGACTTGGATTTGCTTACATTTTTTTTCTAGCCCTCATACGGGACAAGATGGTCGATCTGGATCCAGAGTATCAGCGGGGTAAGCCGTCTCACTTGGGCGCTTTTCGGCTCATCGAACTGTCTTCGCAGGTGTCGTTTGGAGTGAAACAAAGCAAGGAGACCTCATCGACTCCCTCATGCACCATTACGTCGTTTATCCGATCGTTTTCGGTTCGTTCTGCCTCATTTTCTGCTTGAAGTATCCTAATGCGGACTTTGCAGCCATTCGGCCAATAAGTGACGGTGCTGAAATAAGTGAAATAAGGGTGTGTATTGACGGAAAGCAGAGGATAACCGCGATCCAGCAGTGAGTCTTATCTCCGAAAGAAACACGAACAACTTCTCACCATGTATCTTAGATTCATGGATAACAAAGTGCGCCCACCAGTTCTTATCAAGGCGTCCATGATCTCATTTCTTCCATCCCTCACAGATACCCTGTGAGCCTCACTGCAAAATTTTCCGAAGTCTCCATGATCCAAACATCTTACAAACGCTGCGCACCATCTAGACAAGGACTCGTGCGTTGCCCCTTTCTCTCTCTGAATTATGTACCATGTCTCACATTAATTTAAGTCGGTTGAGCAAAGACGTGTGGTACTCGAAGGTTCCACAAGGTCGGAAGGGACATGTTATATCAGACGTTATGCGAATGCGTTTCAGCCATACACAACTTGCTGTGTACGAATACGATGCCATCAACGACTACGACGAACGTGAAGTATTCCAGGCATGTATCATCCAGTATATCCTTTCTACATCGACAGCAACCTCACCATACTCAACAGCGAGTGCAGAATGGTGTCGCTTTGTCTGCTCACGGTTAGTGCAACCTTGACCATAGTTTTCCAGTCGTTCAATTGTTCTCCAGAACGTCTAAGGGCCATAAATGGTCTCCACGCCGATATGGTCAGGGAGATGTATAGAGCGACGACTTGCGAGCTACGAAAATTCTTCTTCTGGGAGGACGCGAAGGGCAAGGACTTCTTCATGTTGAGCCAGCTTGCATGCCTCATCAACCACCATCTCTCGGACAAGAAGGGCGACTACCCTGCCACCGAGCTCAAGCTCCAGCGCGTCGAAACCTATCTCCACGGGAAGACTGCACCAGGCCCGCAGCTGCGAGCAGCCGTTTTGGGCGTCGTTGATACACTGAATAGCCTCATTGCGAATTCTCAGTGGAGCCGATCGTTCGAGGGCATAAAACCCATGTGGTTCGTCATGGCGGGTTTCTTGATCTACTTGCACCGCTCGCGGTTCTCGCTGGCCCAAATCGCGGAAGCGGTTGGGCAGATGAAGGATATGGGGCGCACTGCGACGGCTGCGAAGGCATACAAGGACCTCGCGGTGTTCGTGGTGAATAAAGCCAAGACTCTGAAGTTGAAAGGGGATGGGAATGACATCCCAGCATCCTCTGTTCTGTTCAATGGCCAACAGGCGGGCGTGTCCACGGCCAGTGCATCTGCATCCACGAGCAGGCAAGGTCCTGCTGATGCGGCGCCGTCCGTCGCTAGTACATCGGCTTCTACGGGCGGGAATTGTGTTGTTCAGAACCCCCCGAAGCGAAAGCGAAGTAAAGACGATTCGGACGAAGAGGAAGATGCGGATGTAGAGGATCAGGCGCCCAAAAGAAAAACCTTTTTGACGAGGAGGAAGATTCAGCGCTTGCCAGTTGATTCGGATGATGATGACGACGTGCCTTTGATCCAGTCAGCCCCTCATCGGATGAAGAGTGCTGCTGCTCAGACGTCTGTCACGAAGCTTGGGTCGACCAAGGCAACTGCGAGTGCGAGAAAAGCAACGACAACGGTGAAACGCACTGCAAAGGCTAAAACATCAGGATCTGCAGCAAGGGCCGCTACAAATCAGATTGCATCAACTTCGGCATCGACGTCAACCAACCAAGCTGCTATATCCTCGCAGGTTGGCAAACCATCCGTCAGACCTGCGATGTCGACAAGGACTAAGAAAGTCACGACCCCTAGCGCAATTCTCACCGGAGAGAGTCCTCCCGAGCGCCCAGCTAGCCAGGGAAAAACGCCTCCGGCCACCACCTCGCAATTGAATTCGCAAATGCCCACGCCGCCTGTATCTTCCGGCGCGTCTGCCACTCCTGGCCCTCTTCCTCTTCCAACCCCACGCGCGCTGAACAGTTCTCAACCTCCTACGCCAATGTTCACGCCCGGATCCAACAGGCCTTCCCACATTTATAACATCAAAGCCGAGCCCAGGCACTCCCCAGTTTGCACACCGCCCCCCCACTTTTCTGCCTCAAACAGGCTCGCGCCCGTGCGCGCCGCTAGAGCAAGGATCGCTGCGCAGCAGGAGCAGCAACCGCTGATCATGTCTGCGTCTGCGTCTACGTCTGCGCCGTCGTCCGCGAGGTGGCAAGATCCGCGGCGCCGCATGTCATCGAATCATGAACCCGTTCCCGACCCGCCCTCGCCTAGTGAATCAGATTTAGACGCAGATTTGAAGATGCACCTTGACAAAATCGAGAGCATACTCAATACGGTACCGAGTACACGCGCGCCTGAGCTGCGGCCGCACGCCTCGACAGACGTTTTCATGGCAAATGGCACTCGCACTCGCGGCGGGAACGTAAGCAGTTCGTTAAATGGTTTCGACCCTCTCGCCCATCTTGTTGCTGCGCGTCCACAAAAGTCGCCACCTTTCGCTGTACCATGGCAACACGCAAGGTCGCAGCAGAAACCTACGGTGGATCCAATAAATACGGATGTTGACCTCCACCGCAGGGTCAGTGGTCCCAGCAGCCGGGGTCAGCATCAGCCCCAGACGACGCCCATGTCGGGAAACCTGACGTCGAGAACGAGCCAGAGCCAGTCATCCACCTCACTGTTTGACATAAGCCCGATAGCGAGGATGACAACGGCGATGGCGAGTAGATCGATCTCGCGCTCGTCAAGGTCTTTGAGGGATTATTTCGAGTCACAGAGGGAGAGGGAGAGGGAAAGCGAACTTAAGGACTGCTTTCGACTCGGAGGGCGTGACCGAAGCATGGACTCACGTGGCAGCCGTTCGCGGCGGTGAGTCTGTCGCTGTCCTCTGCCGTCCGAGGTTGTCATGCTCAAGCTGTCTAATGCTCTCGTAGGGATTGATCGACCGATGCGCGGTTTGGGGAAATCAAGGCAACATTTTCCTAGAGAATCTTGCGGCAGACTTTATAGAGCCTGATCTTCAGAATTTAGGCCATCTAAATCGCCTCCGATCTACTTCTCCCCATGCCGAGTCGTTCCCCTGTTTACTTTAATCTTCCATGCACCCAGTCTACTATGCCCTTCACATCTCATGACCCATCATGCATTATGACCCTTGCCCTTCTACATCTCGTGACCATTCATGACATCTCCCTCGCTCCCCTTCACCTGTATCACACTCTCCTTCTCACATCTTTTCTATTTCTTGTCTTCATCTCGCCATAAGTACCTCTCGCTGGTCATGGGCTTCTGCATTTCCGCGACCATCTAATGACTTGCCATGCGACTGCTCAAATGTATTACTGTCTCTCCAGTTTAAGGTACCTCATTTTGTTCCCATAACCACATTATCCACCAGCTGTAATACATACGATACCTATATCATTGAGCCTGCTTATTGAACTCCAACTACTGCTACCCGTCCATGCGGTATTCATTTACCACCACGCGTCACAAGTCCTAATCCGATCGTGTCCACCTGGCTCCAGAGAGCAGCTGCACGAATTGTAACGATGGACAATGCTTCGCCCACGTCGTGACATGCGCCCTTTCCGGATCCGAAAGTGTTGTCGGCCTCGCTGAGTCGATTGCCTCTCGAGACGCATCGACCTTGAAGCGAGTCCTGAGCTGGATGAGGCCGTGATAACGAGACAGCGCGGAAGTAATAATTTTATACAGGGCCTGGACAGCAAGCATGGAAGTAACGTTACGTCAGTCGATCTGACAGTTCTGACTGTGGAGTGAGATTCGAGGGCGCGTACCTGGTCTATACCGGCTGAGGAAGTGGGTAGCTCGATCTCAAGAGCCTGTAGCAGTTGACAGCGCCCTGTCGTGTTCTTTGGGTCTGTGGTGGGGTGGGATAGGGCAGCTCCGGCGCTGATGACCTTGCCGATGGTCCGCTTGTCGACCGTGGGCCCGAACTTGAGGACTAGGGTGGTGATTCCGTGCAAGGTGTTGAGCAGGGCGGCGGGCCGAAGACCGGTATAGAGCGTGTTGTTGATGCTGAAGGTGACGTGTTGCAAGGGCCGAGGCGGGACACTGTGTCCGGTTGTGAGGAGTGATGTGATGATAGATGGCGTTGCAACGAGTGTCGTCAGGGCAGGCAACAGTGCGGGGGAATTGAATGGTGACTTGGGGGTGGCTGGTGGGAGGAAGATGAAGGTGGAAGTTGGGGAGCCGGAGGGAGTGACGTTGGGGGTCAGGACCCCATGAGTGTTCAATGAATCAGTGAGGGTGCCGTTTGGGGAATGTAAACTCTTGGATGTGTCAGTACGAGATGTGTTTAATGTGTTTGAAGGGGTATTGATTGGGTCGAGGAGGTTGGGGAAAGCGAGATGTGTGATATTGGTTTGTCCGTCCAGCCAGGCGAATAGTTGTATTGTTTCGGCATTGGTCAGAGCATGGTTCAGGAAGGTCAGTTTCTTGAGTCCAAACGCGCTGTGGTGTCGTAAAAATGTGTGGTCGAACGAGGGAAGAACGAGCGAAGTTATGCGATGCATGTTCTGGAAAGCGACAGTGAAAGTAGCAGTTAGGGCGGGGGAAAATGACGGAGGATTTGTGTACACGCCATTGCAATTGGATTGCGGCGGAAAGAAGGTAGGCCATATGTGGCACTCGAACGTCCTCACGAGGTCCGTCAGGTCGTGGCGATAGGCCAGCAGAGTGACCAGCCCTTCCACCTGTTTGGGCCGCAGAGTTCGTAAATCCAACGTCTCATAGAAGACGAATCTGGCCGCAGAACAGAAATCACGGGAGATTATGGCGAGTGACGAGACGACGTGCCGAGGAAGAAATGATAGGATGACGACTAGGACTTCGGTCGGTATCCGAGGAGTCGAGGGAGGGCGATCTTGCTTAAGCCGTGCGGCGCTCGATGAACGTGCCAATGCCTTACTTTTGATTCCCGACGCGCGCAAAAGATTCGGGGAGCTCATGGCTCGTATCCTCTCATGTCCAGCGTTAGTGGCCATATGGAATGGTGACTCTTCATCGATGGCAGTGAACGGGGATGGCGGAAGTGAACGATTAGAGGAGATGGAAACCGCGCGACCCAACCCACTTGGTCTTCGAATCTCATCCAAAGAAGCTTCCGATTCAGTGGGGGAGGTTTCGTCAGTGGTGACCATCCACCGAGACCCGAGTGGAGCCTGAACATCAAGAGGCGCGACTGGGGTCGCAGGTTGTCTCTTCTTCCTGCTTGAAAATATAGTTGAAACGCGTCGAATAATGTTCCCAGGGCCTGATGTCCTGCTGCCATTGACGACAGCAGCAGGTGTGGGTGACTGCGGGGAACTTATGTTCTCAACAGCTGGTGGGAACGGTATGGGCGACAGTGATGCTTCAGAGGCAGGGTGCTGTGCAGGAGCGAGTGAACGACGGCGATGGAGGAAAGACATAGGTACTTTGAGGTCAACCAGTAAAGAGACGCTTGGGGTATGTCAAAAGAACGGGGATCACGCTAGAACAGGTTCCAAGACAAGTTCCAAGACGTCGAGCATGTCATGGACACAAAATTAAAATTTGACCCTCGGCAACCGGTCAGAACCGCATTTGGCAGAAATGGCAACCCGTCGATCCCACAGAAGACCCACACCACGTGGCGCATAGAGCTGGGCGATTGGGACCTATAGATTTGCGGAGGTGGCGCAGTCGATGGTCACAGAGCATTTCACGGATGAGGGTAATAAAAGAAGGCGCCTTGAGGCCCAACAGAAGAGCCTCAGGAACAGAGCAATCCAAAGGCCAGAAACGGTGGCAGTGCACCGGCAATCAAATATCCCATGTGTATCTGGGATGATGGCGAGTCCGAAGGGTACGTAACTCTAATATCCTTGGTGTTGACTGTAAAATTCGCTAGCTGTTCTTGCAGATAGTATAAAGTAGTATACAACAAAGCGACGTACATGGCTCGTAACACTACAGATGCTATTTCAACGTAATATACAAATGCTTGCTTGTCAGTACCCCACGAGCCCCGGGAACAAGCACAATAGTCTGCGTCTGATCAATGATCATCGCAGGTCCCTCTAACGTATCGCCGACTTCGAGGTTATCCAGCAAGAACACAGGGGTATCATTCACCCGCCCGACGTGCTCAAAGTATACGCTGTACGTGCTCTCCGCCTTCGCTCTGTGCACTGGTCTCGTGCTTAATTTCGCCACTTCGGAATACACAGATTCCCCTAGGGTGTCGAATGTTTTTCCGATACCGCGGACCTAACAAACCGAGATGAGCGAACAGCAATTCATGGTGATCACAGAATGATACACACCTTGATGTCGTCGACGATGATGCTTTTCGTGTCGAGCAAGAATCCAAATTCGGATTTATACGCCTTGTTAAACGCCGTCTCAAAGTCTTCCTCGCCGTTGGACTCAGCGAGAACCATAAGCGCAGTGTCTGTGCCTTCGAAACGCATGTTTAACATGCGCTCAACATGGACGCGCTTCTCTTCAAAGCCCTGCTTCGCCAACTCTGCCTTTACGTCTTTCGTCAGCTTATCCAAGCGTGCAAGCAAAGACTCCTTGTTGTTCTGTGTGTAGAAAGTGGAACATGGCTCTTGAAGCTCGTACACCCTACAAACATTTATTTAGTAAGGCCGTAGCTGGGGTCATATCTTATTCATAGCGAGTGACCCACCTGTCGGCGAGCGCTAATCCGTAAGCAGAGAGGATGGAACTGTAGCGATGGATCAAGATGGTCTTTATCCCGAGGAGACTCGCAATCTCGCAAGCATGTTGACCGCCTGCGCCTCCGAAGCTGGCCAAGCTGGAGACAAGTTCAGGAGAGTGACCTGGAGTATAGAAATAAGCAAGCCTACATGTGTTTGGACGTTGCATGACCCCGCGCTTCCGTCAACGCCCGTATAGGCCGGCACATCGTTTCGTTTGCTACCTTGATGAATCTTGGTGAAAATGCCCATCAGGATATGCAAGCAGATACAAAACTGAAATTGCGAACCCATAAACGATTTCATCGAGCGAAAGATCGTGCTGGAGCTCATGACTGTCGTTGATTTCCAAGGCGACCTTCTCGAACGCGACCTTGGATGCCTGCACATCCAAAGGTTCCTTTTCTGATTTTCCAAAGATCTTCGGGAAATAATCCGGTATCAGTCGGCCAAGGATAAGATTGGCGTCGGTGACAGCCAATGGGCCGCCTTTCCTAAACCCTATATCAGCATGAACAGCATTTTATGCGTTTCACCGTGCAGGTATTCACCGATAACAGGCTGGTCCGGGCTCTGCTCCCGCACTTTCCGGTCCAGCAAGGAAAAGACCGTTGCGGAAACTGAGGCAAGAACCGCCACCTGCGGCTACCGTATTGATGTCCAGCTGGGGCGACTGAATCGTTACACCGGCGGTAGTGGTTTCATACACGATTTCGTATCTCCCGTCGAACCGAGAAACATCCGTCGACGTTCCCCCGACATCCAGTCTGACAAATGGCTGTCAGCATATATAAAACACGATGAAACAGCGCAGAAACTGACCCAATGATGGGGTGCTTCCTCTCTGGGTCCCAGCTCGTCAATGCATATCCGACGACACCACCTGCCGGACCGCTGAGAATGCTCTTCAAACCGGAGAAGTTGTCGAGATCGACCAGGCCACCGTCGCTTCCCATGAACTCAACACGCGGGCCATTCACATGGCCGCCTCTGAGTTTCGAATCGAAGCCTTTGAAAAATCCATCGAGGTATTCACGAAGAATGGGCGTGAGATAAGCGTCGGCGGTAGAGGATACTCCTCGCGGAACCATCTTGATCATGGGGAGCAGCTGTGCCGATTCAGAGACGTGGGTGAAGCCAATCGAACGCGCTAGGTCTCCAATAATCCGTTCGTGATCGGGGAAGGTGTATGAGTGGACAAATACAATTGCCAGAGAGCGATATCCTTCGTCGTATAATTTCCGGAGGTCGCGTTCGACCACTTCGACATCTGGCAATGCTTGTTCAGCTCATGTCCGGTGGGATAAAGGTATAACATACCAGGTCGCTTCAGAATGCGCACCGCTTCTCCGGAAAGGCCTCTTACGATGTCACCAGGCCCTTCTGCGTCTCCCTGTCCATCCCAGCCCTTGCCTCTGTATCCTCTGGTGATGCTTCCGTCCTCACCGAACTGCACAGCGTGTTCTTCCGACTTGGGATCAGACGTGTAGCCAACTAGTGTGACGCGTTCATCAACCTCAACCACTGTCGAGTAAAGAGGCGCCGGCCGTCGGATATTTAAATCAAAAATCTTCGGACGAGCCTGGTTGCCAATGAGGAGGAGATCCTTAAAGCCGCGAGTGATCAAAAGGGCATGTTTGTGCCCTTTACGCTCGAGGAGAGCATTAGTGGCCACCGTGGTTGATAATCGAATATAATCTACTCAGGTGAATCCTTCAGACGCCACCCTGCAGAGATTACCTTCGACGAACCTAGTTTGCTCGTTTCCAGAGTCGTTCCTCGGGGTATAGTTTGTCCAGTGACTTTCTCGAGCACGCGCCGTATACCTTCCGTAGGCGCATCCTTGTAGTTCCCAGGATCTTGAGATACTAGAGGTATGGGTAATTAGCCGACTGTTGCGCGACGGTGAAGATGCAGAATCGGCGTACACAATTTCACCACCAGCTCCTTCCTCTGTCTCGGGTTTTCCGGGTCGGGATAAGATCTACAGAGTGAAACGACGGGTCAGCAAGAGGAAGATCTTTGCAGAGAAGTCGACGTGCGCGTGGACATCGCAGAAAGTCCCTCCTCTATCGGCGCAAATCTGAATGGAGCGATCGGGTATATTGATAGTCTGCATTTCGCCGGTGCCTTTAAGATTTTGGGCGTAGGGAAGACCCTTGAAGACTAGTGAATCTAAGGAACTCGTTCGACTTTTCTATATGGCATTCGGAACACATACGGAACTCTGAAAGGCTCTGAAGAGAGCGTCAACGGAATAGTATTCCTATCGCACTATGGAACAATCTCGAGAGCTTCCCGTGTGAGCGGGTTTCCGATAGAGATGGTCAAGGGGTTATGCACTCGCTTGGGAACTGTGGAGAGGTGAGAAAACTAGTAAGCGGCCCGATAAGGACCGTCATAGACGTTATGTGAATGCTTGATCCTGAAGCCGCTGTCGTGGGACTCGTGGGAAACCCCGTCGCGTTAAGGGCCGGGCGCACGACTTGGCCAATGCATTTCACCTTTCAAAAAGTCCTACCCTGCTCAATGAGCCAGCTTCACTTGCAGTCGCTGAGCTGCGTTCCTTTCGGGGATTTCCGATAGGTTCTCCGTCTGATGGCGCTCACAAACCTTTGGGCAGACCTCGCGTTTGTCGCTCGCCCGAGCTTTGCGTTTGCATAAGCTTCGCTTCTGATTTTATCTTTCGTTGTTAAGTCCTTACACCCTTGTTATGTGCATACTGCAAACGACGTGATGACCGATGTTTCAACAGCTTGGACGTCGATTAGTAGGTTTAGCGAAATTGGCTAGTCGACTCCACCCACTGGTACTTACCTTTTAGACACTCCAAACAAAATCAACGTTTGCAGTGTCAAAGCACTCTTACCTTGCCCCGTGGGTGACCATCATTTCCGTATAGTCAGAATTCGTCTCCTGCTGGTCTAGTAAGGTGTACCGTGTACGACCGGTGACTTTCATGTAAGCACCACGATTGAAACACGCAGCTCAACAGATATGGTACGCTGTTCATGCGTTTTCCACCCACTTACCAGGCGGAAACGAAGTCGCATTTGGAAACAAGCTCAATGTGGCCTGCCCAGTTATATTTTCGCGAAATAAGTGGCAACCCAGTTTTGACGCATTCGATCAAATGTCAGCACTATAACCCAGTAAGCAATTGGCGCTTCTTTGATTCAACTTCATCTCGATTTCCATTCTCTGCTTTACCCGATTTTACACTGTTCATTGGGAAGATACGTTTGAGGAACGTACGTTGATTTTTTTTTCTCCGCCTTTAACGGTTCTTGATAAAAGAGAAGTTTCTATTGGCCCGGCGCATCACCACAAGGTCAAATATTCAACACCGGCGTCCAGCGTAAACGTCGGAAATCACATTGCGGTTAGAAGCCTCCGCGTCATGTCCCAAACTTACCAGGAAGGTGCTATGCCCCGCGCAATAATCTGGCTTACCTCGAATCTCCCACATAATCTGACCACCCGACGCGCCACCCCATCTCATACTGGCATTGAATGATGTTCATTCGCTCCGGCTGTGCTGTGGACACTGGGAATTATTCGCACGCCGCAGAGCCGGCGCTGACGTTCAGCTCCATCTTGAGTCCCTCTTATCCCCTGTCCTGCGCCAAAGTGACGCTGCACTCGCAGATAGATACACCCCATAGAGCCATGCATGATGTGACGCTGTACCTGATGCCCCGAATGACGATCCTGAGTGACGCCCAACTGCGTTTCATACACCTGAACTGGGAGTGACATCCACCTCCTGTTGCGTGCGGGGCTTTACATAAACTGAGTGTCGTCGGTATTAGAAACGCGGGACAGAAGACACATTGAATACATGGCCCGGATGGCTGCGCATTGACCGACGATATACGTCACACTATTGATATGTTGATATGCTCTCCATTCTAGTGGCCGCCCTCCGTATCGTTCGGACAGGCATAAGCCTTTGCGCCAACGATTACCCCAAATAATACTATGACCGGAGGCGAGACAACACAGCACTACGACATAGGCTCCCCTGTTTGACTCGGGAGCGCACAGTCATTCATCTGGTATAAGAGGTCCCCAAAACCCCCAGTAACTTATTGCCCTCTCCTTCGATTTTGTAAACCATCCTCTCACCTCTTGTTGACTTTGAATTAACTTGCTTCAGTTTCTGTTATGTCCCAACAGCCTCTCCCACCACCATCAGCGCTTAATCTCGACAACATTCAAGGCGACATCTTGTGCGGCATTTAGTTCATTGGAGTTTTTCAAGGCGACACTGATATGCTTTCTTACAGGAGTGGCCTTCCCAAGAAGACCCAAACGTACTTTTTCTTCCAGATTACAGATGCCAGACTCTTCAGAAGCCAGCTCGTCGAATTCACGCCCCTCGTGAAGACGGTCGCCCAGGTGATAAAGGACCGCAAGGCCATAGATGACCACAAGAGGAAAGGCGACAAGACCTTGATCACCATGGTCGGAGTAAACATCGCCTTCTCTCATAAGGGCTTTGCATTTGTAAGTTTCATCCTGACGACCGTATCCTCACGTCGCGTTGTTGATTCTCCTTACGCTGGTACTTAGATGGGCATCGACGACGCAAACTTGACGAAGACAGAGACCATCTTCGAGATGGGTCAGAAGAAGGATGCACAGAGCCTTGGTGACAAGGGTACTACAGTTGGCTCCGAGTTCGTCCCGGACTGGGAGCCCGAGTTCTTGCAAGACATTCACGGCGTTATTCTGGTTTCCGGAGACAGTCATGGCACTGTCAACAAGAAGTTGCAACAGGTCAAAGAGATATTTGGCCTCGCTCAAGGCCCCAATAAGTCTTCAATCAAGGCAGTCACCAGCATAGTCGGGGACGTACGACCAGGGAAAGAATCCGGCCATGAGCAGTAAGTCAACCGTGCACAAAAACACTTTGCCACTACCTCGTTGACATTCTACACAGCTTCGGTTTCCTGGATGGTATTTCGAACCCATCTGTAATTGGATTCGACAAAGACCCAAACCCAGGGCCTAAGCCCGTTCCAGCTGGAGTTCTAGTAACAGGCCATGAGGGCGATCCCGTTGCAACGAGGCCTGCTTGGGCTGTCGACGGAAGCTTTCTCACCTTCCGCTATCTGTTCCAGAATGTCCCGGAATTTGACAAGTTCCTGAAGGACCATCCCGTTCCCCTTCCAGGATTGACACCTGAAGAAGGCAGCGAGCTGTTAGGCGCAAGATTTGTTGGCCGATGGAAGAGCGGTTCGTACTTCATTGCCAATGTCATTCTTCGTTCTTCAATCACTCATATCTCACCTTCCCAGGTACCCCCATCGACATTTCGCCATTCAGAGATGACCCAGAACTAGCAGCCGATCCTAAGAGGTAGCTATCCCTTCTTCGACCTGAAGATTTTCCCAGTGAAGAAGGCTTTTGTCACAGGAACAATAATTTCCGATTCCAAGCCGAAGGCAGTTTCCAGAAGATCTGCCCCTTCGCTGCGCATGTCCGAAAGACTCTTCCTCGTGCCGATCTTGAGGACTTGCCTCCCAATGGCATCTCAATCCAGAAGAACAGAATCGCCCGCCGGGGCGTGCAGTTTGGGCCTGAGGTCACGAAGGAGGAGAAGCTGACTGGCAAGACAATCCATGGACGGGGACTACTCTTCGCCTGTTATTCGACGAGCATTGTGAATGGCTTTGCATTCCTCCAGAAGAGTGGGTTCATATGTTTGAAGATTGATGGTTAATGCACTGATAATCCCTACTGGTAGGCTGGGCCAACAATCCGACATTCCCTCCCGAGTCAGCGACAGAAGTTCCAGGGTGCGTAGGATAACTCCTGAAATGTATTCCAGCAGCTGAAGTGATTTGATAGGCTGGATCCTCTCATTGGCCAGGGACAGAGAAAGTTGTCTGGAACAGACCCTAACAACCCAAGCTTTGAACTTACACTCCCCGACTTCGTCGTTCCTCGAGGAGGAGAGTACTTCTTCTCTCCATCGCTGAAGGGATTGAGGGAGACGTTGGCGGTTGCCGCCTGATTATCATCATTCATTTGTCCCAAGGTAGTACCTAATTTTTACGAGCGCGGACAACGATTAGTGGACAACGTAATGTGTTTTGCAAGGATAATAACATACCACAGAGATAAAGGCTACGCAAGTATCCTCAGATCGTCAGCTTATGGATGTGAAGTATACATCGGTAAAAAGTATGGAACACAAGACTTGTTTGCGCTGTCGAAAAAATGTGGCTTTGCGAAGTCCTTATCCCGAGACTGAAATACTGAATCTTCCTCCAATGTCTTAGCCTATCTCATGTTCGGCCAAGAGCTGAATGAGGATAATTAGAACAGGCAGGGAAGACCACGGCAAAGAAAAGTACCATGTTAGGAATACCGTTGAGGACGGGGTAATCATGTTTGCAATTTGGACAAGTCATGATTCCTTCCTCAACATGGATCTTCAAGTCATTGTTGGAGATCAATAAGTGCTAGAATTGTAGAGCAGCCCCCGTACCTCAAGCAGAACATGGTGCAAATTCTTCAAGAAGTCATCATCGAGCATCTCAGGCTGCTCCAATGGTAATGAAGTATCGCCCAGCTACAATATGAATCGGGTCTGTGGTTAAAACAGGAAATATGAGGATACGCACCTGTCTCGCTGCGTCTACCAAGGCTTTCCATTCAATTTTTGGCATAAATCCCTTCAGAAATTCTGGATTAAACTCTGCTTCACGCAATTCAATCTGCACGTCTCGAAACTCTAGCGGGAAGTTATTGGTGTTGCATCCTTTTACATGGCACGCCAGTAGGTTATGTGTGATTAGGCGGACCATGACGGAGATGGAGGGAGAATATTGAAGAGATCAGGTCGTTATCAAGAACTTGAAATTGGCAGCAAGCGCGTTGCCAAATAAACTCGATGGAAATAAAAAATTATCTCACTTCACATAACGTCGCGCATCATGAGACCGCCATCGCCCTCGATCCCTGAAAAGGAATTTTTTTACAACAGTGTGAAGGAGTCCTTGAGGCTCGATGGACGGCAGCCTATGGAAATTCGTACTCCAATCCTAACCTTTGGCGCAGACCTTGGATGGGTTGAATGTTCACTTGGCAAAACGCGGTATGTCGATCTAACTATTTTACAGACCCACATAACCAACCTTTCTCAGTGTACTCGCGCAGGTTGAAGGAAAAATGGTTAAACCACCTCCTGAGCGGCCTTTTGAGGGAATGATCACAATACACTCAGAAATATCACCCATGGCGTCAAGTGAATACGAACCTGGTCGGTAGGTATGTGGCTAAGATGATACGGTTTCTTGTCATGTTGACCTGATCTTAGGCCTTCCGACGAAGAAGTGACGATTACACGAATGCTTGACAAGGTGCTGAAGCGAAGTGACGCGGTGGATAAGGAATCTTTGTGTATTTTGGCTGGTCAGCGTGTAAGTGGTCATATCGTGAATACGATACAAGTTGCTGACTTGTATAAAAGGTATGGCACCTCCGTCTAACCTTACATTTTCTGTCCGATGCAGGGAATATGCTTGACTGCGCCTGTCTCGCGGGCATTGCGGCTCTTAAGCACTTTCGGCGCCCCGATGTCGAAGTCATCGGTGATGAGGTCACAGTTGTACGTGTTTTCATTCCATTCACGCAGATATTCCTACTCATCGACGCCGCCTCAGCACGAACCCACTGAAAGAGCACCCATTCCCCTTGCAATACATCACACGCCGTTTTGTTTCACGTTCGCCTTCTTCCACGATCCCTCCATTCCTCCCATCATCGACCCAAATCAACTCGAGCAGCGGCTTAGTGCGGGCCTGTTATCGATCGCCTTGAATGCTCAACGAGAATTATGTGTACTACAAAAACTGGGCGGGGTCCCACTGGCGGCGGACGAAGTAATGAGCATCGTGACCATTGCGGTTCAAAAGGCAAAGGAGCTGAACAAAGTCGTTGAAACGAGACTCAAGGAAGACTGGGCCGGCAGAAAGGTTGAGGTCAGATAGGAGCTGTGTATTCGCATTGCACCCTTGAGAGTATCAAAAATCTAATGTAATGGCAGATTATAAATTAATAAGGAAAGTGTAAAAGTGTCCTGAGACGTGATATATGATTCTAGGTCACAGCGTGATTACATATAGTAGAGGTAAGGAATAACGAGCGTGGGGTAAGGAGCGTTGACATTGGGTAAACTCAGGAGCAGTGTGGGAGCCAGCTTGAAGTGCAATCAAGTTATTCGACCAAGGACTGGGTATACTGTGGCGGCAAAGCTAGAAACTGAGCGGGAATGGACTTGAGGCAGACTACGAAATGGATGTCAACTCATGGAGGGACTATGATAGAGAAAGGGTATAATGAACTGACCCATTAAATGTGCCTCAGCTGCTTGCGTGGGCGCTGAGAACCCTCCGCCATATCGACGGCCTTCAAGATCCTACACGCTCCTGAGGCAATGTGCTGCACGACAGACTCGGGCCTGCTGAAGCCCTGTCCGCACAAGCCACAGCGTGCGCGATGAAGCGCTTGGTGACTGAAGATATGCGATCCAATATGGCCAGCCTGTATATCCTTGTCACACCCGGGGAAGATGCAACGTGCCACGACAGCCTTCCCGGAGGTTTTGTGATAATCAGCGAGGTGCCGGCGAACTACACTGATATCGCCGCCCACGGTCTTGCGGCACCTGTTGCATGGGAAGGGGTCGACGCGTTTCTCGTTCGGATGAGCGGGAATAACGCCGATGAAGTTAGCCAGGGCTGGGTAGTCCTCGACTAAATCGCTGAGGGAACTAGCTTTCCTTTTATTCGGCCGGCGGGGGGACGGTGATGATGCTTTAACAGGAATTGGAGAAGACAATGACCTCCGGTTCGAATATGATTGAGCTGACAAGGAAAGTGGGGTCGGAGAACTCGATGTTGGGATGACGGTCGGGTTTTGTGTATGACATCGCGAAGGAGTGCCCGGGGTTGAGAAGGCCTTGTTTCGTTGGAAGTTTGACCAAAAGGTGTCATAGCCTTTCGAGGGCGGTGGACGCAGATCACTGAATGGTTAGATTCGTTAAGTGCTATTTGGCAGTTTATAAGATGTACTCACGAACAAGCCTCCCTTGAGTGAAGGGTTTCTTCTGTCAGGTGCCAGTATGGGTTTCCCGCAGAGGTATTAGAAGGAACGGAGTCCGGAGATGCACAGGAAACTTCGGAAGGACAGGTCTCAGGCTCCGTTGGCTTGGATAGGACAATTTGGACACTGCATTGCAGATTCTCATATCATAAGCATACAACGCCAACGGATAATCAATGAGTGAAACAAACACAGCTTCCAAGACCATTGGATGAACGTCTGACCCCAGCGAGCCATTATGAAAAGTAGTACTGTCGCCACGGTCAGCTAGTACTCGTTGAGATCGGTTGGGGACTTACATAATATCCTGCAAGCTCAGGGGACCAGCCCTTTTCTGCGAGGACTTGGAGATGGAATTGGACATGAGCAGAAAATATATTAGTAGAATAGTCACGTAAAGAAAGAGATGAGAAAGAGATGTGGGGAAAAGTACGCGGTCATCACCCTGGCATTTATAGTCCAAAGACCTGTGACGGCCCCAGTGGCCGAAGGGCAAAAGGGCCAGCTTTGGTATCCCCTAGTGATCGTGATTCAATGAAAGACTCTCTAAGAATCGGCAATAGGATTTTATCTCTGGTCATAAAGAACAATGACGGCAGCGTTAGGCGACTTGAGCCACTTGTCCGAATGGGCACTTAGAGTAGACAATGAATGCCTTCAGTATTGTGATCAGAGTGGCCGTTCTGAACTATGGGAACGAAATCAAAAGGCTAGGTCCATACACAGAGTGCGTGATTGACTGGATGTAGGCAGAGTGGCGCAACTGGGCTGTTGCCCATGGATATATTGCCCCAGGCAGGATGCAGACGCACATGTTGTTTATACTCCAAGGAAAGAGGAAGGGTAATCGAACAGGCTTAAGTCATCTGGAGAGCAGATGTAGAGCGAAGATAGAGGGAGGAATTGGACGAGGAGCGGACCTGAATCGATCCCGTGACTGTCAATGACCCCGGCCCGGACCTGTCCGCCACTTGCGCCGCCGACGAACGTTAGATTTCGCAAGTCCCAACTATGAAGGAACGAAAAGATCCGTCTGATATATTGGGTATAATGATTAAATAAGGCAAAACTACAAATCGTGCGTCTCGTGTGTCTCTCGTGCGTGTCATGTCAGCATCATAATCGTCCCACACACAAGCATGGAGAAAATATACCATAAAGAAAGCGCGAATGCGCCTGGGGGCCCCTCCCAGAGCACCCAGTTCTATGAGTATCCAAACAGGGCCCCTAACAGGTCCTTCCAGCCGCGCTTCACCACCACCCTCGTGTCCCCTGCATATTCCTCCGACAGCCACTCCAGGTACTTCGCATCGAACGAGCTGAACGGGCCCAGTTCAAACGCCACGATGTCCTTTGGAGCCAAGTACACCGTCTTGGCTGGCTGCCCCTCGGCCGTGTTTGGCTCCGTTATGAACGACTCGAGCACAGAAAGCTGGAATGCCGTGTGTGCGTGGAAGGTCTGCAGGAGGGATAGCGTCGTGAGCAGCTGCCCGTCCCGGCGCTCTTCTCTGTTGTCGTGGTCGTGGTCGTCATCATTGTAATCGTGCCCGAGGCCGTCTCCATCGTTGCCAATGGCGGTGGAGCTCGACACCTGGCGCGCCTTCCCGTGCACAACCGAGTTAGAGCCCACAACGGTCGCGCGCCCACTTGACCATGACATCCCGCTCGATCTCCGCATCGCGCGCGCCGTCGTCGTCGGCTGAACAGAATTGGCCGACAGCTGCTTCTGATGCCCGCCGCCTCCGCTCCCTCCCGCCACCGGTCGCCCCTCAATGCCCATCCCAACGCTGCGTACATACGCTCCTCCACTGATGCTTAGATCATCATCGCCCTCCAGTCGCACTTTCCCCCAGTTCTCCGCGCCGCCTGCGGTCGAGTAGGATGCAGTGGAGTTCCCGCGCCACGAACCCATCCATAGGCCCGCGCAGATCACGCACACGTCCTCGTACACGCGCCATGCGTCTGTCCAGGTGGTGATGAGCTTCGACTTAAACGCAGTGTCGCTAGATGTGTGCCCGCAACACTCGTGGTCATTTTCGGCATCGAGTTGAAGGATGCGGTCGAGCTCGTTCCACTGAATCCCGTGTAAGCATTACACCCGAATATGGGAGGCATTGAAAATGACTTACGAGTTTGATGTCGCTCCAGGCGAAACGGATTGTTGATAAACGGTGTGTGGGGCTTCGTGAGTTGCCTGGCTGGGGTGGAATAGGCTTTGAGGCATAAAAAGTAGGCCGGGTGGCCTTATTAGGTGTTGATGTTGTCAAGTCAATTAACAAGTCGTAACAAGATGGTTTCTCAAGGAATATGGCGTCCGTTGTGCCTACAAATTCCCTAGTCACTCCTTTGTCACGAACGGAACGAACAAGAGACGTACAGGCAATCCATCCTCGACCAGTGAGGCTTTCAGAGTGTAAGCGATCCATATCACTAAGAGTGACCATGCCCAGCACATTGATCGGCTCTTTACATCTGCCCTTGAGTCTTCCGATATGTGGATGTGATGTCTGATGCCCTTCTGGCGAATTGTCCAGTTGTGCTTCGTAACATATGTCCGCAGCCACCTGACACAGTATACATGCCGCCTCAACCGGCGGGAGGGTGTATATCAGTATCCGCCGTCGTCCTAGAACGTGTTTATACATCGTCAACGAAGAAGGCCCGAGAATTCGGAGCAGATGCGGGAGGTGGAAGGTCGGGTTCGCAGGAGGGTCCGTCTCGATCTACATCAAGTCAGCACCCTTGACAAATGATACAGTCATCAGTCATTATTGACCCACCTCCTTCAGTTCATGGCTCCACCCATACCAATCACCCAGCCCCCCTAGATCTGCCCTCCTGACCTTGCGCTCTTCAAAGAACACCCGCGCCGGTTCCCACTGGTCCTCCGTCGGTTGCAATAACCCGGACTCTTCAGATTGTGCATAGATCATCATTATTAGGTCCTTCAGTGCAGAAGTATGTCGCCACGGCCGTGGTCTGTGCGATTTGGCAGTAAGGATCCCGAGGGAGGAGAGACGGAAGCCTCGGTGACCGTGTTCCACAGTTTTTCGGCGACGAAAGACGCAGACACCATGCTGGCCATCCTTCGTGAAGTAGCTGTGCGTCTGAGTTAGCAATGTAGGAGTCAAAGCAACAGATGGCTTATTACACAACGTCCTGTTCAACGAGATGTAATCCGCTGGGGAGGGCACTGAATTCGAGGTTGTCGAGGTTGAGATCTAGCTTAGGCATCAGTACCTCGCAATCGTGATCATAGGTTACGCACCATCACTGGCCTTCAATGACCAGTCTATGAGGTTTCCTTGCGTCGGGTGAAATGAGGCATGAAATATCGCAACTGCGGAGCCTCGTGTTAGTCACTGTTCGGTTAAGACCCTGGTAGCTATCGGCAATATACACACCTATATCCTGAGGGTACTTGCCCTTGTCCTCTGCAACAGCCATTCAGCTGTTTACGCGGGGTGAAGAATAGATGGAACGCTCGGGATTCGGTGGGTGTAGAACAACTAGTAGTACTAGATCATAAATTGGAAACATTGGTCACGCACTTCTTATGGTAAATCTGTCACGTCACAGGCCTTTAATCTGCTGCATCCATGTCGCAAGGACAGACCGTTAGTGTGAACGACCTGGATGTCGCCCAGCTGGCTGACGTACGCAAGCAACTGGAGGAGGTCAGTGATGAACACTTATCTTTGATTCACTAGGCCAAAATTAATCGATCGTCTTGCAGGAATTAAATCACCTCACAAACTCCTTCGCGCAGCTCAAGCAGGCGCAGGCCAAGTTCAGGTCGTGTATCGACAACGTCGGCGAAGTGAAACCAGGGACCATTGGTATGTACTCAACTGGTTCTTGGCATATATCGCTCACGACGATTGAATTCCAATGTTCCAGGCAAAACCATCCTTGTGCCCTTGACAAACTCGTTATACGTCCCGGGGAAGCTCTCCGATCCCGATCATGTAATAGTCGATGTCGGGACAGGATACTACGTGGAGAAGGTGCGTCTAACCCATCGCGATCTCATAAAAATGTTTGCTGATCAGTTCATAGACGCGTCCTCAGGCCTCGAAGCACTATGCTGACAAGGTAGAGTACATCCGCACGAACCTGGAAACGCTGGAGGACACGATACAGAAAAAGAGGGACAATATGAACTACTTGACGAACATATTACAATCGAAGCTGCAGGCGCAGACCCAATCGAAGAGCTAATTTTTTCACACGTTGAATGATGACACTATTGCCTTGGAATTCCTCAATCACGGAGGGCAGATTCGCCAAATTATCTCGATATCAAAGGAAGAATACGTTCAAATTGCGGCCAAGAAACTGCTTGCTATGTCTCGGAATCAAGCTCGGAGTCGACGAAAACTTAGTCTCTACAAAGAACGCCAGCCCCACGCTTGCTTGTTATAGGCCGCATATAGCTTTTCCATGTCCTCCAAAGGAACACAGTGCGTTATGATTTCATTATAAGTAGGTAATATTGCAACGGGGCAAAAACTCACAAAGTAGGATCAAACTTTCCAGGAATGATATATTCATAGAGAATCTCCTTCCAGTACTTGTGGACGGGCGCTTGGCCGTTGCCAATGAGACTTGAATATTCAATGTTGGGCGTCGGTGAGTTCCTGTATGTATGGAATTGAGTTGAACTTACCGAATGCCCTTCCCCATCAGTGCGCCGACATTGACTCCGTTTGCGAAGCCCGCGTAGGCTGCAATGACACCACACCGGCCCATTTTCCTCACGGAAACAATCATCTCATTGATTGTCTCGGGACGTCCGTTTCCAGCATGAGCGTCTCCTGGATCTTGTGCATTAGGGTCTTCGGTTCGTGAAAGGTGCCTTCACGGCAGGTTGAATGATACTGTGAAACATAACTTGAATAGTTGACTCACCACAGTCGATCGCGACGTCCAAGCCGCGCGGGACGAGGTCGTATATCCGCTTAACGACGTCCTTATGTTCCTAGAAGTCAATAACCTCGATCCCCGACTTCTCTTTCGCGAACGCAAGGCGCTCGGAGATCGTATCGATACCGATGACGCCGCGTGACGTGCCCTTCAATTTGGCCCGAGCCCCTGCCAACCGCATACATCTTGAGATCAACTTATCCTGAATACGATGGCAATGTTATGATGGAACGTACCAAAATGCCTACGAGATCGCCTTTCTGGAGTATAATATCATCAGGTACAAACGATGTGTGATTCACAGTCAATTATGACAAGAATGGTACAATTAATGGTACAACTAATGGCAACCTCGCATCTAAAATGCCGTAATAGCCCCAATGGCAGGGTTATAGTATCGTAACAATCTAGAAGGGAGCACATTTTGTGAGATCCTTTTGTGAGAAGGGCGCAAACTTACAACTCTGTTTGGACACGCGACGCACTCCCGGCCCATGGCTGTATACGGTCCTCGTCGCTGTCTTGAAAAAGCACCGTTCCCCAAGGAACCCCAATGATTATCGGCTCGTGGGTCTCGAATCTTGTCTGCTTAAGCTCCTCACTCTCCTCGTCGATAAACGGCTCCGTGAGTGGGCAGAGCACGAGGATGTCCTTCCCGATACGCAGAATGGTTTTCGCCCCCATCATCGCACCAACAACAATTCCTTCATCCTTCGTTGCGCCATTGAACGCGCTCACGCCCAACGTAAACCCCTCTATGTTGCATTCATCGACCTTGAAAACGCCTTTCCGTCCACGGATCTACCATTACTGTGGACGAAACTCTATCGTCGCGGCGTTTCTGGACCCTGGTTTGACTGGCTGCGCACACTGTATGCAGACATGAGCTACATAGTGAGGCATGGTGGATCCATCTCTGATACCTTCTCCTCCCTTCTCGGCCTCCTCACTGGCGATACGGCCTCCCCGGGGTTATGGAATATTTTCTTCTCAGATCTTGCGGTGCCTGATCACCCCGATGACATTCTGCTCAACGGCCGCAGCGTCTCCCACTTGGAACAAGCTGACGATGTCGTCGTGTTCACCACAACCCCGGTTACGCTGCAGAGCAAGGTCGATGCTTTGCAAGGCTGGTGCTCCGTCAATCGCATGCTCATAAGTGCTCGCAAATCCAAGTGGTCTGTAGCCCACTACAGAGCGGACCTCCCCGTCGACGCCAACATTGTCATCGCCGGCAGGTCGGTAGACTTCGTATCCGAATATACATATGTCGGCATTACGTTTCAGTTTCATCATGGTTTCCTCTTTCGACAGCATGGCTCAACCAAGGCATCCGCGGCGCGTGGCGTATCAGGGGCGACGTTCACCATTGACTCCTTCGTGGGCTCTGTCCCTCCTGTGGACGCCCGCAAGTTATACATGGCTCGGGTTGACCCCCACCTCACTCATGGTTGTGAGGTCGCCCTTGACATTGATCGTGCCGCACTGAACGGACTTGAGAATGTTCAGCGGACCTACATTCGTAGGATGCTGCATCTTTCCGGGTCGTTCACTCCTCCATCCACTGTATACTGAGACCGGCCTGATGCCACTTGTTGGACTCCGTATATATTCATCACCGTCACGCCCATAGCACGTGATTCGTACACGTAGTCGCGTCCTCATCACTGCAATACATCAGTTGTTTACCACTACATTCTCGTCACTGAGCTTCGTATTCTACGCTCTAGCTAACAGGTTATGGGCCCCGCTTGACTCTTATCTGCACTTTCTAGTACTGGAGGAACCGCAACTCGCCTCTACTATGTCGGACCAAAATCCTCATGATCAGATTCGTGCCCTTCCTCGCGTTCCATCTCGTCAATCTCCGTCCTTTCGTCAAACTGCCTCGTATCTATCTTTTGGCTCTCTGCATCCGTCTCAGGAGCACACGATTCCGATTCCAGAAGAATCCCAGTCTGTCCCTCATTCCCAGATTACCGATACACAGATTCCAAATCCTTACGCCCACAATTTCGCTTCGAATCAATCCACGTACCAGCCGTTAGTATATCCTTCTGCATCAAACCCTTTTTCTTTACCCAGTTTACCGCATATATCCCACAATAACGCGCATACATTCCACCCTGCTCCCAATAATACGCATACATTCCACCCTGCCCCTCAGTTTTATTCTGCACCGCCTCCCATTTCTCATCCTCAACCTGGGGGTGTTCCTCCTCCACTTTATTATTTACCTCCTGCCCCTGTTACTGCCACCGCTCCACCTGGTCACTCTCCCATGAACGCTTTCCCTTCCCCTTCCCCTTCCGTTCCTCACGCTTCTGATGACCGTATGCCGAATACTGTACACATTCCTTTACTTACTGGGAAGCATGACTGGGGACCCTGGTCGACAGCTGTCCGACTTCTGATGGAAGGAATGGACCTGATGAAGTTTATCTGCGATGTCCCTGCGGCAAGCGCTCCTTTCGACCCTGGTATGATACCGACGTACCCACCTACCATCACACGTACTTCCACGAGGGATGAACTGAACGCATGGCGTACTTGGTGGTACCGGGATGGGCAGGCGAAGCACATCCTCCTCTCTCGCCTTTCTGGCTCCATCCAGAGCAGCTTACCCGGTTATGGTAACCTTTTCGGCGACCGTTACTCTGCTCGCGATACCTTTGCTATTCTTCGCAGTCTGTATGGCATTGGCGACTGGACATCCGCTCAAGTCATTAAAACTCGCCTTCGTAATCTCCAATACGGTCCGCATCACATCCTGGATTACATCATGGCCTGGCGCAACGGAATCAATCAGCTCGAGTCGGCTGGTTTTCCTTGGGAGCTTCGCGATGGTCTCTCTGCATTCCTTGACCATTTCCCCCCCACCAATCACCACCTCGTCGAACTTAGCGCCTATCGCAAACTTCTCCGAGGCCCGGTGCCTTCCTTGCCAAACTACACGACGGTCTTCGCGGATTTACTCGATGTCGAGGTCGATTACCAGCGACTTTACCCTCGCCCCCGCATTCAACCCAATGTACCCGCTCGCACGCCTGCCAACCCACCTTCCAACCCCCCTTCGTCCACCTCTAATGCTCAAGGGACTGTTCCGGCTCCTGCCCCGCGTCCTCGCGCTGCCCCTCCGCCTAATGTCAATAACTCCAATTGGCGATCCCATCCTGCCGCTCCTGGGGGTGCTCCCTCGCGTACTCCACATGCCCTATTTGCTGATGGCCCGGACCCGGCTCCCGAGACGCCCGGCGACGTCGAAGAGGAATACAATACCTTCCCTGCATGTGATCCGGACCCTCCTTTACTTGATACCGCTCCTCCCTCTGTATTCGCAGGCGTATCTGTAGCGTCGTCCACCAATGCTATGTTCTTTGACGCTTACTTGCCTACACCCCTCAGCGGTCTTCAAGTTGACGTCGGTCCGATTGCGTTCTTGACGCATATGCAGCAATATAATTGCCTTCTTGACTCTGGTTGTAGCAGACACATTTTCAATCAACGTGATGTTTTCTGGACTTATAATCCAGCCGCCGCCACCCCAGTCATGACTGCCAATTGTGGCTCGCTTACCACCCTTGCTCGTGGTGAAGTTCGTCTTCGCATCTGCTGTACCGATGGGAATGTCGTTATTTTACGACTTCGTGATTGTTTGCATGCGCCGTCGTGCCCTATCAATCTCCTCTCCGTTGGCTCAATGACAGACCACCGTATTGAATTCGATTGGCGTCCTGGGAAGCATACATTTATTCGATTCCCCAAGGACCACCCTGTTTTTCCGCATTCTACCTTCCTTGCGGACGTATTTCATCGACTTTCTTTCCTACGGTGTGAATTCGTCTACCCCGATGGCACGGTCCCTGCATCACAGCCCACTGCTCCCTTCCTTTCCAATGATTCGCCTCTCGCTGCCCCAGTCTTCGAACGTATACGTGAAACGCCTGAACTTTGGCATCGTCGACTTGGACACCTCGGTCACGATGCGACGCGCGCGGTGCTCCTTCATGACTATGCCACCGGCGTCAAATGGGAAGGAAAATTTGAACACACCCACTGTATACCCTGCCTGATCGGCAAATACCCTCAACGACCTTACATGCATAACAAACATCGCGCTAAAAACATCTGCGAACTCGTTCACATCGACACTTGTGGTCCTTTCCCGGTCGCCACTCCTCAAAAGAAGCGCTATTTCTTCAGTATGCTTGACGATTGTTCTAACTGGGGACTTACCGATCTTATGGGTCACAAAAGCGACGCATTCCTCATTTACAAGTCCGCGGAGGCTTCATGGGAGTTACAGTCGGGCAATCCCATTCGAGCCATTCGGTGCGATGGTGCTAAGGAATTTATTGAAGGACAATTCGCTGCACACCTTCGGTCTCGCGGTATCCTTCAACAAGTTACCGCGGAATACGCACATCAACAAAATGGCAAGATCGAACGGTACATCCGCACCATCGAAGATGGTGCACAAGCCATGATTGCGGATGCTCGTCTTCCGCCCTCTTTCCTTGGTGATGCCATCCTCACTTATCAGTACCTTCTCAATCGCACGCCCACTTCGACTCTTCCGAAGAATATGACACCATACGAAGCGTTTAAGGCGACCAAACGCGACCTTTCTCATCTCCGCGTATGGGGGTGCCAATGTTTCGTTACAATCCCCCCTGAACTTCGCGCTAAAGGTGGTCCTCGCCGCTTCGAAGCGATTTTTGTAGGCTATGCTGAGGGCCGAGAGGGCTGGCGTGTTCGTGACCTCAACGGTCGCTACCATTTCACTCGCGATGCCATTTTCAATGAGACGACTCCTGGACATCTCGCTCCTGTTCGGGGCTCGACCTTTCCTGAACCTCCTCCGCTCTCTTCGTACCTTCCGTCCCCTCGCCCCAAACGCTCCATCAAACACACGGAGAAGGGGGCCGCTTACCTCGAATCGATTAAACCCCACGAGAATCGCTCATCCTCTTCGTCGTCTTCTATGCATGAACTCGGCAATCTCACTGCCCCCATCCTGCAGGACTTTGTCTCCTTCGCTTCTGCCGAGGACTTCATCACTCCTGACTCCAACTCTTCCCTCACAGACTTCGAGTCCGACGCTCTTCGCGACTTCTGCATGGGCGCCGTCGGCAACGATTCTAAATTCTATTCTACTCGAAATCTTAATCTTCACAAAGCTCCCGAGTCGCAACACGAAGCATATAGTCGTCCTGATGCCGACATATGGCGGGCAGCCGAACGCCGTGAACTCGATAGTCTGATGGAGAAAGGCGTCTTCGAGGAAACGACTCTACCCAAGGGCCGAAATGCTATTGGCCTTGTCTGGGTTTATGCCTATAAGCGCAATCCTGACGGTAGCATTATTAAAGGAAAGGAAAAGGCTCGCCTCTGCGCACAAGGTTTTAGCCAACGACCTGACGACTTTGGCGAAACCTACGCTCCCGTCGCTAAACTCACCAGCATTCGCATCGTCCTTGCTTTCGCTAATCACAACGGCTTATATCTCTTGAGTTTCGACGTCAAAACCGCCTTCCTTCACGCGCTCGTCAGCACCCTGATCTTCACAAGGCAAATCCCTGGTTATCCTCTCCCTCATCGTTCCTCCGTGTACCGCCTTCTTCGCGCCCTCTACGGTCTACGGCAATCTGCTTACGAATTTTATATGCTTCTTTGGGGAATTCTTATTTCCCTTGGACTCGTACGCTGCGAGGTCGATCACGGTGTCTTCTTTGGCCGTTGGTCTTCCCCCCTATCGAGCAAAATCCCTATGCCCGAGGATGGCTCGGACTTGGTCCTGGTTGTCCCCGTTCACGTCGACGATGGTCTCGTAGCGACCAACTCATTACCGCTTTATCACTGGTTTATTAAAGAAATCTGCAAACACCTTGAAGTCGTCGACATGGGTACCGCAGAACTTTACCTTGGAATCCGCATCACTCGCGACCTTGATTCTCGTACCCTGCGCTTATCCCAGAAATCTTATATTGTCGATCTACTCCAAACTTGGAAGATGGATGAATGCTCCCCGCTATCGGCTCCCCTTCGCGCAAAATTGGCTTCCATTCCTCCCGCTCCACCCAACGCCTGCCCCGACATCTCTGATGACGATCTCAAGAACACCTATCAACGTCTAGTCGGCTCCCTCATTTATCTCGCTGTCTGTACTCGCCCAGATATCGCTTACGCTGCGATGGCCCTTGGCAAATACAACAGTAATCCTTCGCGCGCCCATATGCTTGCGGCAAAGGGTGTTCTTCGGTATTTGAAGGGAACTATGGACCTCTCCCTGGTTTATGGTGTACCTCCGACGTCTTCCTCTGATGGGCTTCGCGGTTTCGTCAATCATGGTTGCGGTTTCTCGGATGCGGACTGGGCCTCTGACGAATCGGACAGGAAGAGCATATCAGGCTACTGCTTCTTTTATGTAAATGCGCTTGTATCCTGGTCGGCCGTCGGTCAGCGAACGGTTTCTTTATCGTCGACGGAATCCGAGTACTACGCTCTATCGCATGCTATGAAGGAAGCTCTTTGGCTTCGTTTATTCCTCTCCCTCCTGTCCCTGCCTGTTCCCAAACCATTTCCCATCCTTTGCGACAATCAGGGCGCTGGCTGCATCGCTTCCTCCTCTGCTACCACCTCTCGTTCGAAGCACATCGACATCCGCTACCATTTCATCCGAGAACATATCCGAACCGGCGATTTTTCCACTGTCTGGATCTCCACACAAGAAATGACCGCCGACATTATGACCAAACCTCTTGTTGCCGAACTTTTTCTTAGACATCGGAAGGCTTTGGGTCTCCTCCCCCCTTGATTATTCTCTTTATTCTGTCTATCCTATGGACGTTCTGTTCTGATGGGGGTGTGTTGGACTCCGTATATATTCATCACCGTCACGCCCATAGCACGTGATTCGTACACGTAGTCGCGTCCTCATCACTGCAATACATCAGTTGTTTACCACTACATTCTCGTCACTGAGCTTCGTATTCTACGCTCTAGCTAACACCACTCAAGTACCGACGGATTATATTGGCATTGGGGTATCTAAACGCTCTCCTTCGACTTCCCGCGCGTTCTCTCGCGCTCGCTGCTCTCCTCGACTCCCTTCAACTTGCGAAAGACCACCCGTTCGACCGCGTTACATGCTGGGTTAAGGACCTTATACATGTCTGCGGGCAGCTGCATCACCCTGTGCGCTTCGACGCTCATCAATTGCAGGACCTCGCCCCTCAGCTTGTCTCCTTAGTCGAGACGTCCGCCAATACATACCTTCAGGGCCAATGGGCCAATTCCACCAAACTCATCTTCCGCGGGCGCAATCATGATGTCACCCGCAAACGCATCCAGCCCTACTTACGGCTCCCCGATCCACGCTATCGTCACTCCATCACTCGGCTGCTACTTGGAGACCACCCTCTAGCTGTTGAGCAACTTCGGCGTAGGCGCTTGGCGAGGGGACGTATCGAGCGACAGCACCGCCTCTGTCGCTTCTGTCGCTCTGCCGTCGAAGACGAAATCCATGCCCTCTTTGCGTGCACCGCCAATGCTGATCTCTGCGCTTTGCGTGAGGAGTATCTCTCTGCTCTGTTTCTCCGTGCCCCCGATCTACGTCGCCTCTTCCACCGCTTATCGGGCACTGCCTTCGTAGATCGCCTCGTTAACAATCCAGAGACCCTCCCGCAATTTGCTCAATACGTTGACTACGTCTTTCGCATCTATGATTCCCAACCCCTGTATATTCCTCTTCTGTGAACAACAACTTTGTCTATCAACAATTTCATCCCCCTTGCCATTTCACTCCGTCCTCTCTGCTTGAGCTTCAGTGTCTCGCTGTTCTCCTTTGGGTGGCACGTAGGTAAACCAATCCGTGAGATTCCGAATATCGCACCGGCGCTGGTTTATTTACGTCCGTAGCATACACCTGATGTCATGTATGTAGTACGGCCCCCGCTTGTTCTTTTTCGGGACCGCTGCGGGTAATCCATCCATCCATCCATCCAATACTCAAGTGGTCGACTGCCGAAGTGCCGCAACAGACTTCGGGGTGCTTTTCAATACAATTGATGAAGTTCTTGCAATTCAAAAAAAAAGTCAGCCAGATAGTTTAAGATACGCTGACTCAACTCGCACCCTTTGTCCAGAGATAATAAAGTCAGTCCCGTTTGGGAGTTCTGGCGTATACTATTGAGAATCGATATTATTGCTATCTAATCTTCCTATTACAAATCATTTCGGACTAATCTAGTAGATCTTTTCACCGTCGTATACTCATCCGTTCACACCGTGTACGTTTGAGTGTACGTCGTTTCATTACCCATTTACTACCTTGATCACTTACTGACTATGTATATAGTCACCTGTATTCTCTTTAGGTACTTAATGGGATCCGTTCACACCGTGTACGTTTGAGTTCACCTGTATTCTCTTTAGGTTCTGGGCCTCGAGACGCTTCCGCGCTCCTCTGACCTACTAGAGAAGACCTCATCCACACAACCCGCCGCAAACACGACCGCGTTCACGCACACGCCATCGTCCCGCCGCGCGATACTGCTTCGATCTACGCGATCAAGCATCCTGACAGCTGGACCCACACGGATCAACAAATGTCAATGACAACTGCTGCCGCTCCGGACGCCCGCGTCCCGTTTGCACGCCTATCGTCGAACTCCAACAATTGGGTCTCATGGATTCTGAGGGCTGGAGCGGAGCTGAAAGGGAAGGGCGTATATCTGTACGCAACGGGCAAGGTACCACAGGTACACGAACCGGTACGCAAGCAGATCCCGAGCCCCACTGATCCGGCGGGTATAGCGGCGCATGCTGCCGCCACACAGACCGAGTCAGATCGCTACGATCGGGAGCTCATCCGTTACCTCGAATGGCAGACCAAGGACGACCTCGCAACCTCGGTCATCGTCAAACTCATCGACGAAACCCAGGACATCCACATCGAAGGCGCCACCACGTCCCACGAGCTCCTGACCCGACTTGAAAAGGCCCACGTCGAAACCTCTTCCGGCGTCACGGCTTTCTACACCAAAGTCGGCATGCTCCAACGGAAATACATCGATGGGGAATCGATGCAAATCCACATCTCCGCACTCCTAAATGACAACGCTCGCCTCCGCGCCTCCAAGGATGAGTTCGACGACAAGTTTATCGCGCAACTCCTCCTCCTCACACTCCCACAATCAACCACCTGGGAGATGCTGACCGTCGCCCTCCTCCAGAACACCACCCCCTCCAACCCACTCACTGTCTCCGACGTAACGGCGCGCTTGCTTCAAGAAGCTGCGCACGTTGAAGGCGGCACTGCGTCTGCCATGAGCGCGAAGACGTCGTCATCATCGCGCCCCCCGAAAACACCAGGCTCACGCTCATCTGGTACGAAGGAGAAGTGCGCGTACTGCAAGATTGAAGGTCACAGTGAGAAGGTCTGCAGGCGCAAGCAACGCGAGGATACTATCCGAGCAGAGGAACGCGAGAAGATAAAGAGGGAGATGAAGGGCAAGCATGGAAAGGCTACAGCAGCCAAGGCATCTACAGTGAGTGCCTCACGCGTCCCCGATTCCGACGACGAGTCCTCGTCCGACTCCGACCATGACGTCAAGGCACACTTCACCCGTGAGCGAGTTTTCGTCACCTCGCTCCTCACCACCGAGTCGCCCAAACATGTTTACATGGACTCCGGAGCCTCTCGCCACATCTCCCCCAACCTCGCCATGTTTGACCCAGCATCAACGCGCGCCCTCTCACCGCCCATCGCCATCTCAACCGCAGATGGGAACATCATCCACGCGAAGACGGAGGGAACCCTCCTATTCGACTTGAAGTACGACGGCAAGGTGGAACGTGGACATTTCGAACGCGCCCTCCACGCTCCCGACCTCACAACCACCCTGATCTCGGTGTCGCAACTCACGCGCACTGGGATCGACGTCAACTTCAGTGGGGATATCTGCAACATCCTCGATCGCACCAAACAGGTCATCGGACAAGCGCACCACACACGCTCCAGCCTGTACCGTCTGACTGGCAAACCTGTCACCATGACTGAGACTGCCGCCGTTGCATCCACCCCTTCCATCGACGTCAACCTCCTCCACCAACGCCTCGGCCATCTCGGGCACAAGAACGTACAGCGTCTCCTACGGGATAAGCTCGTTACCGGGATCGGCGCTGTCGAAGGTACGCCCCACTTCTGTGAACCGTGTACCACAGGAAAGCAACATCGCTCATCGTTTCCCCTCAGGGCCAGAAACGTGAAGATGGAGAAGCTAGAATTGGTACATGGGGATCTATGTGGGCCGTTCCCACCTTCGATAGGGGGGTACAGATACTTCGCAACGTGGATAGATGATCGCACGCGTAAAAAATGGGTCTATGTTCTTCGAAAGAAATCAGATACATTTGCGTCATTTAAACACTGGAAACCAATGGTGGAGGCGGGGTCCGGACGCAAAATCAAATGGATCTCAATTGACAACGGGGGCGAGTACTTCTCGGAGGAATTCAAGGCGTTCCTCAAGGAACACGGCATCCAAGTGCGCCCCACTGCACCGAGCAGTCCCGAGTCTAACGGCCTTGCTGAGCGGGCAAATCGCACCCTCGTCGAAGCGACACGGTGCATGATGATTGACGCTGGACTGTCTTCCGGCTTCTGGTCCGAGACGGTGCTCACGGCAGCATACCTTGATGGCTTCCGGCCTGCCTCTGGAGTCGAGGGACACATGACACCAGATGAGGGCTGGACGAGCGTAAAGCGTGACATCTCGCACCTCCGGCGCTTTGGTTGCGCTGCGTACGCTCACATCGACAAGGAAAAGCGCACGAAACTCGATCCCAAGTCCAGGAAGTGCATCCTGATCGGCTACGAAGCAAACTCGCGCAACTACCGTCTGTGGGATCCAAAAGCCCACAAAATCGTTCGCTCCCGACATGTCCTATTCAACGAGGACATGCCATCATCCAGCGCCCCCATCGAGATCGACCTATCCGGGTTCAGGTGGCCGCTAGAGGACGCAGACGCAGACACGCCGGCACTGGCCAATCAGCCCGAGCTCATCGAGATCGATGACGCACCGGGTGCCCCTCCACTCGCTCCTGAAGCGCCTCAAGAAGACCCCCCTGTCATTGCAGCACCACCCGATGTCGTCGTCCCTGCGCCACAGCCACGCGCACGACGAAAGCGTCGCACCGAGCTCGAGATGCTTGGCGATAACATTATACTGGACGGCCCACGCGTGCGAGTACCTTCCCAGCGCGTACTCGATATGCAACCAGACCCAATCCCAGCTCCACTGGACCCTGTGATTGAGGGGGCGGAACAAGCCAACACAGCGGTTTCCTATGCCTATGTTGCAACTGCTGGCACCCACGAAGCAACTGGTGATGTCGCGTTCACCTTCCAAGCCGCCACGCGCTCACCAGATGAGCCGCGAAGTCAAAACGAGGCGCTCTCTCGTGATGACGCTGATGAATGGCGCGCTGCAATCGCGCGCGAACTAGATGCGCTTGCCAACACTTTCGGTCCCGAACAGGACCTTCCCCATGGTTTCAAAGCCATCGGGAGTCGTTTCATTTTCAAAATCAAGCGCAACTCTGATGGATCAATCGAGAAGTACAAAGCGCGTCTTGTAGCAAAAGGATACTCGCAAAAACCGGGGATGGACTACGGTGAAACCTTCGCGCCCGTCGTGAAATTCGTCACAATCCGCGTCATACTCGCCCTCGCTGCCCACTTCGATATGGACATCCATCAACTCGACTATGACGCGGCATATCTCAACGGCGCCGTTGACGAAGAGCTATACATCCACCTGCCAGGCATGGCAAGTCACCGTACTCGGCGAATCTTACGCTCCATCTACGGTCTAAAGCAGGCAGGACGTGTTTGGAATGACCTCCTTGACTCGGAGCTCGCAAACCTGGGCTGGACGCGATGCCAATCGGACTTCTGCCTTTACATCTACCGAGACGGCAACACAATCATGCTCCTCGCCGTCTACGTCGACGACCTCATCCTCCTTGGCAACAACACCCACTCCATCACTAAGATGAAGAAACTACTCGGGCAACGGTTCAAGATCAAAGACCTCGGAGAGGTAAAGTTCATCCTCGGGGTTGAGATCATCCGGAACCGTGCCCAACGCACAATCCACCTATCCCAACGACACTACATCCTTGACCTTGCTGAGAAGTTCGGGCAGATTGACGCCAAACTCGCCTCGACTCCCCTCAGCTCATCTGTCATCCTATCCGCTGACGACTGCCCATCCACGCCTGCTGAGATCGCAGACATGGCTAAAGTACCATTTCAATCACTCCTTGGTGGACTAATGTATGCGGCGCTCTGCACGCGACCCGATATCGCGTTCGCTGTCGGTGCACTCAGCAAATTCGCCTCTAATGCAGGCCGCGTCCACTGGCGTGAAGCGATTCGCACATTGCGCTATCTCCTAGGAACATCTACGCTAACGCTCATGCTCAACGGTCACCACACCGAGGCTACCCTTCCCCCTCACATCAACCAATTCCTACTTGGTTACACCGATTCAGACTGGGCTGGAGACGTTGACAAACGTCGCTCTACTGGTGGTTACGTTTTCTTAATGTTCGGCGGCGCTGTAAGTTGGATGAGTAAACTCCAGGCAACCGTCGCACTCTCATCCACGGAGGCCGAGTACATGGCAACCTCGCGCGTCTCACAGGAACTACTCTGGCTCCGCAAACTGCTCCAGGAGATCGGATACCTCCCTGAAGGCCACCCCACACCGGTTTGCGGTGACAACCAGGGATCTAACTCCCTCGTCAAGAACCCGGGAACATCAGGAAAACTCCAGTGTCTTTTGCCACGTCTTTTGTGGCTTTTAAAAGCCGAAAAAGACGAAAAGCTGGAAAGACGTCGTGGCTTTTGCAAGCCCAGTCACTTTACTTGGAAAAGCCATTTTCACTTGTGAAAGGTGCGAAAGACATACGAAAAGGCGTGAACGACTTTCGAAATCACGTTATGCTTTGCTTCAAGACAATGTAAAAGTATGCAATGATGGGGGCATTTGCAGTAAAACACATTTATACATAGTATCCGAACAATATATAACTTTGTATCTATGTGTCCTCTTCCCTGGGTGCCTCTGCCACAACCTCAAGAGGTTTGAAAGTGTAGCAAGGATCCACCAAGAAGAGAGAGGAAGGGAGCGTACCCGGGAAAATCCATGCCACGCGCAGCGACATCGGAGCTGAGGAGGACGGCCTCGGCTGTGCGGAAGCGGGCACTCGCTTTGGTGTGGGCATCTTGAGATTTGCGGGAGTGGAGCTTGAGGACTGGGGAGAGGCTGGGGAGGGTGGAGAGGAGTTCGTAGGCGAAGGAGACGTGGCGCGCGGTGGGGAAGAAGACAATGGTTTTATGATTTGTAGCACTTGTCAGTCGATGGAATGGTATCAATATGGTTGTACTACGCACCTTGAGTCCTTGGCTATCGTTATGAGCCCCACAGCACATGTTCACGACGCTACAGCCCTACCCCACGAGTTCCTGCGATGACAGATTGTCTGGGCGTGTCTATGTGTTCGTTACGCGTCGCAGTGGTGCCGTTTGGATCGATTTCGAGTACTGAAAAGGAGAGTGAGTGATGGTCTTTGAGGAGTGTCGACCTTGGGAGTCACTTTGAACGTAAAGCGCGGCGACATTGCCGTATCAATCGGGAGGGTGGATGTCTGGGGTCGCAGGGAAGGAATAATTAAATCGAATCGAGCTGGACGTAGTGTTCCCAGTGTGATGCGTTGGACCTTCCCTTCCGTCCTGTCACTGACGGGGCTGATGAGATCGTATCAGAAATCTGGTACCCTTGAAAGATCGACGAATATCCCACCTTAAAGCAAACCCGAACGATTCACGAAAGTAAGGCAGTGTAACCTTCAAGGTGGCTTCGTGGGAGGGGCTTCATGGGCAGCATTGTCAGTTGATTCCGGTTTGAATCAAGGTCGTTAAGTTACCTTGAATCCTTGGATGCATCGGTGCCATGGTCTGCACTCAACATTTCTTTTGAAATCTGTGGTAAATTTGAGTAAAATGTCATAAGACGAAGCTTTGAACACACCTGTTATAGTCTTTCGTACGCAGTATAGCATTATCCCTAGCCTTGGCAAGTTAATACGGACAATTGTGAAGCTAGAGGGTGTTCAATCAGTAATCAAAAAAGGAGGGGAGAATGCGATGGTCAAGACGACGCACATTGCGGGTGGATGCGGAGTCGGGCGGAGTTTGAAAGCACTTGAAAACTTTTTCAGCGTATAAGGCCGGTGCCGGACGTGATGAAGTTGTACAGGTGAGTTGTCAATATACAAGAGCTTGGTGTAGTGGTTGTGATGGAAAACTTTCACCATCCACTTCAATGTGACATCGTGGGTTCAATCCCCTGCACATGAAATATTTTTCACCTGCCATCCACATCTTGGCTGTGTGTTCATGCCGCTTTGTGAAGCCCTTTACAACTTTCAAAAGGCCAAAGATAATATATTCAAGCAATAGGTACGCAAGGTGCAAAAGTACAAGCAAAAGGCGAAAAGACTGAGAAAGCCCAAGCAAAAGTGACTGTAGGAAGTAGAATTCACGGAAGCCGGAAGTAAAAGCATTTGGAGTTTTGCTGATGAAACCATCCTCGCACGAAACACATCGCGATCAAATACCATTTCTCCCGTGAAGTTATCGCGTCCGGCGACATGTCTCTTCATTTCATCCCCACCGACGAGATGACTGCTGACATCATGACGAAAGGACTTGGTCGCGTCAAACACGGACACTTCGTTCACAAACTCGGTCTACGTCCTCTTGTTTGAGGGGGCGTATTGAGAATCGATATTATTGCTATCTAATCTTCCTATTACAAATCATTTCGGACTAATCTAGTAGATCTTTTCACCGTCGTATACTCATCCGTTCACACCGTGTACGTTTGAGTGTACGTCGTTTCATTACCCATTTACTACCTTGATCACTTACTGACTATGTATATAGTCACCTGTATTCTCTTTAGGTACTTAATGGGATCCGTTCACACCGTGTACGTTTGAGTTCACCTGTATTCTCTTTATATACCTGAATGTTGTGTCGAAAGGTTGGCTAATCCCGTCAAAACTGACAGAAGAGCCCATTGAGATCATGACAATCAAGTCTTATACAAATGTACCAAATTTCTGCCTGAATAAAACCTTCATGAATGGCATCAGGACCCTTCACTTCCGCGCTCAGTATTCCAATCAGGACAAAGGAGATCTGGACCCCCGAGTCCCATAGACACAAACCATCTTTGAACTCCTGGGCTTTTGACGCGTCTTCGGAGAACATTGTAACGGTGCTACGTAGGAATGAAATCCCATCTCAAGAATGAGAGCTGAGGATTGTGTAGGGCAATGGCACTCCGTTAGGAAAAGTTGCCTTTGCTAGTTCCAACATCTTGCGACGCCGCTCAAGGCGTTCAGGAGTTACAGATTCTGGGTTCGGTTTGATCATGACGAAGTCCTTTGGCATAGTAGGTAGGCCGCTAGCCTTACAGGGCTCCATGGACGCTGAGAGTCATTGTGGAAAAGGCGCATTATTAGATATTGACACATAGACATCGCTAGTTTCACTTACATTGGAGGATTGCCTTTCGCTGGGCTACTCTCGTGGAGGAAGTGGCCTGAACTCGGAGGATAGAATCGAAGAGTGTTTCAGCCGACAGAGATTCAGTTAGGCCCATGCGGTCAATGGCACGAGCAAGTTCACCGACGGTGACGGTAAGGGACGAGCTTTCCGGAGACGACATCGAGGGTTGGGACTCGGGAGGTGTAGAACAACTAGTAGTAGATCTTAAACATTGGTCACGCCTTCTTGTGGTAAATCCATCACGTCACAGACTGCATTCATGTCGCAAGGACACACCGTTAGTGTGAACGACCTGGATGTCGCCCAGCTGGCCGACGTACGCAAGCAACTGGAGGAGGTCAGTGATGAACATTTATCTGTGATTTATCAGGCCAGAACTAATCGATCTGCCGACAAGGTAGAGTGAGTACATCCGCACGAACCTGGAAACGCCAGCGCTGGAGGACACGATACAGAAAAGAGGGACAATATGAACTACTTGACGATATTACAATCGAAGCTGCAGGCGCAGACCCAATCGAAGAGCTAATTTTTTCACACTATTATTGTCTTGGAATTCCTCAATCACGTCGGAGGGCAGAGTCGCCAAATTATTTCGATATCAAAAGAAAAATACGTTCAAATTGCGGCACTTGCTATGTGTACATCTCCACGTCTCGGAATCAAGGCTCTATGCGCCCCAGTCATCCACACGACTGGTTTTGGGACAACCCGGGCTCGGAGCTGCCGAGAACTTGGTCTCTACAAAGACTTTTTCTACGCCAGCCTCACGCTTGTCAAAGGCCGCATACAACTTTTCCATGTCCTCCAATGGAACGCGGTGCGTTATAATGCTAATAATTGTTTTCATTATAAGTAGGTAACGTTGCAATGGGGCAAGTACTCACAAAGTAGGATCAAACTTTCCAGGAATAATATATTCATAGAGAATCTCTTTCCAGTACTTGTGGACGGGCGCTTGGCCGTTGCCGATGAGACTTGAATATTCAATGTTGGGCGTCGGTGAGTTCCTGTATGTATGGAATTGAGATGAACTTACCGAACGCCCTTCTCCATCAGTGCGCCGACATTGACTCCGTTTGCGAAGCCCGCGTAGGCTGCAATGACACCACACCGGCCCATCTTCCTCACGGAAACAATCATCTCATTGATTGTCTCGGGGACGTCCGTTTCCAGCATGAGCGTCTTCTGGATCTTGTGTGTTAGGGTTTTCGGTTCGTGAAAGGTACCTTCACGGCAGGGTAGAGTTCGGGTTGAATGACACCATGAAACATAATTTGAATAGTTGACTCACCACAGTCGAGCGCGACGTCCAAGCCGCGCGGGACGAGCTCGTAAATCCGCTTGACGACGTCCTTATATTCCTGGAAGTCAATAACCTCGATCCCCGACTTCTCTTTCGCGAACGCAAGGCGCTCGGGGATCGTATCGATACCGATGACGCGTGACGCGCCCTTCAATTTGGCCCAGCGTGCCGCACACTGCCCAATCGGCCCAAGCCCCTGTCAACCGCATACACCTTGAGTTCAACTGATCCTGCATACGATGGCGATGTTATGATGAAACGTACCCAAATGCCTACGACATCGCCTTTCTGGACGCCAGTGTCGACGACTGCGTGATAGCTCGTTGGCAGGACGTCGGAAAGGTATATAGCCTGTTCGTCCGTAACGTCGTTGGGGATGGGAAGGAGATTAACCTGCCCCTTGGGTACGCGGACGTACTCAGCTTGTCCGCCCGGGAAGCCACCCGTGAAGTGAGAGTACCCGAAGAAACCGGCGTCACGCTGGCCGTACATGTAATTCTGCAATCTGCAATCATATAATCCGACGCCAGTGTAAGGATTGAGCAATGTCACAGGGAGAAAACTGACGAGGATTTGTTTGTCCGGTCGCAGAAAGACGAGAGCTTCTGCTCACAGTACTCGCATTCCCCGCAGGCGATCTGGAAGGATGCCACGACGCGCTGCCCAATCTGCAAGCCCTGCACATTCGGTCCGACTTTCTGGACTTTTCCCATGAACTATTGCCCACTGCTGTAAGATTCGATGCAGGTTTGGGGCTCAAAATCTACTCGCCTCGTGCCCTAGAATATCACCCTTCTGAAGAGCCATAATCTCGCCATGATACCTGCAGCACTTCAGCAATGAGTGACGAAACAGCGGGAAATGTACGCACAGATGCAAGTCCGAGCCGCAGATGGTCGTGCCCGTCACTTGGACGATGACATCGTCGTCTTCTGTGATGTCGGGGACGGGCGCTTCGACTATGCGGACATCTTTCGTGCCGAACCATGCGAGGGCCATCATGGTCTTGCCGCCCGGGGCATGCTTGTATTCGGGGTGCACCTCGGTCGGGAGTGTGCCCATGACCTGATGGGTTTACTTCTATATTAGCGAATATGCTGGAAACGGTGGGTGTGGCGTGGCGTACATTTTGTACTGCATTAGCTGCTGCTTGCATTATATGTCAGTCCTACTGCTACTGGGTTCGACTAGTTGGTGGTTTAGAATAAAGAGATAGACTCGTGCGTATGCGTCTTATAAGGGATAAATAAATTATGCTTTTATGACGTCATGAACGTCATGACTTTCCGTGGCCACTGGTTTCCTTTTCGAAATGTGGCGCAACTATCCTTGTATCAGGCCTGAGATTGGCAAAGTGGTTTACATAGCAAACCTTTCACTATGTGATTCTGGGGTAATATACACTAAGCTACAAACCTCCTCTCCTCCTGTCACGACCCAGCCCGCGTCTACATCCGCTCCAATGGGCGAATGCTCAACAACCTCATCGCCGCAGCAAGCACGTCCCGCGCACACTCATACAAGAACATCCTTGCACGAGCCTTCTCTAGGTCCTCCTCACCCTTTACAATGACCGTCTCCCAAGCGCTCGAGATCGCGTGGCTCAGGCGGAACGCAAACGTCACGATGCCGCTCGCCTCGTGTGTTTTCAGCGCGACCTTGATTACATCAGGATACGTGCCCAACAGGAACGCGATATCCCTTGCGTGCTGCATCGCCGCGAGGGAGTTCGTGTTGATCTGTCCTGGGGACGGAAGCGGGAGGAGTTCCGGGTTCTTGCGTCCAATCGACGCCAGGCGAACGTGCGCATATTGCAGGTATGGGCCAGTGTCGCCCTCGAAGGAAAGCATGCGGTCCCAGTTGAAGGTGTAGTTGTTTATCCTGGGATTCAATGAGCATTGTGTTAGAGTTGATTAATAAAGGATAGAGCCTACCGTTTTGCGGCCATGTCCTGAATCTTGACGCCAGTGATACCGATCTCGCGGCTGACGGTCTCGGGGTCCTCGACGGCGGCAAACTTCTCCTCGTTCTGCTTCATCTGGTCGTACATCACACCGGCCGCCTCCTTGATGATTTGGTCGAGGAATACGACAGTGCCCTTACGAGTGCTCATGCCCTGCACGAGTCCGTAATTAACGTGTAGCAGATTCTTGGCCCATGGAAAGTCCATCAGCTCCAGGACCTTGAAGAACTGCGCCAGGTGCAGATCCTGCTGCGACGACACGACGTAGATCATCTTGTCGAAATTGTACTTTTCGTAACGCTCGATCGCACCACCGATATCTCGGGTGAGGTAGATCGACGTGCCATCTGTTCGTGGGTGAGGATATATATATCTCTTTTACAAAAGTCGACATGCCTTTCTTCCGCACAACGGCAGAGCCAAGTTTCCACTTGGCGAGATCAACGATCTTGGCGCCTTCTGCATCGCTGATGAGCCCCATCTCATTCAGGCGGTCTAGAGCCTTGTCCTGCCACTCCTTTCCAACCATACTCTCTCCATTGTACACGTCGAATTTGACGTTGAGGCGCTCGTACTGTTCCTCGTACTTCTTGATGCTGAGCTCGCGCCAGACCCGCCAGTTTGTGAGCGCAGCTTCTTCGCCGTCCTCCATCTGCTTAAACCACTTCGCAGCCTCGACCTTGACGTTCGAATCACCCTCTGCCTCCTTGTTGACCTTGACGTACACGTCGAATAGATGCTTGATCGCGTCCTTCTCCAGCTCCTCCCTGGACCCGTATTTCTCAAAACCTGTAGCGATCAGACCGAACTGCAAACACCGTCAGAGCTTTTCTACAGCGCTGTAAGGTTGTACACGTACCTGAGTTCCCCAATCACCGAGATAATTCATCCGCACCACGTCCCATCCACACGACTCGTAAAGGTTCGAGAGGAACGCGCCGATGATGGTGCTACGCAAATGACCCACATGGAAAGACTTGGCGATGTTCGGCGACGAGTACTCGATAATGACCTTCTTGCCCTTTCCTGAGGTGTTCGTGCCGTACTCCGGAAGCTTTGATTCGGTAAGATGTATTCGGGCATGCACCTGGTCGAGCACCCGGCGGACAAGCGTTTCCGAGTTCAGTTGGAAATGCAAGAACGCTTTGTCGTGCGTCACCGACGCCACCCAATCGTCGGGTTCAAACTGAGAAAAAGAAACGAAAAAAATAGTGATTGAGACGAAGACGGTGTAGATACGTCCCTGTGACTCACTTTACTGAGGACTTTGCCCGCAAGCTCGTCTATTTTTCCAGGCAGCTTGAACCTTGGCAGCGCAATGGTGAAATCCACGCCCTTCTTCCCGTAATCCACGCCCGAGTACGCTTGTTCGAGGGTAACAGGCAAGGCCTCCGATACCCGCTTCGCGATGGCCGTCCGGAAGGAATCGAAGACGCATGTCGAAGGATCGGTGTCGGGAACGAGGGGTAGCGTAGATGCCATTTTTCTGGAGAATATGAGCGGACGTAGATATGATACAAACGGCCGCTTGAATGCGAGATGGAAAGCCAGGACGAAGGAATTTGCACGGCTCTGATCGAGTCGATAAGGTTTTTTTGGTCACGGGAATGTAATGGTCGCGTGAAAGATTGATCGGAATGTACTTCGACTCTTCCGTATCACTATTCTCGTCGTTCCGCGTTCGTACTCTTGACCTGACTTGCCAGAGCTCTTGTGGAGGACAACGTGAGTGTTGGTGCAAGTGGAGAAATGACTGAAGCTTTCGCCGTCAGCTCTCTGACTCCGAAAAGTTGAATTGGCGATGGAGATGAAAAGAGGGAAGGAGGAACGAGAATCGCTCGGTGGACTTGTGAGAATCGTTATGGCTCAGGGCCAAGCTACGCGTCACGCGAAATTTCGCCCCGAGTCACGGCAAGTTCCTCTTCAATGCGCTATGTAGTAGCCCGAGTACAACCCTTTCGCAGCGCCATTACCATCGAAACAGCGTGAATATGGATGGCAACTCGACCTTGGCTGCTTAGAACCTACGCTCTGACAACACAGGTCCTGTCTGCGGCGAACGTCATGCGAAGGTAGCTACAGCAACCTTGGCTACAGCAACCTTGCAAACGTACGCCTAGTGGGCGATTTGATGGCCATGGCCAGCATTTGCTTCCGGCGAACAATGCACTTTCCTGCCCAAGTCCTGGCCAACTTGGTAGCATCATCGTGCGGCCTGGCCAGCACCTGGCCATGGGTTCCCTATAAATTGAATCGTCAAAGCATCCATTCCATTAACGAGCTACTCTGCCCAATTCCCCTTCCTGCTCCTAGGTGCGTCCAGCCTCCTTTCACGATAAATCGCGTGCTAAATTCACTATAGACATGCAAACCACATCTCTCCCCAGCTCTGATTCCCCAGTAATTCTGCCGTCTCAGCGCTGCCAGATCAGCAAACTCAATTTTGACGTCCTCTATGAAATTTTCTTGACTGCGATCTTCTTTGATGAAGCGGCAGTCGACATGCCCCTCATTCTGTCCCAGGTTTCTCCCGCATGGCGTCACACCGTCAGGCAAAATCGCCGGTTGTGGTCCCGGATTATTGTTGACGAGGAACCACATGCCTCCAGAAAACACTTCTTGACAACCATCAAGCGGGTCAAACACTTCCTGGTGCGATCCAAAGGACTGCCGGTGGACGTCAGGATAACGTTCAGGGATTTTTCACTTCATGACAGTGGCCTTCGACGCGGAAACAGAACTCTGCAGAAGGCGGCCGCCATCAACCAATTTGGTCAACATATCCAGTGTCTGTCGGGCGTGCTTGCGCCACACATTTGGCGCCTCCAGAGCTTCAAGCTCCACGCGGCCAATTTTGAAACAGTCCACGACCTGCAACTAGCGTGGCCCTGCGTTGCCTTGGATAAACTAGAAACCTGGGAAGTGGTGCTACAGGATACGGTGCCGATGAACTCATTTCGGTTTACCGGCCTGCCCATACCGTTTCGCAATGATAAGGATGATCGCGCTGGCGACTTTTATCCCCGACTCACAACGGTCAAGCTATCCGGGAGTCCTTTGGCTTTCTCTCGGTTTTCTCCTCAGCATCTGAAATCGTTGACTCTGTGCTTCCTACCTGAGGGATCCCTGCCCTCTCTGCAAGAACTAAGCCGGATTCTTGTGGCCAATGCGCAAACGCTCGAGCACCTCTCCCTGGACTTCGCCCCAAATTCCAGCAGCCACTGTGAAGTCGTAGCGCTTCCCCGACTTCTATGCCTCTCATTAGAGTATAGACATCCATCCGATTTACTTCCCCTCGTCAAAGCCCTGCGCCTCCCCTCCATCATTTCCCTGTCCATCACCGGCCACGAACACGCCCAACTCTTTCCCGAAACCTGGATATCCACGTCGTGCACCTTCCAGTTGCTTCAAACGCTTGTCAATCAATTTCCTCTCTCTCAGCTAGAGAAACTCTCTCTGATCCACTTCAGGATCCTCCCAGTATGGTGTAGCGATGACATCATTAACGAAAACCACATCCCCGGCGCCTCGCACCTCTCTGTTATTCCTGTCCGCTTCTTCGCCTCTCTGAGCCAACTCACCTCCCTGACGTTGGTATATCCTACTTCGACTCCACTTGATTGCATCACATACCTCCCCCGCGAAGCGAATGGCACCTCTCCCGTTCACCTGTTGCCCAAGCTTCAGGATCTAGCGCTCATCGACTTCAATCTGCATATCGTGCGCGACTTCTTGGCGGCTCTGCGGCTATGCCCACTCCGCCTGCCCTTAAAGCGTATTGCCTTGAGGATGCCCGACGCTTGGTCAAAGGACCCGCATCTACGCACCGAAGGGCTCTGCGAAAACTCCGAAACGGATTTTGTTCATTACGATGCAGCTGAGGAAACCGACGAGTTATTCCGCGCGCTGGGCGTGCAGCCGCATTGTTGGAGTATGACGCCCCAGCCGCGTCATGTTTGGGATATTTGATGAGTTGGCAGGACAGTGCAGTTGTTTAGATGCAATCTTTGATGATATGGACGGATGCTTCTGCCTCATGTGCTATCTACTCACCCTTTCTTAAGTACTATGTCTTCCATACTGCTCTCATCTTATTGCTCACCTAGATTCCCTTAACCTACAAGACGAATATCTGTACTTAATTACATCGTGTCTTTTTTTGGGTCTTCAGAATCCAAAGCCTCTTTTATATGTGAACTATCGTGGTCGTTGGGGGTATGAGACTCCAGTAAGAATCGAGCAAGTTCAAGTACTAAGCCCGTCTCCTCGTCGGTCGGCCCGTTGTAAGCCTGTACATAACGCCGCCAAAATCGTCGTATTCGGAATTGTAGACATGACCGTGACGGATCGATCTAGTCGGAAATCCCGTGGGTTGCGAGAACCCCCCTCAATAGCCACTAAGTAACAGTTCCAGCGGTGCCGGCCCCACTTCGGCCTTAACGGCTGATGCTCTCGTCCAACGCCAAATCAACCGTGTCGTTTTGAACAGCCTCAATGAGTAGTACATGAGCTTGGGGGCGCAACTTGCGGAAAAAGTGGGCAGAGTACTGGAAGGTAACGAGTAGAATAATGCCATTGAAAAGGATCCGTCTGGGGGATATTATGTTTTCAGATTCTGTTGGATTGCAAATTTTATACCTACATAAAAGGCAAAGCGCGCCTTGACGGGCGCCATGACCGTACATATGCATATGGCCCTGAATACATTTTGATGTGTCGAGTTTTTTTTTTCCTTGTATCATATTATCGTGTTCGAGGCGCATTGCGCCTATGGTCCACGGTACATGCGAACAAGTGTCTACGTATTTACAAGAGTCGATAAGTGCTACACCCCCCCGTTAAGCGGAGAATGAGTGAGCCGGCGTGTCCGACGCCGTTTGAAGTATCGCTCCCCTGGTAGACCCTGAGATGGAAGAAAAGAACGTGCTTGATGTGTCGAGTCAATCGCGTGCCGGTGTACATGTGGAATGGACTAAAATCGAGACTCGCTCGTGACGTCACCCTATCCATATTTGACTTGGGAAAGCCGATGTGATGCGCCAGGGCGACGATGGCGCCGGACGCGGGTGGGGAAAGTTGAAGGCGGGGCTGAACCTCATTCACCTGAATCACTCGGGAGTCGGCTGTGGGACAAGGCAAAATAATTCGCGGAAAACTGGCAGCGGTCACCTTTAGCAGCATTGCTGGCAGAAACCTCTCCTGGGTTTATTGATGGAGGATCTCTTTGTCAGTAAGGAAGTTTATCGCAACAAACGGGTTTCTGATTTGATAATTCGTGACCAGAAACTATCGCCAAAGGTCTCAACGTCAACGAACCTGTTGGAACAAGACACCCAAACAACTTGAATGTATCTGCATACATCGTGATAAATAGAGTCCGAGTCCGGTGTAAGGCCGGCGCGCGTGTGTGAGATAGCAAATACGTGTCCCCAACCAATAAAATAACCATATACACTGGGCCGCCGATAAAGGCCCTTTTATATCTGGCGCCAATTGGGCGCATCGTGGCCTGGCACAGCGCCCACATGTATCTACAGCAGCTGGCGAGCGCTTAGATTCTCTCCTTGGACGTGTTTGCTCGTCTGAAGAGGGACCGCTTTTTCTTCTCCTCGCCACTCGAGCTCGACTTGAGGCTGGGCGACGAGACCTGCCTCTGGACCTTACTGGGACCAGACTCGTTTCCGTGACTACCGAACGTGGAAGCCCCAAAGGCCTTTACGACACCTCTAGAAGGGAAAAGGGAACACGTCAGGAGGTGAACGGTAATGGCGCAGGGAGCTTTATCTGCACCGTTGTGTAGCATCCATGTAGTCCTCTCTGTCGAAGCGTTTGGATGTTTTGATGGATACGCCTTTATTCGACACCGTCAGGCCCCTGTTCTTCAGCCTGGCGGGTGGGGGGACAGAGATTATGAGCGGTATGCACACAGCGCTGGGGGGTGAGAACGCGTACTTTTCTTTGGTGCTCTCCATCCTCTGCGTGATCTGCTTCGAGATAAACAGGATCCCATATATAACGCCACCGGCAATGATCAGAGTCTTGAGATGGAACGCGAAGTTAGTCCTCTGTCGCGTCAGACCAAGCGCCCAACAACGCACCAGGACAAGAGAAAAAAAGTCGATCCTGCGCAGCATTCATCATGATATGTGAATCGCTTGGTTGAGGGAGAGACAAACAAAGTCGGGCGTACCAATTTGCCATCTTGACCAGTGGTTAATAAGTTAATGGGGCCTCAGTTAGTGGGAACGAGCGAAAGATATAGTGGCGCAGGGTCTTAGACAAGGCAGGAAGAAGTGCGAAAATGAAAATGTGACGGTGGAACTGATTTATGAAAGATGTCCTGAACAGGTCGCGAGCGTGTGATGAATCATGACATCGTCAGATCGGTCAGACGGCGACACAGCCATAGATTAGATTAGATTGCTAATTTAGGGATGTTCCCTGGTATTACACTGCAGATGTTCCCCACTGTAAGGGGATATTCAATACAGTACTGTACATACATCTGACGAGTTCGACATTCGCATCAACCTCTCAAACACGTTCCGAGTCTATCAATTGCGACAGGCACTACATACTTATCAATTATTTCATGCCTTGGCTTTTGCCTCCTGTTCCGTTCCCGCGGTCTGGACAGCCTCGAGCACACGGGCGTGTACGCCTAGTCCCCCAGCAATCACACCAAAGTTCTCGCCCAAAGTTCGGCCCAGACCGAAATCAAGGGGCAAACCTCGGGAATCAGTTACGACGCCGCCTGCTTCTTCAACGAGAATGGTACCGGGCGCATGGTCCTATCATTCCATGAGCTTGACAGAAATAACGAGAAGTAAGAAAAGACGGGCGCACCCAGATTTTTTCGCGATACCCGACGCCGGTGGGCATCCGGAGGTATGCAGCGCCCTGGCCACGCGCAAGGCAGCCATACTTCGCTTGGCTATCCATGCGCACCGGGCTATGCGTAATGTTGAGCAGAGTCGACACGCGGTCGTTGAAGGAATGTGATGAATGCGCCGCTTCCACGGACTCGAGGAAACTAAACTCTGACGGCAGGATGCTGGGGATCTTCAGAGGTGTGGGGTTGGCGCCGCTCAGTCTCATCTGTTCGAGGTGACGTTTAGAAAGGATAGGAGTGACTGTTAAGGAGGTTCTAATTTGGAACGCACTTGTTCTGCACCGTGGCCTTTAGCGGCGACGAAGATGACACCACGTCCGAGATCGGGCTCTGCGGGGTCGACGAGCAGATTAGGGCACCCGATGACGCCAAGTTGGACCTGCGCATCGACGATGAGGGACAGGCACACGGCATACTGCTCGCCTCGCAGGAAACCTTTCGTCCCGTCAATGGGGTCAATTGTCCACATTCCTGCACATAGTATAAGAATGAGCATCATGAATTAAATAAGAGACACACACGTCCAGTCCTGCCGCCGGGATGGTTCCCCCGATCAATGGCATCCAGGAGCTGCTCTGTCGTCTTTTCTTGCCCAGGCCCGATGCCCCACTCGACATTATCCCCAAGCCCTAGCTCGCCCGTTAGTGCTTCGTTGGCAAGGGCAATAATCCGATCCCGCAGCCCGGCGCCGGATTCTTCGCGCAACTCTGCTGCATCCTCCTCCCCAACGATGAAATCCGAAGGGAACGCGTGATGTAGGATCGTGCTGATCACAGCTTGCGCGGCATAGTCACCAACTGGACGATGTACCATACTCAATTCACCAAAAGATATGCGATAAAGGAAAGGCGAAACAACGAACCAGTGACAGGCGACTTGTCGCCCTTGGTAAGAGTCTCATTCTTGACGAGTTTATTGAAGACGGAGGAGGTGAGGTGACACGCACGCCGGACAGCGGCTACGGCTACCTGTTTCTCTGTGGCGTAAGGGAGCGACATGGAGTACGATCGATGAAGGATCTGACGCAAAAACGGGCGTCGGACGACATGGTGCATCCGGACTCCGTCATACCGGCGTTTTCGGGGCACGGAAATTTATGCCACACGTGACTGGGCATGAAGGATCGAAAGGTTAGAAACCGCGGAGTCATTGACACAGCTGCAGGCACTGGCCAATTTTGACGTTGAATATATGTTGAATTTATTTTATACTACACCCAACACCCCCACTGGAATGTGCATAAGGAAATAGCTCAAATAATCACACTGTGACTGGAAATCGTGGGAAGCTTACATAACACGGCAATTATTTCCGATCTTCCAAAATTTTGGTTCCATTCCGTGTTGCTCCCTGTGAGCCATTTTGGCACGATGATACTGGGCAAGGCAGTATCCCACTCTCTTTTCACTAGGTCCATTCTCTCCGATTCCTCATGTCTGGTCAACTGGCGTTCAATCTCCTCGTGCGGGAGAAGAGCTGCTTCCACAGCGGCTGCAATAAAGCCAACTCCTGCTTTGGAAGCCGAGGTTGAGATGGACACAGCAGCACCACCGCCTGCACATCCGTTGACCGACAAGGACCTGAAGAAACTACGATTTCAGCGAAACATTGGTGTTTCTGCTCACATAGACTCTGGGAAGACGACTCTGACGGAGCGCATCTTATTTTACACTGGCCGCATCCGGGATATCCACGAGGTTCGCAATGTCCACTGGAAGCGCCTGTGACAAGATGGATAGAGATTGTGGGAACACGACAGTCACCGTAATTGCGTGATGCGCTCAGGTTCTTTGCCTGCTGTCTTCGTGTTCGTGCAGTTCTCCTCTTTCACAGGCGTCCGTTTATACCAGGTTCAATAACTGAGCGAGTTTTTATCTGCAGGTTCGAGGACGTGATTCCGTAGGCGCCAAAATGGACAGTATGGATCTGGAACGAGAGAAAGGAATTACCATTCAAAGTGCGGCTACATTCTGTGACTGGGCGGCAACAAACCCGGAAAATGGTGCGAAAGAGAAGTACGCAATCAACATCATTGACACGCCAGGTAAGTTACCTTTTTTTTTACCAGCGGCATCTCCTTGACGTCCGAATGTAACAGGACACGTCGATTTTACAATCGAAGTCGAACGTGCTCTCCGTGTTTTGGATGGTGCGGTGCTTGTGCTTTGTGCTGTCGCAGGTGTTCAGGTACGCGACATCTGTTACCTTTTCGACATAATCTAAAACCATTCTTGTCTACTCAGAGTCAAACGACGACGGTGGATCGTCAAATGCGTCGGTACAATGTTCCTAGGGTTTCTTTTGTGAACAAAATGGACAGGTTCGGTGCACCATATCCAATTTCTATCATCTCCCTCATTGCAAGTTTTGCAGGCCCGGTGCTAATCCCTGGAGAATTGTCAATCAAATCCGGACCAAACTTCGTATTCCCGCTGCTGCCGTTCAAGTGCCTATCGGTGTCGAAGATGAATTCAAGGGTGTTGTAGATCTCGTTCACTGGCGGGCTATCTACAATGAAGGTGTCAAAGGGTGTGTGGACACATCTCGCCTCCTTTGAAGCACATCTAACGTCAATCTCAAGGTCGACTGTCGTGGTATCCGAGGAGATCCCCGGACCTGTACTGGACCTCGCCAAGGCAAAGCGCACGGAACTCATCGAACAACTCGCAGAAGTCGACGAAGAAATCGGCGAGCTCTTTCTCAACGATGAAATGCCCAGCAACGGTCAAATTGCGGAAGCCATTCGGCGCTCGACTATCGGTCTCAAATTCTCTCCTGTCTTTATGGGGTCCGCCATAAAAAACACTGGCGTTCAGCCCCTCCTCGACGGTGTTTGCGCGTATCTGCCAAACCCCTCGCAGTGTGAAGTTCTCGCTCACGACACCAACCTCCCCGTCACCGCTCCTCCCGTGCCTCTCTCTCCCGCATCCGATGCACCTATGGTTGGCCTTGCCTTCAAGCTCGAGGAAGGCAGGTTCGGTCAGTTGACGTACATGCGTGTCTACCAAGGAACTCTGAAGAAGGGAAACATCATATACAACGCTCGTACTGGCAAGAAGGTCAAGGTTCCTCGCTTGGTGCGCATGCACAGTAACGAGATGGAGGTAAGCAATTTTTATTGCGTTGCACTGCAGGGCTTATCCAGCCTCAGGACATCGACTCTATCGGTCCCGGTGAAATCTGCGCTATGTTCGGTGTTGAGTGCTCCTCAGGAGATACATTCACTGATGGATCAACGAGTTATTCCATGGTGTGTTTTGTCTTCCCTTGGTGCCATCGATTCAAGTCAATAACCGATGTTCCGTTCCAGACTTCCATGTACGTTCCAGAGCCCGTCATCTCGCTCGCCATCAAAGCGAACGGCATCGAAACCCCCAACTTCTCCCGAGCACTGAACCGGTTCCAAAAGGAGGATCCTACGTTCCGGGTGCACTTGGACAAGGATAGTAAAGAGGTAACGTCCCCCCATTCACCTGCGCCTTCTGTCCAACCTCCGACTGACACCGCTCCTTACCCCAGACAATCATTTCCGGAATGGGTGAGCTTCATCTCGAGATCTACGTGGAACGGATGCGGCGCGAGTACAATGTTGACTGCACGACGGGCAAGCCTCGCGTCGCGTTCCGCGAAACGATCACACAGCGTGCCGACTTCAACTACACGCACAAGAAGCAGACCGGCGGTGCGGGTCAGTTTGCCAAGGTCATCGGGCACATCGAGCCCATGGAGCGCGATCTCGAGACCGGTGAGGACGTTGAGTTCGAGAACGTCGTCATGGGTGCCTCGATCCCCACGAATTTCATTCCCGCCGTCGAGAAGGTGTGCCTCTTCTTGACATACCCTTCTCGTGATCACTGACATTTTGCAAGGGATTCTACGAAGCACTGGAGAAGGGTTCCTTATCTGGAAACGCCATCTCTGGCTGCCGTTTGGTCCTGAAAGAAGGTGGCTTCCATGCCGTCGATTCGTCCGAATTAGCTTTCCGTCTGGCTACCATTGGAGCCTTCCGTGAGGCCTACAAGATCGCGCGCCCGGTTATCCTTGAGCCCATCATGACCGTGGAGGTCGTCGCGCCAGTCGAGTTCCAGAGTGCCGTCATTGGTAGTTTGAACACCCGTCGCGGCACTATCGTGGACAGCGAAGTCCGCGATGACGAATTCACAGCTATTGCTGAGGTTGCGTTGAATGAGATGTTTGGATACTCTAACCAGCTTCGTGGATCAACTCAAGGCAAAGGTCCGCCTTGGTCTGTATTTGTGTCCGTTCTGCCGTCTGATCCCGCTTTCCTTGACAGGCGAGTTCAGCATGGAATACAAGGTAAACCCACTATTCGCGACGGCCGGAATCCGTGCTTACTCTTGTGTTTCCAGCACCATATGCCTGTCTTGCCCAACCTTCAGAAGGAGCTTGAAGAAGCTTATCGCAAGACCCTCCCCGCTAGTAAAAAATAGAAAAGTAGTATAGTATACCCTACTCACTAGAATACAATACTAATACGTGGGCTCGACGCGAGTCTGCTTTAACCTTAGCTGTCGATAAATATATGGATGCCAATAAAAGCCTATCGGTTGTGTCCTTCGGGACTGACCGCGCTCTGTACATTCTCAACAAAGCAGTCGAAGACATCGCGTCCGTGGCGAAGGCAACTGAGCCTGGTGCAATATCAATGTGCATTGTTTGACCTTGCTTCCTTGGTTTATCAGCTCACTCGGTCAGTAGCAGAAAAGAAAACTTATTAACAAAGGGATGCCGAATCGTACAGTGATAGGAATCTACACATCTAGCTGTTCATGTCGCTGACACACTCCCAAACGCCCTTCAGATTCTCCTTCCACAATGTCACCTTTCCATCGCCACAGCTGACTGCCAACAAGTTCCCAGCCAGACTCCAGGAAACCCGCCAGACGACATCGGGGAACTTGCCGGCCGGAAGGGGCGCTGTGGATGTGGGCGAGTTCAATGTCGACGAGGGGTCGAGCGCGGTTTTGACCCATTGGGACGTCGGCGTATCCTTCGTCCAGATGAGGACAGTCTTATCTTGCGAGGCGGTGGCGATGTAGCTCCGGGGGAGCCCGATGTTGGGTGCCCATGCAACATCACGGACCCAATCGGTGTGCCCCTCCAGTGTCTCTTCCTCAACCCAAGACTGTGAATCCTCTCTATATCCCCAGATCCGGACAAGGTTGTCGCAGCCGGCGCTGGCAAAACGTTTGATTGAGGGAGCGGAGTGTTGGGCAGGCTGAGTCGGGAGGGGCTGGGCTTGCTGGGGCGTGATGAGAGAACCGGGTTGCGTGGCTGGTGCCCAGGACACCGCGTTGCATCCTATCGCGTGGCCATTGAAAATATCCGCGCCCCACTGGCCATCATCTGGCGGGAGAACGAATAAACTTCAATTTGTGCACAGTAGAGTGGATATGTACGTACTTTTGAAAGTCAAAACAGAAAGCTTGCCGTCTGAAGACGCACAGGCGAGTATCGCACCGAGCTCATGCGGCGCCCACGATACAGAGTTCACTGCAAGCGTAAGTCAAAAGTTGAAACTCGTAACGCGATCAGTCCGAAAAGACGCACCTGACGCTGTGTGCAGTGTATGTTCCTTCACCTTGTTCCAGCCCCCGGCCGCAGGTCCCTGCCCTTGCTGCTCTTTCCAGATCAACACTTTGCCGTCATATGAGCATGACGCGAGGATATGGCCGTATTTTGGATGCGCCCAGGCGACCTGCCAGACGGGGCCTGTGTGCCTTCAAACAATGTCAAATAGCGCCGGCGCCTTGTGTGTACACCACACACCCCTTGAGAGTATGCCCGCCGGTCGAGCGTTGAGTTTCGCCATCTATCACGTCAAAGACCTTCACGGTGCGGTCGGAAGAGCAGGTCGCGAGGCGTTTCCCGTAGTAGTCGAGCTGCGCGTCATGCTAGCAGAGCCCAAGGTTACGATAATTCTAACCCGCTCAAGGTGGTCGTGGCTACGCACTATCATGTCCTCATGCGCGGTCTCTATTGGGACCGACTCGGTCGCGGTTGGGGTTGCCTAGGGCCACGAGTTCTGTTAATTTGAGGACAGTCAAAGCAAGATGCGCGCGCACCATCGTCGTTTGTGGGTTGCGAACAGATTTCGATAAAGAATGAGGATACCGGGATCAACTTCGAGTGAAGAGCATGCAACGTGGCTCCAGCTTCTGTTACGTAATGACCCACACGAAGTCACGTTACAGCCTATTCTTGGATTCAACATGATGAGTTATGTGCAACCTCGTACAAACATCCCTTTCGACTATCCAGGTTGAACGCTTGCGACTCCGCATCTCGGCGTCCTGGCACACCACTTGCATCTGTCTATGGCCGCATTTGGGGGATTGTTAAGCGTACTCAGGGCAAACACCGAATCATGAACTCTCCCAAAATCCTTACACACTTCCTGCTTGTGATGTCGTCTGGGAAACTTCTCATGAAGAGAAGCCCTGCAGGGCTCTCGGGTTCATTGCTCTCTTGAGGGAGCAGCATCCAAGAGCCCAGAGAGAGAAAGAGTGAGAGAGCAGGAGACAATGGATCTTGCTGCTCTTAGGGAGCGTTTTCCTGAGCCATGAGTGGTAAGATAGAGCAGTCAGGAACTGACACCCTTAGATAAGCAACAGCGACGACAATTATTCCTCATGAACATAACATCTTGTAGGGATTATAAACACTGGGAAATAGGCATTAGATGTCTAGAAATGCATCCCAGAAGCCAGAATTTTAACATGTCTTCTAGATCTTGCACAATAAAAAAAAGATCTCAATTTCTTTTTTTTGACATTTGCACTTCGATTTGTCAGGTCCATATCAAATGCCTTGAAGGAGTAAGATTCGAGAGATCTCTGCCCCTGGCGAGGGTTTCCGGAATATTGGGAAGGTTCCAGAATACGAGTTGGATTATGTCATAAATTTTCTGAGGACTTGAGTGAGCGTCTTTATCCGCTGCACTATACAGACTCGGGGGTGCAATTGCTAAGGCTACGTACGCTTGCGTACGGCTAGCCTGAGCTTAGATAAGGCAGACACTTGCAAAAATTTCATCTCTTGTATTCACGATTACTTAATTCTATTTCTACGCCTCTGCGTGATCGGTTTGAGACATAATTTCTTTGTCGCGTTCACCCACCGCTCCAGTTTGCGTTAGTAAATGTCCACTCAGCTGCCCAACGCCGGGATTCCCGGGCCTATCCCGGACGACTTCGATTTTGATGCGCATTTGGCTCCGCCAGATGCTCTGATGATGCCCGAAATACCTTTGCAGATGCGCGTCATCCGCAACGTCGAAATTGAAAAACATAACAACGACAGTATTTTCAAAACTATTACAGCCAAAGAGACTCTGAGTCCGCGTCCTCCTAACCTCGACATCGGGCCTCCCCTGAGACGCGGGTACGCATTTACCGACGACGAGTTTCAAGAATTCATTGATAGTGAGGCCCTCTGCGCGACCCTGAGTCCGCTCCCGGTGGCTCTGGTCAGATTTATCGAGGGCGAACACGTCCGTTCGAAGAAGATCGCTGAGGTGGACAGGCAAGTTGAAAAGGAAAAGGAGAAGGAAGCGGAAACCAAGATGCGTTCCAAATTGCTCGGTAGCATGCAACTTGTTGATCCAGTGAAGCGGGTGCCTGTCCGACGTGACCGGATCTCCATTCCTACGACTTACCTCCTGGGCATCAAGAACAAAATGTGCCCGCCTTTAACGTTCTTCACCAACAATCATATCGAGACGGTCAACTATGCTCCTCAAGATGTACATTTCAAACTGCTTCGTCCTTGGGCCGATGAAGATTCTTCAGAGAAAGTCCAGCTCTTAGACATGCCGAAAATGATTGCGCTTTGGGGCTCTGACAACTCATCTTCTTGCCTAAGCCCTTTCCGCTTCGTAGAGGCTTCAAATAACCTCCTCACGGCGCTCGACCTGCTTTGTAACCCGCCGTCTTCGGCTACATCTACACTGGACTCGGGTGTTACTGCTACACCTGAACCGAATCTATCCTATGCCACGGAGTACAAGAAACACAGGGATTTCTTCACACAGCTCGATAACTTCGAGCTTACTTACCCTGACTGGTACCCCTTTGAGGTCAAGGCGCGTCGGGATATTTTTAACGGTGTTCTTTTTGACTGGGACACCTACGCATTGGAAGTCATGCTCTGTGTTCGCCTCGGAGATGTCGAACGTGATCGTCGTTCTCATGCTGCGTCCTTCAAACGTCCTTCAGAATTTGAACAAACTTATCCTAACAAACTCCAGCGCGCTACTCGCGGTGAGACATCCCCGTCGTTCTCTCGCAATCGCCAGTCCTTTTGGGCTGGCACATCCCGAGCGCCACAGTGTCTCATCTGCGTGAAAGGACACTCATATAGGGACCACCCCTCTTCAGCAACTGCCTTCGAGGATGGTAAACCACTCTTCTCGCGCTATCATGACAACGCCATCTGGACTTCGAAGCCCTACAAAGGTGGCTCAGCCAAAAGGATCTGCAACCTCTTTAACCTTAACCGGTTCTGCGACAACCGGCACGGGTCGGATGCGATCCACGCCTGTTCACTTTGCGGAGCTCCACACGCAGCCCTCGAGCGTAGTCCCGCGTGTGATCGGACCTTTGACGGCTTTATACAAGCCTGAGGCCGCTCTCCTCTATCGCGATTTTAGTGACCACATTCATTACCGTCCACGCCTTCCTTCCTCTTCGTTTGAAGACAATGAGATTTTTGAACGCATCTCCACTCCTTACGTCGCTTCGGCTTTCAAACACTTTCTCGACAAACATAATCTCACATCAACCTATCCTCTTCTCTTCACCAATCTCACACGAGGTTTTCCTCTCGGTACTCTTCCCGAGCTTTCTAGTTCGGTAGTTATCAAAAATCATCCCTCGATCGATGTCCACCCCGAAGCCGTTGCCAATTATATCTCTACCGAGATTGGACTCGGTCGTATGTCGGGTCCTTTCCTCCTCAAAGATGTCGAGCGCATTATGCGTGGGCCAATTTACTGTTCTCCTTTCATCGTCGCCGAACAGGATACGGGTCCCAATCTCCCCCCTAAACTTCGCGTCTGCCGTAACCTCTCTAAAGGTGATCCAATCTCGGGAACACCTTCGGTTAATAGCTACATCTCAAAAGACGATTTCCCGACACGTTTCGACATGGCGTTTCGTGTCGCAGACGAAGTACGTTCGTCTTGTCCTTAATCTCTTAACCTCTTTCATCTCCTCCGGCGTACTCGTTACCACCTCGCCGTTTACATCTCGAACATAAATCCCTGCTCTTCGCCTAATCTATCAACATCTTTCTCATCTCTGACACCTCTCCTAGGTCGCTCGCGCTCCTCCTGGCACGCAGGCCATGTCATTCGACATCAAAGCATTTCACCGCACTTGCCCTGCACTGCCAGATCACAAGCCTTTCCTAGTAGTTTTTTTTAAAGGAGCTTTTTATGTTGACCACGTGCACCCTTTTGGTGCTCGTCCCGCAAGCAGTAACTCGGGACAAGTAGCCAACGCCTCCATAGATATTTGGCATGCCGAAACTCGACCCTCATCTCTATTCCTTAAGTACGAGGACGATATAGAGGCTTTCCGATATCCAGTCGAGCACGGTGCCTTTACTGAAGGTATCTACCAATACGCACACGATCGCGATTCTATCATGCGTCTCATTGCCGATCTCAACATCCCGTGGCATCTTGAAAAAACCGACCCTTGTTTCTCGACTTCGTTTACCTACATAGGTTTTTCCTGGAACCTGGTCGCACACACTGTCTCCCTGCCAGAGAAAAAACGCCTCAAATATCTCAATCGAGTCTCTAACATTCTTGAAGCTCATTTTGAACATCACTCCTCCTTCAATCTCCACGATATTCAAGTCATACACGGCACCCTCGTGCATGTCTCCTTCGTCTACCCCAAAGGCTCCTCGCATTTGCCAGCCTTGTCTAATTTCATGTCAGGCTTTAAAGCCAACAATTTCGTGGCCCATCATCTATCCGATTCTGTCGTCCACGCTCTCCGCTGGTGGCAGTCCAAGCTCGAGAACCCCTCGGGTACCCGACTTCTTTGACCTATTCAGAGTGTGGCGCAGCTTGACGTTTTTGTTGATGCTTCAACCTCCTGGGGGCTCGGTATCATCTTGGGAGACTTCTGGCATGCTCTAAAACTCGTCGACAATTGGAAGCGACCCAACCACGACATTTGCTGGCTCGAAGCCGTCGCCGTGGAACTGGCGATTTCTTTCCTTGCCCAACTTGGTTTTTGCAACACGCACGTGCTTATTCACTCTGACAATTTTGGAGCCATCAGTGCTCATCACAAGCACCGAAGCCCTAATGTTCCCATCAACCTCTGCACACGTAGGACCTACTCGGTCCTCGCTCAACACCTCATAGTCCCTTCCTTTATCTATGTCAAATCCAGTCTTAACCCCGCTGACCCGATCTCGCGTGGAGAATCGGGTGCTCCCAGAAATTACTTAGCGCGCAACTTCGATTTGCCGCGCGAACTAATCTCCTTCTTCCGTGAATAGCTCTTCTGGTGCCGCGAGGCCGTCGACGTCGGTTTTGGGGTTTTCGCCATGCGAAAACTCCCTCCACGCACTCCGTCGTTCGTAAACACTTCTCGACCTACGCACTCTCCACCTACTTCTACCGCTGATGTTTCACCTCTCGAAACTATGCCCTCGCCTCCTCGCACTACTTCTTCTACCGTCGCTCCCGGCGTTTACGTTGTTCCCTTGTCTGCGTGCCAACATGCGGCGCGTACTTTACCTCAACAATCAGCCAAAATCCCCTTGGGTGACAACGTGTACCTACCTAGTCCTTTCTGCCCGCTGGTCCCAGCCGATCAGCGTCTTCTCATGTGGACCACACCACATTCTAACTCGGCACAAGCCTCTCTCGACTCTTTGCTACCTATTGAGAATCAGGTATGACTTCGATAATCCTTCATCTCTCCTTCCTAAATTCTCCTCTCAAGACTGCAGTCCTCCTACGTTTCCTCGACTCCCTATCTCTCTCTACTCGACAATCTTATGGAGCCGGACTTCTTCGCTTCACACAATTCTGTGATCGCCTTCATATTTCTGAAACCTTACATATGCCAGCATCCGACGCTCTCCTATCGGCATTTGTAGCTGACGCCGCTGGTTCTTACTCCGGCAACACCGTTCACAACTGGCTTCACGGCTTACGTGCGTGGCATGTTCTTAACCGAGCAGAATGGCATGGTCGCGACCCTTTAGTGCGTTCTCTCCAGCGATCTGCTGATAAGCTCGGCTTTCCTTTCAAACGTCCTCTCCGAAACCCTATCTCTGGCAAACACCTCCTTTCTCTCCACAACCATCTAGACCGACAATCTCCGTGAGGTGCGGCTATCTGGGCAGCCGCGCTCGTCGCTTTCTGGGGCTGCCGTCGCCTCGGCGAACTCCTTCCACCATCTTCTATCTTTTCCCCTTCAAAGCACGTCTCGCGCGCCTCTAACATCCAAACTTCTATCGTCAATGACACCAAGATCATCACCTTTCACCTCCCATCCACCAAAACCTCTCCTATTACCGGCGACCAATGCATCTTGACTGCCACCAATAACATTTTCTGTCCCGTCGCAGCTCTTCAAAACCATCTTCGTATCAATCACATTTCCACTCCCACTCATCTTTTCGCTTTCTCTACTAATTCTACTTCTTACCAGATACTTACCAAATCACAATTCCTCCACACTACTACTGAAATCTTCGTTTCTAACCATCTTGACCCCATTTACGGTCATAGCTATCGCATCGGAGGCACCGTCGAACTTCTCGCATCCGGCGTCTCTCCCGAAATTATTATGAAGCTCGGAGGATGGTCCTCGCTTTGCTTCTTACTCTACTGGCGTCGACTCGATTATCTCGTTCCCATAGCTATCACCCGTGCTTGGACCGCACGACGTAATGAATTCGCACAAAAATTCTTCCTACTGCCTAATTTATTTCTTTCGCATGCCTATTTGGGAAGCTCGTTCATCTACGATGTAGAGCCATGCTCCAGGTGGGTAGTCTAGCTTCTCTCGCACAATTTTAGCATACTACCATTTGTACTGGGGAGGCCTCCCCTCGCACAACAAAAAAAATTTACGTGCAGCGCGGAGCCCCCCCTCTCCATACCTTTCATCCTTCCTTCTTCCCTTTCTCTTCTTGAAATTTACGAAGCGTAAAGCCTTATCGATTGCTAAGGCTACGTACGCTTGCGTACGGCTAGCCTGAGCTTAGATAAGGCAGACGCTTGCGAAAATTTCATCTCTTGTATTCACGATTACTTAATTCTATTTCTACGCCTCTGCGTGATCGGTTTGAGACATAATTTCTTTGTCGCGTTCACCCACCGCTCCAGTTTGCGTTACCCTCCATCCCTCCCTAACCAAAATTTTAATTTTACAGTTGGTAGTCTAGCTTCTCTCGCACAATTTTAGCATACTACCATTTGTACTGGGGAGGCCTCCCCTCGCACAACAAAAAAAATTTACGTGCAGCGCGGAGCTCCCCCTTAGACTACCCCGCACAATTTTAGCATACTACCATTTGTACTGGGGAGGCCTCCCCTCACAACAAAAAAATTTTACGTGCAGCGCGGAGCCCCCCCTCTCCATACCTTTCATCCTTCCTTCTTCCCTTTCTCTTCTTGAAATTTACGAAGCGTAAAGCCTTATCGCTTATCTGTGAATTTGATAAGATAAGATCGATCTTATCTGTGTGGTGGTTTCTATTCTCTGTTGTGCAATTTCTTTTCCAGAGGCACTATTGTCGCAGTGTGGGATTTTCGTGCTGGATTCAGTGGAAACCGTTTTTGGCCGTGACAGCGCGCCTCCAAGAAGGCAAAGACCTTCGGCGAGCTTGCAAGAGGGGACAAGGAGCAAGTGGAGGACACCACTCCGGGGCATGAGTACCCGATCCAGTGCCGCCGTTGTCATTTAAAGGGGATCCGCTGTGTCAGGCCAGCCACCGGGTATGTCTGTGCCAGCTGCCAGGGGCTCAAGGTGCATTGTGAGCATTCCATCCGGGCAAGGTCGACGGATCGGGTGGCGGGTCGGGCAACGGCCGTGAAGAAAGCGGGGAAGAAAGCTGCACCCGTGCCAAGTTCCCCGCGTGAGTCCGATTTATCTTTATCTTTGCATGTACTCACTCTGGAAGCAGTTGCCGGGCCATCCCGCATCATCCGCCCCCCACCGGAAGGAGTTGCTGGGCCGTCCCACCTCGGCCGCTCCCCACCATCAACCTATCTGCGTGTCCCGTCGACAGCGGCCGCATTGGGCTCAGCTGAGCCCGTAACTCTGGAGGGGTTGGCTCATCGGGTGGAAGCTCTGTCAGGACCGAGGATGACGCTGGAGGACCTTGCCAGGCGGGTTGACGCACTGGAGCTCCAGCGGGACACGCAGGCCCAGGATCTCCGCGCTCTGTTTGAAAACCAGCGGACGTTCCAGAGAGGGCTGGATCAATGCCAGCAGTGGGGGGAGGAATTTGCCGATGGATATGAGCAACTTGCTCGCCTCTGGCTCACGGAAAATGGGCATAGGTCCGTGGAGGAGTGGAAAGCGGCCGTCTAGCAGCGGAAGAAGGAGCAAAATGAATGACTTCTGGACGAAGCATTTGGGTACTCCGGAGTTGGACATCTCCGCGATGTCTGTGGAAGCTGTAAGAGGCTGGCAGGAGTCCGAGATGTATATGCCTGGGTATTCCGAAACTCCCGACCCGGAACCTGCGACAAGTCCTCATCCAGAATCCGGGGCCGTCTTCTCCTCACCGCACAAGCCAGGATCTGATGCAGCAGCAATAGAACCGGAAACCGTGGCGATGGAAACGGGGGCAGAAACTGGGGTAGAAACCGGGGTGATGGAAACGGGTAGGGAGATGGAAACCGAGGATGCTCAAAACATGATGACGGCATCCGCGGTAACCGAAACTGGAGTTGTGCGTGAATCCGAGGAGATCAACCCGGATCCGGTCGCAGGCGCTGCAATCCCTGCCATGGAAGTCGACCTGTCAGCACCGCCACCACCTCTGACTCCAACCCGGGTTGCGTTGCCCACCGTTCCGCCAATTGAGGCCATCCAGACATACGGGTCCCCTCCATCATCACCAATGGTGCCACCATCCGCGGTACCTGCCATCCACCTCATCCCACCCACTCCGGAGCCATTGCAAGAAGCTCCTGGCACAATGTTTGCACCACCTCCTGAGCAACGGATGAGATCTCGAAGCCGGAGCAGGAGCCCGACACCAGCTCCACCCGTGCTGAACAGTGAGGGACAGCCGGTGCACCGGACCAGGAGTACAACACCCAAACCGATGGCGGAGGCGGATTCCAAGGCTTGAGCGGGCGGGTTGGTTTTTTTTGATATTGTACTGTACGGAAAGAAATGCATTGAGTGGGCGGGTCACAATTTGTCGTGTAGATATTGCACATAATTTACGTTCATCTTGTTGTAAATGTGAACACGACAGATTCTATTGGAAGTATTGCAACATGAACACCGGAGTGAAATATGTATTTATTTCCGGCACGGCTTTGAAGGCTGCTTCTGCTCCTTGCCCTTCCGTGAACGCGTATGCGGTGCAGCATCCTGCATGCTACTCCGGGTTGTACGACGCTCGGGTTGATTGGGTTGGCCCTTGGATGCCTTCTTCACTGGGCGCGTCACGGGTAATGTATCCCCTTGCCGTTTGCGGGTGATACAGCTTAATTTGGGTGGCTCGGGTTCTGATTCCTGCCCGGATCCGGGCTTGGGTAAAGTACTCCCTTGCTGTTTGCGGCTGATTCGGATTGATTTGGGGAGCTCGGGTTGGGACTCGGGTTCGGGTAAAGTATTCCGCTGTCTTTTGCGGGTGATACAGGTTGATTTAGGGGGCTCAGGCTCAGATCCGGGCCAGATCCGGGCTCGAGTAATGTATTCCGCTGTCTTTTGCGGGTCATACGGGTTGCTATAGGGGGCTCGGGTTCAAATTCGGGCCCAGATTCACTATCCCCTGGTGTGATACGGGTTGACTTAGGGGGCTCCGGTTCAGATTCGGGCCCGGGTCCGGGCTCGGGCGAAGTATCCCCTTGCCGTTTGCGCGTGATACGTGTTGATTTGGGGGGCTCAGGTTTGGATTCGAGATCGGAGTCGGGGTCGGGTAAATGTTCGGTGTCTGACAAGGGCTGTAGTGCAACAGTTGCTGCATTTAGTTCAGCTGACTCTGGTGTATGGTGGTACTGTGCTGCAGGATGGATATGTGTTTCGGGTCGAGCCTCAGCTCCGGCTTTGGCTTGAGGCTCGGGCTCGGGTTCGGGTGGGGATCCGTGCGTGAAATCAGCAGATGCTTCAGTCTGCACCTGATGAGGTAATTGTCCCATCACTAGACAATCTGCCAATGAATCTGCTGATTTCTGCTTAGGCACCTTCTTGGTATGCTTCCGTCGGGACTTCTTCTTTGCTGCCTTCTCAGCTTGCCGTTCCTCATCAATCTGTCGGCCGTAGTCAGCCAGAATTCGATTCCGATCCTTATCCTCAACATGAGACCATCAGAAGGTTTCCTCATGGCCGTATTCATGTGCTCGTTCGCGCCAGAATGCCAGCATGTCACGCAGGGTATCAAGCTGCATGTTATGTGGATCCTTAAATTCAATCCCGGCTGGCAGGTACTTGGCTGGGATAAAGGACCGGGTGTGATCCGTGACTGCACCAAACGGGGTCTGACTCCGTAGATATCCCGAGGCTAACTCTGAGAGTGGTATGTTAGAACCTTGCTTCCCATATGATTGTAGAAAACATACTGTAGTGCTGATTTAAAAAATTCCTGACGACGGCCTCCAACTGTTTCTTGTTTTGATCGACACCTTCCCCGGGAGGCTTGGGTAGGATCGGGAACCCGGAATCTGTGAGTCAGATTTGTAAATCCGGTCGTTGCTGTGTTGCCGTTGGCAGTGTCTTGAGGGAGCGTGGGGCCATTGACTCCTTCAGTGACACTACATAGTCAATGAGCTTCCTCTTAATATCATGAACCTGGGCTTTGTATATGTCGCCAAATTGTGGACTGACTGCGCCCATATGTTCCGCAATTTGATTGTGGCTGTGCATATAATTCACAGCTGGGCTTGTGCATCAAGGAACAACACTTACCATCGCAGAGTAAGCTTTCCATCATCCCCAGTAAATACAATGAATGTCAGAGACAGCATGCCCATCTCCCGCCAACGTTGTAAGTCCACATCCCGAACCTTTTGAATACCACGTTTTGCTGCAATCCTAAACAAATGTATGAGTTCTAGCTCGGGAACTCACCCAGACGAGGTCCGGGTTTGGGAATCGGGTCCCGGGTTTGGGACCCGGATCCCGGACGAGAACCCGGAATGGTGTTGCGGAACCAGGAAGACGTACCGACACTGCTCCTCAGGTGGAAGGCCTTCCATACTCCACTCCCTTGCCTGAGCCTCAAGATGGGCACGCTGATCAACAGTCAAGGCCTTCATAACCTGAGCAACTGCCTTATTGTACTGCTGGAAGGCTTGGCCATCCTCCATGCTAAGAAGAATGTTTTCCAACTCCTGATCAATGTCGTCGCTCATTGTCCGCTGTACGACATCCCGCAGTGTCACTCTTATAGTTCTGCCACTTTTACCTGCCTTCGTGTAGGGATGCCAATTGTTGGTAACATATTGGCCCAGCTTCTGTTCCTTTGGTCAGAGAATTTCTGAGCGCATATGTCTAAAAGACTGACCCGAACCTCCTGTTTAGATTGAGCGGCATTATGTGTAATACCCTTACTCTGCCTATAGTTAAACAGGGCAGGAAGGACCTTGGTCCTCATCACAGAGGCCCTGCCTTCACGGGTTTTTTCTTGCCAGTATTCATGACGATACCTGTTCAAGACTTTCCGCTCGTCATCGGGGTAAACCGGCCGAGTCTTGGTTTTTTCCGTTGGGGGAAGAGCTTCCGGATTGGATTGCACAGTTGGCAGAACCTCGGCCGATTGTACCGCTGGGGCTTGCGGATGGCTTGTTCCTCCTGTATCTGACATGGGATGAGCGTGCAATAAAAGGTTGGGGTCAGAATCAACTAAAAGCCCTGAGTCGCGGGACATCCCGACCGCTGAGGACTCATGGCATGGACCCGTGATCCGTGATGCTTTTTCCTTTGCCGCATTTGGCAAATGACTTCCCAAATAGGGCAACAGCTACAAGCAGCAGACTAACTCACCACATGCCTCCAGGCAGTACACCATGCGGTGAATGTCAATAATAAAAGTCACCAGTGCTGCCCCCCATCTTGTTTACTTCTCTCCACTACAATGCGCAGAAGTAAGAAAAGAAGACTCGATGTTGATGAATTCCATGAGGATGACAACTTTGACGTTGTGGAGGGGGTCATGGAAGACCGAACCACTCGAACAGGCCACCACATCCAGACAACTCAGGTTCCTTTCCGTTGGATGACACCTGAGCCTCTGCCAGACACGTTCCCAGTTAGTGATGCTGTAGAGGTGACTGACCTCCTCAATAACGACAGTGCACATGGCACGGCTCCATATATTGATAGTCAAGGCTATCCAGATGATTCGGTTGATCAGGTCAATGCCACCAGGCAACGTAAAGTATGTGACAAGTATGACCCTCTCTCCATGGGTCCTAATTATTCCACTCAGAGGCAGCAAGACTACATCATGGAATTTATCAACCATGCACCACAACTATTGCAAGGACTGCTAGCTTGGGAAGCTAAAAGTCCAGTAACACCCTGTCCAATGTGCCCCGATGACTTCAAAGGTGAATGTCGCTGCCTTGATTGCATTGCACCAAGGTTGCTATGCCGTGGCTGTATGCGCCGGAGCCATTCCGATAATCCATTGCACTGGATTGAGCATTGGACAGGTACTTTCTTCCGTCGGGCCAGTCTCTGGGAGGTCGGTGCATACATTCTTGTCCCACATTGTTCCACTCAGCCATTGTGTACAAGCCTCTTATTTCAACGGCAGCAATTGGATCGGCACGAGGAAGAAAAGGACAAGGGTCGTAGCAAACCAGTGGCAGGAGAGGAATCCGACGCTGACACCCCAAGTCCACTCCAATCCGATGGCCATCCATCCGATGGCCTCTCCCCGCCCGGATCTGTTCTGGATCCCTTGCATGCGACCGGACTCTCCTTCCGGGTTACCGACATCCTTGACGAGGACGATGGTGACACGGGAGACTTCTATGGCCCGGAACCCAATGATGACGGCCGTGCAAATGAAGCAGCGGAAGAAGCAATCCTAGAACCCGTAGATCTTGCACTACCGCGGCATGACGGGATGAACAACAGTTATGTCCGTGTGGTACACATCAATGGTGTTCACTACATCCCCTTGGTGTATTGTAAATGTACATCGGGTTCTACTCCGATGGATTTAATTCATGCCCGGCTCGTTCCAACAAGCTTTGACCGGTATCGGACCCTCTTTACGACAGCAGTACTGGATGACTATCGGCTCGCAAATCTGGAATGCAAAGCGTCGGCCTTTCAGTACTGGCAGAAGCTGGGACGCGTAACTTCGCTCACTGGCAACTCGGCGGACGTGGACAACTTCTACCGGGAATTGCGACGGCTTTCCCGATGCTGGCGATGGTTGAAAAAAATCAAATGGGCCGGATACGGGCACAAGAAAACGGACCTAATGAATCCGGCCCCGGGAGAGTTAGCCATTTTCTGTCCTACCTGTCCACAACCCGGTGTGAATCTCCCTCCGGACTGGGAAATGGATCCAAACAAGTAAGCTTCCCACTGCTTCCGAGACCGTTTGTTTGAAATCACCACGCAGGAAAGTGTATATGCGGAACTTTGTGGCCGACGGGAATTTCAAGGCTGACCATGTGCGCCACAAGAATCTGGCGCCAGACGTCTGGTTGTCGGAGGGTGGTGGCATGATGACAAAGGATGCGGATTATAAGGAGTTTTTGGGGAATGCGGTGGAAAAGCCGACTGTGAGTTCATCTGTCTACTATTCCCGAAGTGTCGATGCCGGAATCCATGCTGGAATTCATTCCGGATTCCAGGTTCGAATCCGGAACCCAGAATCTGGAACCCGGATTGCACGGGCGGGCGTAACGCATCATCATTTGTTCCTGCTACTCATTCACAGAAATAGAAGGCACCCTGCGAGAAGCAATTTCGGGCCGTAGAACAAGTGTTACTCACCTCAAAGGCATGCGATGTCACCGGAATTGTTGCGATTGCCTGTGCCCGCCACGGGTGCTTTGCCCCAAACAGTCTGACAAACATGGATGCCGGTGAAAAGCAAGCCGTGACCGACTGGGCATTCCTTCAGGCATTGAAAACAACCAATATGGGGCCCATTCTGCTTGTCCTCTTCATTTACGATATTGTCTGCCAGTATATCATTCACCTCATGGCCCGGATCGGAGACAAGCTACCGCCCGGGTTGCTAATTGAACGTGCTATAGGTCTCATGCACGTCCACGGACACAAGGATGCCTGCTTTTTCCGCTATGCTTCGTCCTTCATTCCCGGGGCCGCAATTGTGGCCGGGGAGATACTGGAAAGCTTATGGTCGGTTTTGAACACGGTATCCCCGATGACCCGGACAGCAACATTAGCGCACCGGGCAGAAATACTGGATGACCACATGAACAATTCTAACTGGAAAAAGCTCCTGGACATGCGTGAGTGGCCTTCCTGATTCTGCACAACCCGGATCCATTTAACCCGGTTGAATCCAGATTGCCCCAGCAGCCGCCCTATGTAAACGCTTCACCCGGGCCACTGAAATGTGGGATGCAACCGAAACATATTACGATGAATTGGTCGGCGCCATGGATCCGGCTGCCATAGCGGTGTGGGAGGCTGAAATCAAGGCTGCAGAGGATTGCCGGCTGGACGACATCACAGCAATGGACGTCCTCCGGGCCCGGACAACGGAAGTGACTGTCGGACAGCGATCTACCCATTCACACAACATCTCAACGGTGGATGAGGAATGGATTCAGCTCGCGTTGGATTTGGAAATCTCCCAGTAAGTCAATAAGATGCCCCGTAGTGAAAGCACTGAATTTATTGTGTTGAAGGGTTGACATCCAGGACCGGGTCAAGCGGCTTTCCATGGATCCACAGCCGAAGGACTGGAAATCCATCGAGGTTGACAGAGGCACCCTGAATGGGCAGTTACTCGTGCTTACCACTCTGCAGTCGCGAGCCGGCTACACTGGGCATGCCGCCGTGGACACCCTTGATCCATTAGACGTGGGAGCCTTTGACAACCTTGACAATCTGGACGAGGCCCCGAACCCGGTTTCATGGAATGACAACCCGGAAACACCGGCTTATCCCAATGTTCTGCCCGAACAGATTACCATCCAATTGCCGTCCTCTACCCGGGACACAGAATCACCCGCGGCTAAACTTGAGCTTGTACTCCGTATATCGCAGGCTGAGGAACTTCTCAATACCCTTAGGGAGCTCATCGCAGAGAAGTCATTCTTGTATTCGCAAGTGCTCCGGGTTGCGCCACGGAAAGTGGTCCGGACCTGGGTTCGTGGCACTTTGTCAATCACAAATAACAAAATTGCTGCACTCGGCCGCTCGTACCGGAGGTGCCGGGCGGCTTTAGTGTCCCTTGCTGCTGACCGGGATATTTTGCAAATGTACAAGGTCTTAGAGCCGCAGGATCTGCACAGTAGTACGGCAATCCGGGATCCGAATCTTGCTGGTGCATCAACCCAATGTCTCTCATGGATCTGGCGGGTCAATGACCTTCCCGCAGATAACCCACAGGCAGTTGTCGAGTGTATGTATTTTGTCAACCCGACTATGTGTTTCTGAAATTTTACTCAGTCAACCGGGTTCACTTTTTGCGAGCGCGTGCACAACGGCAGCGTTGGCGAGGACTTTACACTCCCCCTGGTAATTCCATATGGATTCCATGGACTCCTTGTGGAGTCCGCGGATTCCATGGAATCCATAAGGAGTCCATGTGGACAATGTGTGGCTGAGACACCACTCAAATCCAAGAGTCCAGTCCAGGTCAGTCCTTGTGGAGTCCTTGCAAATTCCGTGACAGCATGGAATCCACAAGGACAGCATGGAATCAACGGACTCCGATTTTCTAATGCAAAATTATTTGAACCAGCAGGAATCGAACCCTTGCTTTGCCACATCGAGGATTTGAACGTGTCGCGCTAAACCACTAGGCCACTAGTCCAGTTCACAATTAACAAAGGGCATGTTACATATTGGCAAAACGCTGATGCACGTGCTTGTGACGCTCACGCTGCACCAGTGACGACCACCACCACCCACCACCACCACCCACCACCACCACCCACCACCACCACCCACCACCACCACCATCACCACGCCACGACAACGGCGACGACAATGACGACAACAACGACAACAACGACAACGATAGCGATAACGACGACAACGACAGTGGTAGGAGAGGGCCGGAAAAGGGCAGACCCCAGCTGGGGGAGAGCCCCCAGGTGCGTCGACTGCTCCCACCGCCACGAGCACTGACTACCACCTGCACCAGCTTCCACACCACCAGGTCCATGAGACCACTGGATGGCGACCACAATGGATGACGGCATGACGACGACGACAACAGCACGACGACGACGATGGCACCACCACCACACCACCACCACCACCCACGACAACGGCACGACGACGAACGACGACGGCGACGGCCACGACGACGACGACAACCCCACCCGCGTTCACCACCACGATAGCCACAACGACGACGACCTCATCACTACCACCACGAAGACGACAACGACCCCGCCACCTCACCACCACCACCACCACCACCACGATGGCCACACTACCACAACAATACCACGATGACGGCAACGGCGACCACACCACCACGCCATCACCACACCACCACCACAACAACACCACGACGACGGCGACGGCCCCACGACGACGACACGACGACGAACGGCCACGACGACAGCGATGGCACCACCACACACCTGCATCCCACCACCACCAGCACGACGGCCACCACACCACCACCCCAACAACGGCACGGCGACGGCGACGGCACCACCCCCACGACGGCGACGACCTCACTACCACCACAACACCACCCCACAACACCACCACCACGGCCACCACACCACCACCCCAACAACGGCACGGCGACGGCGACGGCACCACCCCCACGACGGCGACGACCTCACTACCACCACAACACCACCACCACGGCCACAACACCACCACCCCAACAACGGCACGGCGACGGCGACGGCACCACAACCACCACGACGGCGATGGCACACCACAACCACCACGACAACCACCACGAGGACGACGACGACAACGGCGATGACGACGACGACAACGACAACGACAACGACGAGAACTCGACGATGACAACCGCCAGCAAAACACCACCCCACAGCACCACCACCACGGCCACCACACCACCACCCCAACAACGGCACGGCGACGGCGACGGCACCACCCCCACGACGGCGACGACCTCACTACCACCACAACACCACCACCACGGCCACAACACCACCACCCCAACAACGGCACGGCGACGGCGACGGCACCACAACCACCACGACGGCGATGGCACACCACAACCACCACGACAACCCACCACGAGGACGACGACGACAACGGCGATGATGACAACGACAACGACAACGACAACGACGAGAACTCGACGATGACAACCGCCAGCAACCCTACGGCCACGGGAACGACGACCCGCTGTGCACGATGGGAAGGATAAGCGGTAGGAGAGGGCCGCAACGAGGGCAGACCCCAGCTGGGGGAGAGCCGCCAGGTGCGTCGACTGTGCCCACCGCCACGTATCACGCTGACTACTATCTGACCATGACCACGATCACCACCACGACAGCTACCAGCGCCATCGTCACATCAACAGCTGCCGGAGCACGACGACCGCCAGCAGCCCGACAACCACCACCGGACATCGACTCCATACGACAACGACAACGGCCACACCTGTGGCCCCCGCTCCACTCGTCGTCACCCCGCTCCCGGACGCGGTCGAAATACTAATGGTATGTTCATTTTTCCATAGCTTCTTCCTCCTGCCTCGACAGCGCTGACGTGGTGCATGGTGCAGTGTCGCAATCATTGGCACGGTGGGACGAGACGACGGCACAGTCATCGGCACGGTGGGACGAGACGAGCTTCTCCCAGTCCCCTCGCCACGTCATCGCATGCCTGCGACTGCCCCGGCCTCAAAAGCCGTAATCGCACCAAGCGCCTTCTCGCCGTTACTTATTTTTCTATTGTAGAATAGTACCATTATGTTTAATTTTAGTGTTCAATACAATCTTTTCCTTTTTTTTCAGTGACTTTGTATGTTAAGGCTCGCCGGAGGGAGTCTATGGAGTGGCAAAATCTGAAAGTTCCCACACATCTATGCGGACTCCATGCGGACTCCACAAGGAATGTGGCAAAAAAAAACAAGTTGCAAGTGACATCTGTAAATTTACATGGAATCCATAAGGAGTCCATGGAGTCCTTGGAATCCACAGGGAATCCACAAGGAATCCACGGGGAATCCACAGGGATTCCGCAGACTCCATGGACTCCATGAGGAACACCAGGGGGAGTGTAAAGTACTGGCGTTGGCGGGAAGAATTCCAACTGTTGGGATATGAGATGGATTGGACCGTCAGGTACCTCTGTCATCAGTCAAATGTCTGGAAGGAGCGCAGAATGAGCACGGAAGCCGGGCCCGCTGCATACGCAGCACGGAAAGTCGCTGCCTATAGTCTTCTGGCTGCGAGGGCGGATCAAGCCTTCCTTAAAATCAATTCAACATATGTATTGTTTACATCATAGTCATTAATGATTTTTGCTATGGGCAGGAACCTCTGCCCACTCCGACTTATACACGGGATGACCTTCCGGGACCAAATCACGGAATACTTGTCCAATCACGGCTCCCCGAGCAAATTTGATCCGTGCAACCAAATATGGCTCCTGCATGTCATGTCACACCCATCACACAAATTGTTACTTCTGTTATCTGATCTCATCGTTCTCAAAGAGCACTCATGGCCAGACTGTACCCGACAACAACCCTGGACTTACAGCTCAGTGACCATGCTGAGAATGCAAAATTCACACAGGAAGTAATTTACTATATGGAATCTCGCCTCCGCTGTGCATTTGCGAGTTTCATTGCAACACCTGATCTGCCTCAGGATAAAAAATCACTGGCTGTGCAAAACATCTCGGCCTAGTTGGTAAGCAGTTCCGTGATCCGTGTCTACATTCACTGATTTGTTATCTAGGACTTTGTGCTGTCACACATCGGTGCAGCCGCTGTACTTACCCATGCATGCGACATCCCTCCTCTCATCCGAATTCTAACCACGAACCTCTTTCACCGCCCGCGATGGACGGAACATCGGCTTTTGTCCTCGGAGATCCGTGCTGTTTTAGACACCGGATTCCCCAGAGGACATCCTTCCGCTCGGGTTGAGCGATACTTGTGTGATTGGTGGACAAATCTTACGGATACTCCGCTGCTGGATAGCGAGAGTATTGCGAACACATTACAATTGCATCGGAGCCAGGCCCCCATTGCTGGCAGGTTGTCTGTCCCTTCAGCTGTGCCCGCAACCGCGAATTCCTTGCTGGACATTCGCCTTCAAACCCAAGGTGCCCACTCCACTTTCCGGACCCGCCGCCTACAAGCCCTTCGTCTTACCGCTGGCTTCCATCGACTTCACTTCATTGGTGCCCTGAAGGAGAAGCATTTGCAGAAGAAAACAGAATGTCAGGGGCGGCAGATTTCAGCGGCGGAAAACCGGGACCGGATTCATACGTCCGGACTCCTTTGGTTCGATTATCCCAGGCGGAGGCCATTGCAGCCTTCCAGCCTGCAATGCCGGGAGGCATTTACTCAGATTATGACCAGGATCTGTCTGTAATGGTCGGAAGCCGAGGCGATGCGGGTGACCAGGTGGCCACGGTTTGAAGAGCTGGCTGAGGATAATGAGGCCCCTCCAGCACTTCATCCGAAGCAATTCCCGGATTGGCTCGGCGTCCCGTCATACCGTCCACCTACTCCGGGGCCCCCTCCCCTCATATTCCAAGTTCCGGCGCCTCCTCATATTCCATCAGACCGCCATGGCCTCACCTGGCCACCCCCAAACCAGCCCACCACCACTCAGCATCCACGGAAGGCGTGCAAGGGTCAACGGATGGATGTCTGGACAACTGACCGGATGGATGTCGATTCGACGGCCATGACCTCGGCCATGATAAATACTCTGCAGCATCCCACACCCGCACTCACGCCGCGTGCAGCAAGTAATGCAGCGTCATCAATTACCGTCCCTCCCGCACGCACTCCAAGTGTGGCCGATGCAGCCTTTGACTTCTCCATTCCGTTCCCTGGTGCTGCGCCCGCCCCTCCGGCCGGAAGTGCAGCGGGTTCGGACTTCGATTTTTCCATTCCGTCGGCCGGACTTGACCCTGCTGCTCAATTTGCAAGCAAGCCTATTCCGGACATTATAATTTCACTTCCGTGGGCAGGTCGCAATCACCACACTCCAAGCGAGGCGGCCTCAGACTTTGATTTTTCACTGTCCCCTGCCACGCACACAATGGCTACTGGTAATGCTGTTGCCCCAGCCCCAAATGAAGCGGATTCAAACTTCGACTTCAAAATCTGACCCAACCCGGCAGCAGGCCCTAGTAAAGCGGAGTCGGACTTCGACTTCGAAATCCGACCCAACCCGGCGGCAGCCCCTAGTGAAGCGGAGCCGGACTTTGACTTTCACATCCCACCTGATGCAACAGCTGTCCCCCGTGAAGCGGATTCACAGTTCGACTTCACCATCCCACACAGCCCGGCGGCGGCCCCTGCTGAAGCGGATTCGGAGTTCGACTTCAGCATCACACCCAACCCGGTGGCCCCTGCTGAAGCGGATTCGGAGTTCGACTTCAGCATCGCACCCAACCCGGCGGCGGCCCCTGCTGACGCGGATTCGGAGTTCAATTTCACCGTTCAACCCGACCCTGCACCCCCCCCAAGTGTAGCGAACTCTGACTTTGATTTCACAATTGAACCCGATCGAGGAGCTGCCCCCAGTGAAGCGGGATCTGATTTCGACTTCGGCATAGGTGACCAAATGGACCTTGACAACCAGGTAAGCGGTGATGAAGGGGACAACGATGGGCATGGACGCTCACTCAGCAACAAAAGTGACACGGACACGGAAAGCAAGGCAGATGTGGAACCTGATACGGATGTAGAACGGGACGTGGACACGGACATGGAAACAGACCCAGAAAGCGGAACGGATTCGGAAAGGAATCCGGACACTGGATCGCAGGGCCCCTACTCCGCCGCCCATTTTGCCGAATTTTCTGATGCATTTATTCTGGGTGACAATGAGGAAGACTCGGATGACTGACCACCACAGATTGGAGTCATTGGGAGTGGGACATGTGCATACAACTTAGAATATCAACCTGCACATATTTTTAAAATTTATATTGATTTGCCATTCATTGCTGCCTATTTTGAGCATCACATGAAACCCCTTTTGAAGTGAGAGTGAAACAGCAAAATGCCTGAGTTCATTAGAGCAGAGCAGCAATGGAAGTGTATTGGTAATCCTGACAGCGGCGCACCCCGGAGGTAGACAGATCGTCCATCCGGCAACCCGACACCTGAGTGTCCATCTGCACGTATATCTGTGAGGTTATTGGCAAACCGGACTCGACACAGCTGAACAGCAACAAAAGTGTATTGACAGACCCGACAGCGGCTGACCTGCATTCCGGATGCCTATAAATCGAAGCCGTGAGTCCATCCAGCAACCCGACGCCTGACCGTGATCCGGACCATCCGGAAACCCAATACCTGACGCTCAACCGGATGTATATAACACCTGACTGTCACCCAGACCGACAATGGCTGACCGGCAACCTGGATGGATACGGATTGAATCCGTGAGACCATCCGGCAACCCGACACCTGACTGTGATCCAGATGTATTTAGTTTGAAGTTCACCCGGCATCCCGGATGCATATAAATCGAAGCCGTGAGTCCATCCAGCAACCTGACGCCTGACCGTGATCCGGACCATCCGGAAACCCAATACCTGACAGTCAACCGGATGTATATAACACCTGACTGTCACCCAGACTGACAATGGCTGACCGGCAACCTGGATGGATACGGATTGAATCCGTGAGACCATCCGGCAACCCGACACCTGACCGTGATCCGGATGTATTTAGTTTGAAGTTCACCCGGCATCCCGGATGCATACAGATTGAAGCCGTCAGTCCATCCGGCAACCCGACGCCTGACTGTCATCTGGATGTAATTAGATTGAAGTTCACCCGGCATCCCGAATGCATACAAATTGAAGCCGTGAGTCCACCCAGCAACCCAATGCCTGACCGTGATGTGGACCATCCGGCAACCCAAAACCTGACCGTCTACCGGATGTATACAATGCCTGACCATCACCCAGATGTATTTGAATTGAAGCTCACCCAGCAAACTGGATGAATACAGATTCAACCCGACGCCCAGCATCCTGGGTGTATTAATTTACGCCTGAATGCGGTAGTTGTTTGGCAAACCCGACGCCTGGGCAGCAACTGGCGTGTTCTGCAGATCCAGATATGAATTCACCTTGCGTAACAAGACATCAAGATAACTACTGACTCGAGGGCTGATGATGGGCTGAATGGGGGTCCTATTGTGCTGCCCGGATGCGTATCTGGAATATGTTTCTTGACCCGGTGCATGCAATTCACGGATTAATCCCCTGACCCGATACGGGAGCCGGCTGCAGCAGTGATCTGGGCTCTCCGGAAGTGTACCAAGCCCGCTACTGCCATAAGTTACAATACAGTGTGTTGAGTCCGCTACTTCGTTAACGACCACACACTGTAAAGACGTCCGCTACAGCATAGAGGACCCGCTAGGTGCATCAACTACGGTACACTGTATAGGCCCGCTAGAGCGTCGGACACATTACATTGCAGTGCCCTGCCCTGCGTCAGCAGGGGTTGCACCAGCATCGAGGGGGTCGTAGGTGCTGCTGGGGAGGCAGCAGAGGGGTTCCCCAAAACGATGGTGTCTAAAAGAATGGAGATGCGGTCCAGGGTGGCCGAGTTGGAGGTGTTGGATTGGGAGAGAGCTGACATTGCAGTTTCAAGGCTCACCAGTTGCTCCTCTGGTGTGAGCGCAGCAGGAGGCAGGGGCGTATCGAATTCACCGAAGTCAGACATCTTGAGACAGGACTGGGCGATGATCGGAGCGAGCGCGCATTGGACGGTCACGTGTAGTGGACACGTGTTTCAGTGCGGAGGTGGATCAGTCAACTTCGTTGGGTCTCGGGGGTTTACACTATTCTGCTGTGAGGGCAACCCTTACAGTGGATATCATACTGGCAAAGGGGAATCCGAAGTTATATTGAATGTACAGTAAACGAAGGTAAGTAAGGCTTACCTGGCAAAAGAGAATCCAAAGAGAATAGTGTAAAGGATTCCCAGATGCCAGGGGGCCGACTATATACAAGTGTAGTACGTGAGGGCTGGCTCTCCAGAGTGTACTGTACATGTAATGATAATGAATGGTCTGCAGTGCGTGCCTGGGCACATTCCCAACGCTGTCCGATCCTCGTGGCTCAAGGTATGGGCACGAGGTGGGACAGCCGACGTCGGGATGTCGGGTTATTGGGATTGGTGTCAGGCATGCGCAGGGAGGGCAGGGAAATGACAGGAAGTAGGTAAGTATGTACACCAATGCTTGAGTCAGAGCGTCAGGGTTGGGATCACAATCCGATTGGTCAGTCAGGGGTGATTGCATGAGTCGGGGAACGGTCGGTGAACATCGGAGGGCATGAACAGGAGCTCCCCTGACAGGATGGGATTAGTGGGTGAATGGACCCGTAATTTTGACCTGCCATAATGAGACTTTGGTGATGTAGTTGGGCACTTCATCAGGTGAGAGTGTTGCCGGCGTATTCTTCAGCCCCTACCTACACACACCTCTGTTCCGTTAATCATACATACTGTTCTGCATACTGTTCCGGACACACGTGACTACTAGATATATTTCCATCCGTAGTGTAGAGTCTCCTTAGTTATTCTCTCTCACCAATATCCGGACCTCAGTTCTTGTGAGATATCTACTTAGCTCGGGAGTCTTCATGCGAGATCCTTCAGTCTTTGTCCACCCGGTTCAAACACGCGCTCAACACTGGCTCCTGTTAAATCAACACATCCATTGTCACCATGCTACATTGATATGCACCCTTCCTGGCTGGTCACCGACCTCCATTCTGACCACGATAAACTGCTCAGAAGAGCATGCGACAACACCGACCGACTCACTGACTAAACGCAACCTACTTGGGTCAGCCGACCTTTCCCCTCAGTCTTTGGGATTCGGTGTAACCATGTAATCAACTAGCGACTACGCATGTTCGTCTGCCAAGTATCAACGACTGGCTTGGTGCCTTGCCGATGATGCATTTCATGGCACGCCCTTCCATCTCCTATTCACGGAACAGGTCTGACCGCCTCACGGAGCTCCACAATCACCAACCTCCCTGACCGCGTATTTGATCCGACACTGGTATCCAATCAATAGCACACCACACTGGACCTTTCCTCCGAATGAGTCGCGCGGTACCAGACTTGGTGACAACCCAACAAGAAACACCTGCATGGTCACGCTAAGGGTTGATAATTTTACCTTACCATATAAACACCCCTCATGTAGTACATACACCCCCAGTGAATTACACCCTGTATTATCCCTCAAACTCAGAGTCAATAGCTCAGAAACCTCGTTCATTGTTGTCTTGGAGTCATTCCAATTGTAAAACCTGTGGCACATCATCGCATTCATTGCCAGAAATTGTATTCGTCATCGTCGTTCAACCAGCAACCATTACCAAGAACTCGTGAGTTCTCCCCATCAGTCTCATTCATTTCGTGTTGCGCAACCGACACCCCGTCGTGTTTCTGACTGACACTCGTCGCAACCAATTGCATAGCGTTGTGATTGTCTTAACCTGGTCGGTTCCCCAATTACGGGTCGAATCATACTTTATCTTCGTATTACAACTCTTTCCAAAGCCCTGCACATTCGCGTGTTTGGGAACTTTAAACACTTCTCGCCCATTTTAGTTGTTAGTTGTTTTGTTGTTGTGCACAGCACCTACAGGCCTGCTAGCTCTATTAATGTTTTCTCTAAATTCTCATTACCCAAACACTCAGAGTCTATGCACAGTGTGAACAACAGCTGAGGGTAAATCGGATCTGTCTATCGAAGACTGTATGAGAATAATAAGGTTTAGTTGCAAAGACTAAAACGATCGTAGCCACAGCGTTCGATGCCGTGGCGTAACGTATAGGCGCGGGTAAGTGGACGCACGATCAATACCATCAAAACGACTTCGGACGGGGTCATGGTAAGTCGAGCTCCAACACTACTTAACACCTTTGCTTACAGTAGTACAGCTCGTTTACAATACTATAATATACTGAGTCGTTTTAGATACATGGCTGAGCTGGTTTACAACAACAACATGTGATGGATTAATGCATAAGGATGGATGTATTAGTATCTTACCTGCACGCGCCAGTGCCGTGGCATATCGTCGTCTCATACTGCGCTCGCAGTTTCGCTAAGCTCTTACGTCGCGCCAGCTTTAGCCCACCATTAACATTTCATTCGCACAAAATTTCTACTACTCTTTCTAAGCAGTCCCTCGTAGTTAGCTTCAGTTCGGCCCCTTAAGTTCGACAATTTCCGGACCTCAAATTCTCATCTGCTCACTCACAGAACCCCAGATCTCGGTCTTCATCCCAAGCACCGTCGTTCACGCTCACCTAATTCGGCTACTCAAGCCAAACTCAAGCCAACGTTGAAGAGTTCAGAGTTCAACAAGTAGTGATAGGATGGTCTAGTCACAAAAAATGAGGGCTAATAGAAGGAGGAGCTTTTCTTGACATCGCCCTTTCCACCAGGTCCAGCGGGTCCACCATTTCCTCAATCGAGGTTACCCCAGCCACCTCTGCGCCACCATCCGCCGACTTTAGGAATTCCAGGGAGAGAGGGACCATCACGAGGGACCAATTTGATGCGAGGAATGGAACGAGACCTGCCTTTACGGTTGTCATCTCCGCCATTGCCACCACTTCCACTATTACCACTGAGTCCACCGGTTCCACCAAGACCCCCGCCATTACGACGCCAGACACGACGGTTTACATTTCCACCGTTTCCTCCCCGTCCACCGTCTCCAGCATCGCCACCAGCACCGCCATTGCCACCGCCAGATTTGCGAGAGCGTGACTTGCTACGGCTCTTGGAGCGTGACTTACTACGGCTCTTGGAGCGAGACTTGCTACGGCTCTTGGAGCGAGATTTGCTACGGCGACCGGATCGAGACCTTCCGCGACGCTTATCATTCCCTCCATTTCCGCCTTTTCCACCGTCGCCTCCACGGCCACCATCACCTCCATTACCTCCGCCAGCATTACGCGAGATGTGGCGACTCCTGCTGCGGTGGTGGGAACGAGATTTTTTACGACGGTTGTCATTACCGCCATTTCCGCCGTTACCACCATCTCCACCGTGCCCGCCATCACCACCTTTGCCTCCACCATCACGGCGCGTCAAACTGCGGCGAGACTTGCTGCGGCGAGACCTGCTGCGGCGGGACCTGCTGTGATGAGACCTGCTGCGACGGGACCTGCTGCGACGGGACTTGCTGCGACTGCGGGAACGAGATTCCTTGCGGCGGTTATCGTTTCCCCCATTGCCTCCGTTACCACTGTTCCCCGTGCGTCCACCGTTACCACCGTCGCCTCCACCATCACGGCGCTGGATGTGCCGAGACCTGCTGTGGCTAGACCTGCTGTGGCTAGACCTGCTGTGGCTAGATCTGCTCTGGCGAGACTTATTGTGGCGCGACCTGCTGCGGCGGGATTTACTGCGACTGCGGGAACGAGATTCCTTGCGGCGGTTATCGTTTCCGCCATTGCCTCCGTTACCACTGTTCCCGGTTTGTCCACCATCACCACCTTTGCCTCCACCATCACGGCGCATCAAGTTGCGTCGCGACTTACCGCGACGAGACTTGCTGCGACTACGAGAACGAGATGACTTGCGGCGATTATCGTTCCCGCCATTGCCTCCGTTACCACTGTCCCCCGTGCGTCCACCATCACCACCTTTGCCTCCACCATCACGGCGCATCAAATTGCGGCGAGATTTGCTGCGGCGAGACCTGCTGCGACGGGACCTGCTGCGACGGGACCTGCTGCGACGGGATCTGCTGCGACGGGACTTGCTGCGACTGCGGGAACGAGATGACTTGCGGCGGTTATCGTCTCCGCCATTGCCTCCGTTACCACTATTCCCGGTTTGTCCACCATCACCACCTTTGCCTCCACCGTCACGGCGCATCAAATTGCGGCGAGACTTGCTACGGCGGGATCTGCTGCGGCGGGATTTGCTACGATGAGACCTGCTGCGACGGGACCTGCTGCGACGGGACTTGCTGCGACTACGGGAACGAGATTTCTTGCGGCGGTTATCGTTTCCCCCATTGCCTCCGTTACCACTGTTCCCCGTGCGTCCACCGTTACCACCGTCGCCTCCACCATCACGTCGCATCAAGTTGCGGCGAGACTTGCTGCGACGGGACCCGCTGCGACAAGACTTGCCGCGACTGCGGGAACGAGATTTCTTTCGGCGGTTATCGTTTCCGCCATTGCCTCCATTGCCACCATCTCCGGAGCGTCCACCATCACCACCTTTGCCTCCACCATCACGGCGCATCAAGTTGTGTCGCGACCTACCGCGACGAGACTTGCTGCGATTACGAGAACGAGATGACTTGCGGCGATTATCGTTCCCGCCATTGCCTCCGTTACCACTGTCCCCCGTGCGTCCACCATCACCACCTTTGCCTCCACCATCACGGCGCATCAAGTTGCGTCGAGACTTACTGCGGTGGGATCTGCTGCGGCGGGATTTGCTACGATGAGACCTACTGCGGCGAGATCTGCTGCGGCGAGATCTGCTGCGACGGGACCTGCTGTGACGGGACTTGCTGCGACTACGGGAACGAGATTCCTTGCGGCGGTTATCGTTTCCGCCATTGCCTCCGTTACCACTGTTCCCCGTGCGGCCACCGTTCCCACCGTCGCCTCCACCATCACGGCGCATCAAAATGCGGCGAGACTTGCTGCGGCGAGACTTGCTGCGGCGAGACTTGCTGCGACGGGACCTGCTGCTACGGGACCTGCTGCGACGGGATCTACTGCGACGGGACTTGCTGCGACTGCGGGAACGAGATGACTTGCGGCGGTTATCGTCTCCGCCATTGCCTCCGTTACCACTGTTCCCCGTGCGGCCACCGTTACCACCGTCGCCTCCACCATCACGGCGCATCAAATTGCGGCGAGACTTGCTACGGTGAGACCTGCTGCGGCGGGACCTGCTGCGATGAGACCTGCTGCGACGGGACCTGCTGCGGCGGGACTTGCTGCGACGGGACTTGCTGCGACTGCGGGAACGAGATGACTTGCGGCGGTTATCGTCTCCGCCATTGCCTCCGTTACCACTATTCCCGGTTTGTCCACCATCACCACCTTTGCCTCCACCGTCACGGCGCATCAAATTGCGGCGAGACTTGCTGCGGCGCGACCCGCTACGACAAGACTTGCTGCGGCGCGAACTGCTACGACGAGACCTGCTTCGGCGAGATCTGCTGCGACGGGACTTGCTGCGACTGCGGGAACGAGATATTTTGCGGCGATTATCGTTTCCGCCATTGCCTCCGTTACCACTGTCCCCCGTGCGTCCACCATCACCACCTTTGCCTCCTCCATCACGGCGCATCAAAATGTGGCGGGACCTGCTGCGGCGGGACTTGCTGCGGCGAGACTTGCTGCGGCGAGACCTGCTGCGACGGGACCTGCTGCGACGAGACTTGCTGCGGCTGCGGGAACGAGATTCCTTGCGGCGGTTATCGTCTCCGCCATTGCCTCCGTTACCACTATTCCCGGTTTGTCCACCATCACCACCTTTGCCTCCACCGTCGCGGCGCATCAAATTGCGGCGAGACTTGTTGCGGCGCGACTCGCTACGACAAGACTTGCTGCGGCGCGAACTGCTACGACGAGACCTGCTGCGACGGGACCTGCTGCGACGGGACTTGCTGCGACTGCGGGAACGAGATTCCTTGCGGCGGTTATCGTTTCCGCCATTGCCTCCGTTACCACTGTTCCCGGTTTGTCCACCATCGCCACCTTTGCCTCCACCATCACGGCGCATCAAATTGCGGCGAGACTTGTTGCGGCGCGACTCGCTACGACAAGACTTGCTGCGGCGCGAACTGCTACGACGAGACCTGCTTCGGCGAGATCTGCTGCGACGGGACTTGCTGCGACTGCGGGAACGAGATTCCTTGCGGCGGTTATCGTTTCCGCCATTGCCTCCATTACCACTGTTCCCGGTTTGTCCACCATCACCACCTTTGCCCCCACCGTCACGGCGCATCAAATTGCGGCGAGACTTGTTGCGGCGCGACTCGCTACGACAAGACTTGCTGCGGCGCGAACTGCTACGACGAGACCTGCTTCGGCGAGATCTGCTGCGACGGGACTTGCTGCGACTGCGGGAACGAGATTCCTTGCGGCGATTATCGTTTCCGCCATTGCCTCCGTTACCACTGTTCCCGGTTTGTCCACCATCACCACCTTTGCCTCCACCGTCGCGGCGCATCAAATTGCGGCGAGATTTGCTGTGACGGGACCTACCGCGACGAGACTTGCTGCGACTACGCGAACGAGATGTCTTGCGGCGGTTATCGTTTCCGCCATTGCCTCCGTTACCACTGTTCCCCGTGCGTCCACCATCACCACCGTCACCTCCACCATCACGGCGCAGGACCTTAATTGGACCAGTTTTGACAAGGCTGAGAGACCGAGACCTGGTTCGGCTTTTCTTGCGAGACCCACTACGGTTCTTGCGAGACCCGCTACGGTTCTTGCGCGACCCGCTACGGTTCTTGCGGGACCCGCTACGGTTCTTGCGGGACCCGCTACGGTTCTTGCGGGACCCGCTACGGTTCTTGCGAGACCCGCTACGGTTCTTGCGAGACCCGCTACGGTTCTTGCGAGACCCGCTACGCGCCATGCGAGACCCGCTACGCGCCTTGCGAGACCCACTACGCGCCTTGCGAGACCCGCTACGGTTCTTGCGTGACCTGCTGCGACGGTTGTCATCTCCGCCATCTCCACCATTTCCACCATCGCCGGTGTTTCCACCGTCTCCACCATCACCTCCGCCATGACGGCGCCGGACGCGACGGCCACGGTTCACATCTCCACCGTCTCCTCCCCGTCCACCGTTTCCAGCATCGCCACCGGCGCCACCATTGCCACCGCCAGATTTGCGAGAGCGTGACCTGCTACAACCCTGAGAGCAGGACCTACGAGACTTGGCCCGACGGTTTTCATTCCCGCCATTTCCACCATCTCCACCGTTTCCTCCGTGCCCACCGTCACCACCGTCACCACTGCCATCTTTTAATCCTCTGCGCCACGCGTGGCGTACTTTGCCGCCGTTTCCGCCCCGTCCACCGTCCCCGCCATCGCCACCATCGCCACCACCGGACTTACGGGATCTGCTGCGTCTGGACCTGCTGCGGGACTTGCTGCGACGGCGGGAATGAGACCTGCTGCGGGACTTGCTGCGACGGTGGGAACGAGACTTGCTGCGAGAGTTGCCCCGACGACGATCCTTTCCGCCATCTCCGCCATCTCCGCCGTTTCCTCCGCGCCCACCGTCACCACCGTCGCCTCCACCACCTTTATTTCCTTTGCGCCTCCCGTGACGTACATTACCGCCGTTTCCGCCTCGTCCGCCGTTTCCCCCATCGCCGCCATCGCCACCATGGCCACCACCAGATTTGCGGGATCTGCTGCGTCTGGACCTACTGCGTTTGGACCTGCTGCGGGATTTGCTGCGAGATTTGCTGCGGGACTTTCTGCGGGATTTGCTGCGGGATTTGCTGCGGGACTTTCTGCGGGATTTGCTGCGGGATTTGCTGCGGGACTTTCTGCGGGATTTGCTGCGGGACTTTCTGCGGGATTTGCTGCGGGACTTGCTGCGGGATTTTCTGCGGGATTTGCTGCGACGGCGAGAATGAGACTTGCTGCGGGACTTGCTGCGACGGCGAGAACGAGACCTGCCCCGACGGTTATCGTTTCCGCCATCGCCTCCGTTACCACCATCTCCGGTGCTCCCACCGTCACCACCGTCACCGCCGCCATTTCCTCTGCGCCACACGTGACGTTCATCACCGCCGTTTCCGCCCCGTCCGCCGTCTCCACCATCGCCACCATCGCCACCATTACCACTGCCAGATTTGCGGTCCTTGCTAGACTTGCTGCGACGGTGAGAGCGAGACCTGCTGCAAGACTTGCTGTGAGACTTGCTGTGAGACTTGCTGCGAGATCTTCCACGACGGTTATCCTTTCCGCCGTTGCCGCCATCTCCGCCATTCCCTCCATGTCCACCATCACCACCGTCACCGCTACCCTCTTTATTTCCGCGGCGCCAAACACGATGCTTGCCGTCGACGTTCCCGCCGTTGCCACCGTCGCCGCCGTTGCCTCCAGCTCCACCAGCTCCACCGTTTCCGCCTCCAGATTTTTTATCGCCGTCGACGTTTCCACCATGACCGCCATTGCCACCATGGCCACCATCGCCACCGTCACCGCCCTTGCCGCCCTTGTCTTCTTTGCATTCGAGCATATCCATGACGAACGAAGGGTCGCGCAGAGTGCAGCAATTGCGAGAGTAAGTCACCATGCTGTCGGGATACTCGGAGTCCTTCTTGTTGCAGCGGCCGTCGTGACCCTCATGATCATGCTTGATGCACTCTACCAAAAGCGAGTCAAGGAGGCGGCGGTTGACATCGTTGGCGCAGTGGCGGTTGTCCTCCCTCAGGCGCTTAAGAGCCTCACGAGGGTTGTTGAACGGAACTCCGAGAATGAAGCAGCGTGTCTCGGGCTTGACAGTGCAATCAAGATCCTATGGTACCCAAAAAGAAGTTAGAAGGGTTAATGTCGTAGACGTGAAAAAATGCAACGTACTCTGAAACCCTGGTGGCGGGCCTCAAGTGGCTTGGCAATGGCATTACCCCCGACGAGGAGGAAGAGAGGAAGGAGTTTGTTGACCAGGGGCATCGTAAATCAAACGAGCGTTACGGTATCGAGATTTGCGATATCAGAGACCAAGACTGAGAGGCAGAATGCTGAGAGAGATTAACAGACGAGTAATGCGGGGTATCCAGGAGAGTTTCCTCGAAGGATGGGGACAAAACCATGACTTTCAGCGCGCCTTTATACGATTCCTGGAGGGGGGTGAGATCGATATTGACGTCAGCCTATTCTGAGACCGTCCACCAGTCAAAACTAGAATTTGTGGAAAGCGGTCGAAACCTAAATCTCTTGAAAGCTTTGATGAGCTCCTCCCCAATAACAGTCTTATTATATAAGCGTTTCCCATCACGAGCTTTCGACTGCTTCTGCTGCCTGCGTTACGTAAGTAAATCAACTAAAGGACCTCGTGATCAACGCGTCGCGTCGAGGGAAAGGATCAGTCGTATTTGTTTGGTTTTTTGTGCAGAGGGACACCTTAAACGGACCCGTGTAAAATCCGCGTTCCGCCTCCGCCCTTGACATTGTCTTTCGAAGGCCCCTGCCTAGAGTTTAACTCCAGTGCACTGTATAATGGATAAAGAAGATCAAAGATACTGATAACTGCCGGCGATAAAAGAGGCCAATGAAGAGCACAGGAGCGCACACCCAGCCTTCTGACTGCGAACAGGTGTAAAGTATTTAGGCAGTCTTGAAAAATCTCTTACGCACATGAATGAATTCCAAGCCATCACACGGGGGGGGACAGGGGGGACGGAAGCCCGCAGTCACGGTATTTATTGTCACTTCAAAGATCACGAGAGATGACCTTGTGAAGTGTAAGTGTATTTAAAGACACAGGGCAACGTACGTACACGACCTTTTGGATCCCACACACCTCTGAAGAGTAGACATGTCCACAATTGATGTACTTCGACTCCAATGGCGTTTCGGAGCTCCTTTCATTCCGCTTCTCAGTTCCACGGCTTGAGCTTCAGTCAACCTCCATTTCAAAGCTCCGCCTAGTCTTAGCCTTACCCGGATGCAGTCCTAAGGCGAGTCAATCTCAGAACCTAGGGTCTCCGCAGTGACACCTGAGCCACAGCTTACAATAAGTATCCTTTCGTACAGAATGGAGGAACGAGTGATGGTCTGTCTAGGAGGGACTTATCTTTTTGTGAGACTTCACGAATCTGTAATGGGTGCGTAAGCCACTGCGAAGCTTTCGTCTTCATGCCGTGCTGTCCCGCAATCTCATGAATAGATGGGTGAGTCCCACACGCATATCATTTCGCCTGGCAGTTCTCACATCCCACATATATTTAAGCAGGAGCCCTGAATCCACTGTGACCTTTGTAGCTTGAGAATGCATATTGCTGTTCGATTCTTGCTGGTTTCCGCCGTCACCCTTGCCGTGGAAGCACAACGCTTCGTGCGGTTCATCTCTACCGATGATCGTGAATATACTGGTGATGCCATCCTTCCTGCTTCCACAACGGATGCCTCCAAAAGCACGAAGGCGAGGGTGATTGAAGGTGACATCCTTGGAAATTTCACCATCACGCAACATGTCAAGGTGATGTTCTGAGCATCACATAATATCGCAACGACGATACTGACACTTGTTCCTAGACCATTAAGAAGCTTCTTTCTCCTCTTCCGAACGAACGCGTGAGAACCGTTCGCTGTGTAGGATTTAACTATGCTGCACACGATGGCGAGGTAATAATCTCATCTTGTTTCTCTCGACTTTCAATTTTATCTATCTTCAGGCAGGCCAACCTCTCCCTGGCTGGCCAATTCTATTTTTCAAACCTTTCACCGCACTCAACACTCCCAGCGGCCCATCCACGATACACGTTACATGAAGACCTGGTCGGTTCAGTACAGTAATCACGAAAAGAAGGCAACATACGTGCAAAACTAATCAAGGTCATACATATTTGATGGTATTCGTACAGGTGCCGACATTCTCCAAACCAACTTCGACCACATCTCCGTCTGTTAACCACACGGGATTCTCCTTTCCAAGGTTTACACCACTCGGCCTAATGGAAGATGTCAGTCGGTACGACATACCGAAAAAATGAGAGAGAGAATGTAGTACTTACGTCCCAGTGAAAATGACGTCTCCGGGGAGCAAAGTCGTACCCATGGAGAAGAAGGACACAAGATGCTTTACGCCGAAGATCATAGTATTGGCCGTGGTGTCGTTTTGCTTGGCGACACCATTCATCTTCGTCCAAATATTGAGCGTCTGGGGATCAGAAATAATGCTCGTTGAAACGATAGCAGGCCCCCAAGGCGCCCAGCCGTCAGCACCCTTTCCCATGGAGTACTGAGGCTGCGGTAATCCGCCTCTGTCGATTTGCCAGCCGCGATGAGATACATCGTGGCCAACGGAGAAGCCCAGGACATGGTCGAGTGCTTCTTCATCGGAAATGCCGGAAGGCCCCCTTCTTGACCACAATCACGAGTCCGGTCTCGTAGTCCATTGTGGAGGTGAAATTGCCTTGGGTTCAGTGACTGGGATGGGATAGATGAACGGATTACCCGCAGCAGTCCTGAAAAAGAATAAGCGGGGCCTGTACCACATACATGGATGGCATCACTCGTATTAGGATGATTATACGTACTCCCCTTTACGGTAGTCTCCCAAAGGCAGTTGTAGATACTCCTTGAACCTGTGGGCTTAGGATATCCGTATCTGACCTTTACGGCCTCTCACCGATACTTTTTGTCAATCTCTTAAGGCAAAAAGTGTTAATAGTGAGCCTGAAGCATCCGACTTTTTTTACAGCGCTTTGTTTAAAAAAAGGTCCACACTCTCTCAGAAATTTCACTTTCAAAATATGTGTAAGGGCCAGGTAAGGGCCTACGAAATGGTACCAAATGCAGTAGCAATGCAATAGGGCACAAGTAGAGGGTTTCTCTAGATTGGGGTTCCAGGCGCACGTTGCATCTGAATCATAGCAACAATGAATGGCAGTCTAAGGAGCTATGTAACGTCTGCTTTATGTAGTGAGCCTTATCCTTGACTTGATAAGAGAATGAGAATGAGAATTCAATTCCCGACTACGTTACATCAGCAACTCAGGTAGTGGTTACCTTGTCGGGAGCGTAGGTAAAGGTAAAGCAGAGCTACAGTATAGTATAATAAGCAGGGAGGCATATGGAGAGAAATTAGAGATGGAATAAGCTTTTAAGTACTTCGGGAATTTAACTTGATTCTACGATTACCTAACACACACCTTCATGGCGCGCGCGACGACACGTTCTCAAAAGGCTCCGGCTGCCACGCAGGTACATCGCCATAGTCAGTCGCAAAGGACGCGTCGGAATGACGAGTCTGAGGATGAAGGTGGAACGGACCAGGACGGGAATGGTGATGCAGACGGTGATGCGGATATGGACATCGCCGATGAGGCAGAGACCGTGAGCTGAATTTTTTTCTCACCTATACAGGTTTCTTGACCATATGATAGGAGACCAAGCGGAAAGCAAATGAACTCGTGCGTTTGGCATTGTTCACAGAACAGAGAAGGACAGCACTCCGCAGAGAGGACATCTCTAAGAAAGGTAAATGAACTCGAATTGGATTTGTAACTCTCAGACGACTTCCGCAGTACTGGGAAACAACCCGCGAGCCTTCAACCGTGTATTTGATCGCGCGCAGGATATCCTTCGAAAGACCTTCGGAATGGAACTTGCAGAACTCCAAACCCGTGCGGGTCTCGACGCAGACGCCACCAATGCAGACGACGAACTGAGTCAAGCGCGCAACGCTACAGGCGTGAAAAAGAAAGGTGTGAAACAGACGACCGGTGTGCAGTCTCCGTGGCTGACGTTGCCTAATAGCCGCAGCGGTGGGCTCCAAGACGTACATCCTGCGATCTGTACTGGACCCTGTCATCATAGAGCACGCAGCTCTTACAGATGAACAGATTCTCGAGCAAGAAGCCGCTGATGCGCCGTCCGATGATGACGATGACGACGACGACGAGTACATGCCTCGATTCTATGGTAGCCTCATCTCATGGAGCTCTGCTGACCAGCTCGGTGGCATCGGAATCCTCTACACGATTCTTGCGTTGATTCTTGTCAGCGGCCGAGTCATGAGCGACAGTACGTCCTATAAACAATTCTCACTATCACCCCATTTTGACTTGTACAGTGGAACTCCGCGCACAACTTCAACAACTTGGTCTTCCGCCAGCAGGCCATGTCAACTTTAGCGCGCAATCAACGCACAAGACGCAGTCGGTGGAGACGTATCTTTCCACGCTTATCCGCCACGGCTATATCGACCGGACGCAGGTCGGAGACACGAAGAAGGGCAAGGGCGCGAAGCGCGCGCGAATGACCCAGGCGGACGAGGAGAATGGGGCGACTTATGAATGGAAATGGGGCAGCCGCGCGCAGAGCGAGGTCGGGGAGAAAGCAATTGCGAAATTCATTGCGGAATTTATGGTTGGGGATGCGGGCGACGACGACGAAGATGAAGGGGGTCGGGATCGGCGTGAAGGCGCTGGATCCAAACTTGAGAGGATGGCAAGAGGCATCGAGCGTGCTGCCGGGGGCCAGTTGACGGACGTCAAGTAGATGGGGCCCCGTTGATCGGTCCCTGTGATGGAGCGTGGGGGGCTTATAGTAGAGCATATCTTTGTACGACTAATCAACCTTATAACTTACCTACGCGTCGGCCTGGTTCCTGGCAATTCATGCTTGATTATACGCAAATGAAAACTTGTCGATAAACATCTCCTCCAAGTATTTAAAAGGGATGCTTGGCTGGAGCGCAGACCAGAAAGTAAATGCGTCTGGAAATTTAGTGCTTTTACTTCCTTGCTCTTGGACGAAAAACTGATTTGAAGAGAAAAAGATACATCTGATTTAGCCGGGATGTGAACGTCGTCATGTTTTCTTTTAATTCTGTAAACTTGCGCCACGCACTAATGATCTGTTTAGACTCGTGTAGTGTGTGAATAGCAGAAATTATTATTCCGCGGTGTGTGTATGTACGATGGTATGGTATCGTATGATATAAGAATAGTACAACTTCGAGGGCGCCAAGATTGAAACAAAACCACCCGTGCGGGGATAGAAAGAATTGAGGAAAAACCCAAAAGACGCACCGTTACCCGAAACAGAATGCGAACTAAGGTAAGTCGAGCCGCCGCCTCACACACCACGCGACACGCTACGTCACCAGCGGGTTCTTCCTCTCCGTCTCATTCTCCATCCCATCCATGGTATCCCTGGCACTGGGATCCAACGACCCCGACGCCGCCTTCTCCATCCTACTGTCGTCCAAGCCCGTCGCCAACGGCTTGTTCGCCTCCGCGGCCTTCGTCTGCTCAACGAGGTCGTAGCGCGAGGCATAACCAGGGGGCGCCCAACGGCTCGAAGTCCACGGTTTGCAGGCCGGGTCGTTGTACATCTGATGAGCGAGTCAGGTTAAGTTAGTTATTGAAATAGAGCCTGGGACTCGAACGCACATGGTCGACGCTCTCAAGCGAAAGGTCGTTTGACTCGTACAGGAAGAACCAGACGAAGATGGCGCCGGCAAGGTTACATGCTGTGAGGCACAGAAAACATAAGTGTGCGCGCCCTCAAATGCGAAGCAGACATACCTGCAAAGACAAACCCGTATCTAAACTCGATCGCCGAGACAATAAACGGCGTAAAGAACGCCAAGAGGAAATTCCAGAGCCTGCGGATTGAATATCAGGCATTGTCCTTCTCGTACGTCTGGGTGCAGCAAGTAGGTACGTGCCAGTTTGATGCCGTTGATAACGCGCCCTGTTTGGCACGCGTACGCGTCGGGAAAGTCTCGCCAATGAGGATCCACACGCCCCTGCGTTCCACGTAAGCATCCCATCTACTCACCCGAAAAAAAGGGTACGACGTACGGGGCCCAGGTCATGGCGTATCCAAGAATAAACATGCACGCGCTGACAATCATCACTGCGAGCTGATGGGTCATCATCTCTCCATCTAAAGCGAAGGAGGCTTACGCTTTCCAATATTTGGATTTTGCTGAGGGATTTTTGCCGTGCCAGCGGCGGCAAAGACAAAGAGCCAGCAACTCTGCCATATGCCGCCCCAGATGAGCGGATTCCTGCGTCCGAACTGCAATGAGGGCGACATGGGGTCAGCTGGGGTAAACAAAGAGGTTAAAGACGTACACGCTGCATAACGTACAAACCGCCAAACGTGCAGACAAAGTTGACAGCGCCGAGGATAATTTGCGTAACGAACGAGTCCTCAATCCCGACTGACGTAAAGATCGTCGCGCCATAGTAAAAAAAATAGTTCGCGCCCGTGAGCTGCTGGAAACTCTGCAGCGACATGCCGAGGATCGTACGGTACAAAGTCTTATTCGCAGGCCTAAAACAGTCGATCCAGCCAGCACGGAGGTGACGCTCATACTCGACATTGGAGCGGATATCCTCTACTTTTGCCAAAAGGAACTCGTTCGTGTGCTCCTCTTCACGGGGGATACCATGGGAGCGTGCAAGGGAGTGGCATGCCTCCTTGTAGCGGCCGCGGGCGGCGAGCCAGCGCGGGGACTCGGGCATGAAGATGATGCCGAATGCGAGGATGCAAGGCCAAATGATGCCGATAGCGACGACAGTGCGCCAGGAGCCTGCGCCGGACATGTTCCGCGTGCCGATGGAGATGCAGTCTGCGTATGGGTGTGAATTGGAATGCTTTATCTATATTTCAGAAAGCGGTACTCACAGGCAACAAGGATTCCAAAGGTGATGAAGAGCTGATAAGTGGCGGTCAGGGTACCACGTATCCGGGCTGGAGCGGTTTCTGCTTGGTACTAGATAAGGGTGAGAAGCCCGTCGGACAATACTTAGATGACCACCACTTACCATTGGAACGGCAGCGGAGAGTGCACCAACGGCAAGACCGCTGACCCAGCGGCCGACAGCAAACTGCTGCCATACGGTAGTGGCAGTAGTTTGTATAATGACACCGATGATGAAGAGGGCGCACTCGACGACCATAGCGTATCTTCTGCCAAGGTAGTCTGCCGTACTGTGTTTAAAGTAGTTAGTGGGAGGCTCGAAAAAAGCCAACAAAGGGACGCACGGGGCACCACAGAGAGCACCGACGAGGGTTCCGATGGATAGGAGAGAAACGATGAGGCCGGCACGGACGACGGTGAATTCGCAGGTGTCAATTTGGCCGGGAACAGTGCAGGTGGCGAAGCGCAGCTTGAAATCAGTCATAAGAAGGATATCGCTTATCTGACCGGTGTCGTAACCGAAGATGAAGCCTCCCATAGACGCGACGAGGGCGAGAAGGATGGCGAAGTAGCCAATAGGCGTGCCATGCCTGACAAAAAAGCAGAAAAGGAGTCAGAAAAGACGGAGTAATAGGTACGGCTGACTGACATGTAGAAGAGCGCCATGAAAGGGGGATAGAAGAAGACGAGCGCCGCAGCTTTTGAAGCATCGTAGGCGGTGATGTCATCGCTGGGGGTGTATGCGGCCGACGTCCACGGTCATTTGCTCGTGCCCGAGTATCGGATCCTCCTTGGTTTGTAATTAGACACTCTGTAACAGCGGGGAGAGGAAAGGCTCGAACGACCGTACCGCGATGAGCACCACTCAATGACGAAAGTTGTTTAAACCAAACATAACCGGCACACGGCTCCGAAGTCCGGCCTCCTCCTTCATCTTCACCCAACATGGCAGAACCACAAGCCGCCGATCTCACCAGCCAATTGGCCGATTTCTACCAATTCGACACCATCTACAACGCCGTTCCTCGCGGTGATTCTACCAACACCGTCCGCCTCAGCCCCGCGACCCTCGAATTTATCGAAGCAAACGTTGAACATGTACGCTTTTATAATCAACTGTGCTACCGCCACTCAAAACTAACCTCAAAACACAGTCCCCCGACGCGCTTCTTCAGCTGCCCATCGTCCAACCACCCCCGGTCGACGATTCCTTGCCCCTGACCCACTATTTCGTTTCGTACGTATCCATCTCATCCGAAACAACGCGTATGTACCTTCTTTGAGACCCATTGTAGATCCTCCCACAACACCTACCTCCTCGCCCGCCAGATCATCGGCCGCTCGTCCGCTGACAGCTACACCCACGTCATCAACCGCAATGGGCGGTGCGTCGGTGCGTATGCCCTTCACCACTCCCTCTACCCAACACTTCATTTATTTTCAGAGATCGACGTCTGGCCTTCATCAAAGGGCCTTGTCGTGACCCACGGCCACACCTTCAGCAAGGGGGTGTCCTTTGAGAGCGTATGTGCCGCCATCAGCGCCGCCGTTGACCCGCGTGATTGGCCCGTCCTCGTCTCGCTCGAGTGCCACGTCGACATCGAGGGACAAACTGAGCTCGTACGCGTCATGCGTGAGGCGTGGGGGAGCAAGCTCGTCGATGGCCCCGTCGAGGGCATCGATGACGACAAGCTCGCACCCCGCGACCTCATGGGGCGTATTCTTCTCATGGCGGGTGTCTTGGTTGCGCGATGCGGGCATTTCAGTCTGATTGGAACCCTTAGGTGGAATACTACCCGCCCACCGCGACCGGTACTGGCGCTGATAGCGACGAAACGTCCTCCTCGTCCTCATCTGATGAGGAGGAAGACGAGGACAACAGAGGAACAGAGGCGACCGTTTGGCCAAAGAAAGGCAAGAAACACGAGCACGCGCGCATCTCGGAGGAACTTGCCCGACTAGGGTACTATGCGCGGAGCATGAAGCCACGCAAAGGCTGGCTCGAACAACGTATGTCCCTCTCTCCCTCCCTCACCTCCTCTCTCCACCCTTCCCTTACTTGCCCCTCCACACAGATATCGGCGACCCTAAACATGTAATGATTAATATCTCCGAGTCTGGGCTCTCCTCCTTGCTGCCCTCTTCCCTCGCAAGTCTCATCGCGCACGCTCAGCGCCACCTCCGCCGCATCTACCCACGCGGCACACGCATCGGCTCCTCCAACCCGTCCCCGCTCCCCTTCTGGCGCAGCGGCGCGCACGTAGTGTCCCTCAATTGGCAGAACTTCGACCGCGGCATGCAGGTATGTGCTGAGCCACCGACATTCTTCTTTGATTATACGCTTGTACGCAGGTGAATGAGGGTATGTTCGTCGGCGGGCCAGGGTGGTCCCTAAAGCCCGCCGCGCTGCGCGGCGTCGAGGGCCTCACGCAGACACGCAAGCGGAGGCTCGAAGGCAAGGTAGTCGGGATCAGCTCCTGTGCGCTTCTTCTCCTCCCGACAATTCAACTACTGCTAACACTCAACACCTTGGTAGTGCCCCCGCCAAACGGCCGCGCAGACAAGACCTTTTCGACATACATCCGCGCACAGCTGCTGCACGCCGACAAGGCTGAGGAGAAGGAGTGGCGCTCCAAGACCATCAAAACGCAGGACGTGCCCGGGTGCGGTGCGGACGTGGCCTGGGACGGTGCATTTGAGTGGAAATTTGCCGACGACGAGCTTGCGTTCTTGCGGTGCGTTTCCCTACTTCCCCTTTCCGTGCGCCTCGTCACTACGCGCTGATCATATCTGTGTAGGCTGGTGGTATCAGAGAACGAGTTCGGGCGGGACGACAAGCTGGTGGTGTTCTGTGCGCGTGTGGCACACCTGCAGCCGGGATGGCATCTCGTGCGCATGCTCGATATGAAGGGGAAGAATTCGGGCGCGACGGTGCTAGCGTGGTTTGCAATCACTGACTTAGAGGCATAGGGTGAGAGTCGGTCGGGGGAGCGACGTGAAGGATACACGAACAATGGATGTATGATTAGTAAATATGTGATTGTAAGTTATAGTTGTAGTCATGACTTCCTGGAACCCACGCCTTCTTTGCACTCGTGTCATAATTGACCTTGACGGTGGCATGTCCCTCACGGCTTCTGAACTGGTCAAGTCTCAGGATGCGGAAAAAATTCTATGCATGAGAGTTGGTTGGGCGGGAAGGCGAGCCGCGAGAACAACCCTTCACCCTCAAAGAAATAGCTGGAGCAGCAAACTCGGTATAATGCAGGCAATTGGCACGCAGACAGACCCATGACATTGCAGAGTGCTTCGGCCTCCCCGCGACCGCAATGTCCTTCTCCAGAACTGCAATCCCACCATGACCGCGCTTCAATCGTGCACGATAATGAAAAAAACACACCCCGGTGACGTTACAATGATCGATGTGAGTCTGGCAGCGGAGCCTGGCACCATCGAGATTATTTTGCCAACAGCCCTTGGACGCACCCCGCTAGGCATAGGCACGTCACTGTACGAACGTCGATATACATCGACCAAGTCACCTTCGCGACCAATGGTTGTGAAACCTCCCACTCAGAAAGTCGCCTACCGTGGCGTGGTGCAAAGCGATGGTGGCCGAGGCGTCGATTGAGTGGGGAAATTTTCGAGCACCTGGTGATTTCCGGCACTTGTTGTGTAGTGCCTCTACCTCCGCCGTGTTCATTTGAAGCCGAGCCATCCCCATACGGCCCGATGAAACTAACTTGTCTGTGGTGAGGGCCAGTGCTTTCTAGAGGTGATTACTTGCTTCGTGGAAGTTGCGGCGATGTTCCATTCCGTCTATCGAATACCATGGGGTGCCTTGTGAGAAGAACACACATTGAACATTGATTTAAAAGCGTAAGGAAACCGTTCAAATTGTTTATCCTCGATGGTCTCCTGATCAATTATGACGTGGAAAATTTTCGACATGAGGCCTTTTCGCTAAATCTTCACTGCATCCACGGACCTGAACCTCCAGCTAAAAACGAAGAACCGGGATTATACGGATCTTCTTACTCATCGAGTTCAGTTAAGCACGCCGTATAGTTGCGTTGCGCCTCCTTTTCCGGTATCCCCGAAGTGGCACGCCAAACAAGGACATTCATCTGCGAGATCTTCAAAGCCATCCTGGTCATCAGCCGTGTCCTGCACATCATATATGAGCAACCGCGTCACTGACCAGGTCCACGCACCTTAACGATACTAAGATTCCTGACAACTTTGAAAGCACCCCCTTCGCCAGCTTCAATAGCACGAAGTGCTCCACAACATCCATCGTTGCGGTTGTGTTATTCAAGGCATGTTTGTTCATAAAGCGTCAGTAGGTCATTGTGAGAGAAGATCCCGCAGTCACGGTCACGACCGTCAACAGCAAGTGTGCCCAGCCTACAGGAGTCTCATAAAAATTGCTCCGGCTCTATGTCGTTGAAGATGATAGAGAGCAGGGTAGGTTCCTCATAGATCTCAAGCAGCCAACGCATTAAGGTAGAACACGCCGAGGAAAAGCAATTCGGAGAGTGGGGATCATAGAGCAACGAGAGCAGGTAAAGCTCGATCCAGGAGTCGACGAATTTTTGCACATCCCGGCGAAAACAGCGCAGCCAGCGAGCAAGCCCAAGGGCAGAGCTGGCCAGTGTGAGCAGCCTTTCGGAACCGAACGCGCGCCCTTCATACTCCGCTCCGGCGCCGGCGTCGGACCTTTAACGAGCGGAACTCTGCCTTCAGGGCTCCGCTCATTCCGTTTTGATTCCGTGTCCATTGCACGTTGGACAACTTGCCAGGGCCAGAGCTCCGTGATACTCCTGTGATTGAAGGGTGTTCGAGCTTCTGATACGATGATGATTGCGTGCTCAAAGAGCCGGTTTAGACTTTGATTATTCCTCACAAATACGGGAGGTCTAGCGTTACAAGAAGCTCAGGGATGGTGGAGTGCGTTATACAAATGAGTGGGGTGGTTATGGATCCTGGACGAATAGTGAAGTACGTTGTGCAAATGTTGTGCAAGATAAGGATAATCAGAGCTGACGGGGAAAACGTACATAAGTGATAGTATCCACACGGAAGCGATGGAATGACATCGCGCGGACTTGGATGAAACGTGATAGCGATATCGATAACGGTATGAGTATGAAAGGAGATGTCAAAATGGGAAACTGTCCTCGCGTCTTTCGCCGATGTACACCTAGAGCGATCCATACAACAGATTGCGCGGGTGCACAAAGAATGACATCGCCAAGATCGTCGGAGAGGGAGTGTGGCGCTCGTCGCACGTATATATTGAGTCTATACCCACGCGCCTTCGCGGGTCACAAGGGAAATATCCATCCCCTCCTTAACGAGCTGCTGCATATGGCCGAGCTGAACCTTCTCATCCGTACCGAACACTGCCGGGGCGCTCGTCGTGAATTTGAATGACTGGAGCTGCGCGACGTTGTCCGCACTAGGTGTGCTGACGCTCGCGCCGACGCCCATCCAGCGGGAGTACAGCGTGTTCGCCATGGCGAGGAAGTTGATCTCAAGCGCGCCGGTGTAGACCAACTCTTGGAGCATGGGGAGGAGATATTTCTGTGAGCCGAGCATGGTGTGATTCTGCGGGTTGAGAACGCGAATAGTGTCATTAGAAAGGCGGTCTATGTTGATGAGACGGAGGGAAAGGAGGGAGGGAACTGCTTCGAGACACTCCCACAGCTGCCATTCGGAGATGCGAACGGCATTGAGGGAGAGGCGCTGGAGGACGCAGGAGGAGCGGACCATGAGGGAGATGAAGCTCCAGTGCGGGAAGGTGTTTCCAGTGACATGAAAGGAGAGGTCGAGTACGTTGGGAATGCGAAGCGTGTCGAGAAGCTCCGAGATCGGAGTGTGAGTGAAGCTTATGACTTCAAGCGATTGGAGGCTCGGTGCGAGGATGGGAGTGGGATTCACGACATCAGAACGCGTTATATTCTCAAATATGCAATGGATAAGGTTCGGCGCAGTCCCAAGGAGCTCCAAGCATTGCTGGACGGTTGTGGGGTTAAGGCGAAGTCGCGTAATATGGTCCCAGGGGAGGTCAAAGGAATTTCGCGGGAAGCCTATCAGCTGCACATCTTGCAACTGAGGGGCGTCGATAAACAGATTCAAGGGTGTTCTAACATGCTCCACTTGAATCGCGGCAGACGTCAAAATAGGGAACTTGGTAGGAATCAAATTGGAGACGTATGGGTCAGCTGGGAAGAAAAATGGGACCTCGAAATTGATGGTGCGCCATCGCTTGGAACATCGTGCGACGGCGTCCATAAGGTGGGTTACGTCGCGCATATCAACGTCAGCGTTCTCGATCTTGAGCCTGAGATGAATAGAAAGAGGTAAATTAGCTGAGCGCGCGATCCACTCCTCGAGCAGCTCGACATGGGCGGGTGTGGGACGCGTCGAGCTCAGAAACACATTGTTCCAGAGCCAGGGCATGGACCAGGCGAGGTTCCGCCACGCCGTGCAGACCTGGCCAAGGATGAGGGGTGAGCACGTCCCTTCCGTGTCCCAGGTCGGCGGAAAGCACGTGGTGAAAATTTCGGAACATAGTTCGACAGGGAGGGAGAGCATGGGAGCGAAACGGCGGTTGATCTTGCGCTTAAGAGGGACTCTCCTTTGCACCAATTTAGCTAGCAAGGCCTCTACTCGCGAGATTTCGCATTCGAGTTCGAGGAGTTGCTGTCGCGGGTCGTCGATTGAGCATTGTTGTGCAGCGGAATAGTCCTCGGAGGCACCAATAAGCATTCTGGGTGGCGGGTAAATACAGTATGCACGTCGAGGTCAGAAGAGACGCACCTGGGAGAAGATAGCGGAACGCAATGGAACCATGGTGCATGATAAGGTCTTTAAGTAAATTTACCGCTATTCGAAATTGTGGAGAGCCGGCCGGGATTAAAACTCCGCTCCGGAGATTAAAGGGGCGAGAGTCATGTCGTCGTCTGTCGTCGGCGTGCTTGTCTTCCACCATCTCCTGCCCATCCTCAAGCCAATATTTGTATAACGCCCGCCGTTTCCAGTGAATGCGATGTTAGATGAGGATATTCAGTATATAGGCACAAGGCCTTCTCAGAGTTCCTTCGACTATGACCCCTTTCTCCATTCCCCCCAGATCGTAACGGGTGGGCCAAATCAGTCTGTAAGCCAACCAAAGACTGATTCATATCATCTCCAGGTATCACCCTTCGTGTTGAGAAATCCGCTGACGATCCGCCCTGTGTCTTGACCTTTCGTCGCAGTACCTCGAGCGTCGTGCACATCGGCCGTCGTCCGTCAAATGAAGAAAGGGTTCAGTCTGACATCCAAGGTGCTATGTTTCGATGCGCAGTCGTCAGTAGAAAGCACGCAAAGATCGCTTTCTCTGATAGTGGTCATGTACGCTGACCTTTGCTTCGTCTCGCTTGCCATCACCAGTCACGCTAATGTCTCGCATAGGCATACCTGATTGACATGAACTCTCATCATGGGACACACATTCGCAAGCCAGGCGAGGCTATTTCGAGGATGCTGAAGCCTGAGACGCCTACCAGACTTGCTGATGGAGACGTCCTGACCTTCGGTAAATCAGTTGGAAGGCACAACGAATACGTTCGGCCCGTTGTTGCGCGAGTGGAGCTCATCCACAAACCTCCATCTGAGAGCTCTTTCACGCCCATGACCCCGGTGAAGGCGATCACACATGTTGATTCAACGAAGCCCTCGCCGCCTAGGTCGAATTCTGGGCGATATGGCGTTTATGTGCCCAACTCGCCGTCGTCCGACAATTTTTCATCTGGGTTGTCAGAACACGATTCTGATATTGAAGAGATTCCTGCATCCGGTCCCAACGCCCTCCCTCTTCTTCCACGGGGGAATCGCAGCCATTCAGAACCTGAGTCCCCTCTTGGTCGTGCTTTTGAGGCACTTAAGAGGCTCTTACCACCTGCCCACATACCTGGCGCACCTCCAGTCCCCGACAGCCAGCCCGCTGAGTCTATCGCATCTTCGCCTAGATGGGACGGGTCTGCATTGGTATCCGACATTCCACCTCGGTATCACTCTCCTCTCTACAGCCCGCGTTCACCGGCCTGTTCATATGAACCTCGCTCTCGCCGAGCATCGCCGAGCTACAGCAACGAATTCTTAGGCCCCTCCATCCATTCTCCTTCTTTCTTTGAGCCTAATGATTCACTTTTCCCGGGTCCCGCATCACACAGTATTAATGTTTTGGAAGAGCACGAACGGCCTTCCCCTGTGATATCGCGATCGACCTCTCCGATGGATCTTGCCAGTCCTTCCCCTGTTCCTGCTCTCCGTAGCCTAAGTCCTGAGGAGCCTGCACGGGAAGAGCCCAGTGTCATCGGGGCATGGCCTGGCTCCCGTTCGTCCTCACCTCAACGTTTGCATTCTCCAGCGCCCATACAAGCGGCCATCCATGGAAACGAAACCACGCCTGTGGAATCTGCTCCGCCTTCCATTCAGAAAGCGATGAGCCTCGATTCTATTTGCTCCGAGCCCCATTTCCAAGCAGTCGAGAATGCCGCTGTCCCTAGGGACAACTCGGTTGGTGTAGCTTCTCCAGAACCTGTCTCCGACGTTCGTACCGCCAAGGAAACAACTGAAGACGTCAGCGAGTTGCAAGCAAGCTTGAAAAGACTGCAGGTATGGCCCTTTTCCTGCTTTCAATCTTCATAATCTTACAGACCGTCTTTCCCAGAGCGAGGTTTCCAAACTGCAGGCTCACCGCCGCAAATACAAGGCCCGCTTCAACACAAACGTGCATCTGATATCAGATAAGCTAAGCGACCTCGACGAACGCGTGTCAGACGTCAACGCGCAATACATGATGCTGCTCGACAGCGTGGACAGTGCAGTAGAGGTTGACCTTCCCGATCTACAAGCTCAAATCGACGCTCTCCGTGATCAAGTCGAAACCCTTCCTACCATGACAACGGAACCCCTGCTGCACGAGCGCTCCGACGTGAAAGCCAGCATCGAGACGTTGCACGAGCTCGTCGTTGGTAAGTCTGGGCCCCCCGCCGGCCACTATGCTCTGAGAACTGACCCTCACCAGAAATGCGCAACCTCCGTGAAAGCACACAGGAGCAGATGAGCGCCGAGCTCAACGCGGTCCGCGCCGCACGCGATGCGGCGTTGGCAAAAATTGCCGCGCAGGTCGAGGCGCAGGTATGTATCGCTCGCAATGCCGCTGCTAACGAATGGCGCTCTGAACGTCCACAGACCCTGGTCTTGCCCACGCCCGCACCCTGTGTGGTATCGTTGAAGCGCAAGCGTGTTGAGGACGAGGGTGATGCTAAGAAGGACGCAGGCAGAGAGCTTGTCCTACGCGCTCCCGAGAACGAGGACGGCGGTGGTGCTGGTGTTAGTGGCACCGCTGATGTTATGATGGCAGATGCAACCACTTTGGCCAACACCCGTTCGATCACGAGCACCGCCGAACTGTGCCACCACCATGACGTACATGTGGTGCCCCCGCCCCCGAAACGTGCCAGGACGATCGCCACGGTTGCAGTGCAGACCGCTACCGCTGTGACCGTTGGTGCCATCGCGACGTGGTCGGCGCTGGCCTTCAGCTGAAAGAACGTGTGATGATTGATAAGTGAAGTGCGGTGAGTGAGTGAAAGAAAGGACGTGCCACAGTACTGTAAATTAGTTGCTCGACCAAGGACGATGGGCATTCATTTCATCTTCTGGTTGTATTTGTATTCATAGTTGTAGGTTATGTATCAGTCGAACCGAATGAAAATGCTTCTATATATCACAGTTCCAGGTTGTATGCGTTTCATGCCATTGAAGGTGATGGAATAACAATGCGATAGCGCGAAATAAATTATTAATCATACGAAAACCCAAATGAAAATCTCCTATGCAGATCCAACGTATTTCTTCTTCATATCTCTCGTCAATGCCCGCAGCATCGCGACGGTCACTACCGCAGACCCGTCAGAGGGTGCAAGGGACATGGTCGTCGGCGTAGGCGAGGGTGTAAGATGGCCATTGAGGTAAGGACTGGTCAACGGGGTCGGCTCTTCTCCTAACTGAGATTCAACTGGTGAAGAAAGGCGCCTTCGTTTTGACTGTGAGCTACTTGCAAACAAAGAATCAGGCGTTGTGCACAATCAAGATCATCGAGAAACGAACCTTGAAAGTTCCGTGTCGACGGACGTGCTGCGCCGCTTCGGCGAACGTCGGAAACTCATATGCAGGGCTTTCCCCAGTCGTGCTTTATGAGGCTCATACGACGCCTTGTGCGCTTCTAAAGTCGATATGATGTCGGATATGGGGATGAAAAACTTTGTCCGCGAATCGTGCTTCAGCCATATCTCAGTTCGGGATTGAGCGAGATCCCAGAGATGTTCGAAGAACTCCCGAGCTGGGAAATCTGTAAAATTAGCTGAGGATGCGGCACTACGGCAGATTCCCAATGTGATCATACCTTGACCAATGTCTCTATGAGATTGTAAGTTAAGGGCGATATTTTCCGCACTTCCACCCATGGCGGAGAGCCAAGCGATGATACGTTCGTAGGCAGAACTTTGATGGAGGCGTTAGATGGCTACCAAAAGGGTACACTGGGAGATAAGCGTACTTGTTGTCCATGACATCGCCATTACCGAACGCCGGAAACACGTTATGGGGTTCATCTGAGATGAGGATCGAGACGGAACGAACCGTCTCGTTCATCAAAGCAACTGCAACCTGGACAACTTGGCCAAAAATGTGCCAATCGACTGCGCAGAGGTGTTAGCGGGGAGATTATATATACATGCTGAGACATCAAGCACTCACAATGCCCATTTGCAGAACAATTCTCAATCCATTCAGTCATGAAGGACGTAAAGGGTGGCTCAAACAGCTTGAAGGTACCTTGAAGTGAACGGGATTAGAGGGATGTCAGTTACCAATTGGACAAGTGACATACCACGAATGCTGAGAGATCGAACGAGTTTTCCCTCCAAGTCCAAATCTAACGTATTCAGGGCTTCGCCAAGTTTTCGGTCGAGGTCCTTAGTTGCAGCTGTGATCGACAACATATAGGAACTGTCGATTGACCGGCTCTCCACTAATTTCTTTGTCTGTTCAATGTTAGCATAAGTATTTAACAGGAAGCCGAGAAACACACCATGTCGGCAAAGTCAGTCATAGACTTGGCTTGGTCTTCCTCCTCTATCCACGAGATGATAAGGAGAGATGGTATAAAATGTCGCTTAGACGGGAATGCATTGACAAGATCCCGAAGCCGGGCACAGTCATCCAGGATACGGTATTTCCTGCAATCAGAAAGTTGACATTTAGCTCTGCAAGGAAATTAAGTGAAGATATGGTATATACCTCTCAAGCTCATCTGTCACGCCTTCCAAAGGTGTACATTCGAAGACAATGAGACCTGGCGAATCCGAGTTGTTTGGATCCTTCGTCCGCGCCAGCGGTATCGAAAACACAGCCTCTGACACCCAATCCCCCGATGTTGGTACGTCGAACTTTCGTTCTAACCAAATCGCAGTAGCATCGCTATCGGGATTCATGGAGAGCCATATACACCAGGAGTGGTGCGGAACGGCACCACTAGATTTCGTCTTGACGTAGTTTGTGATGACCTTGAGAAACGAGCCCTGCGCCCATCGACGTTCGTGCTCTTCATGATTCTGGAGATAAGGAGATAGCAATAAGATGATGAGCGTGACACGTCCGGCGGAAAGGTTAAGGTGATTTGGGGTGGAAGGGAACGGGCATGCACCTCTTTGAACCGTTGAGCAAGTTCTTCATCCGTACGTGGTGGGTGAAAATCACTGGAAACCCGCCGTCGGGCTCGTTTCTTTGGGGGTGATTGAACGACAGTCCCGGGACCGGCTGAGATCCTACGCTTCTTGTCGAGATGTGCAGGGGACTGCCGTTGATTTTTGATCTTCTGCCTGTATGTGTCGCTCTGTTGACAGGCCTCGATCCAAGCAGCGCGTTCGACGATGCGCTGGTGCCAGCAGTGAAAACACGATCTAACAAGGGTAGACCTTTGAGCGAAGATAATCGCCTTGTTCTCCAGTGCTTCTTCGTCGAGTGGCGCCTTGGCGGGTGATTTGCCTTTACCGTTGAGAAGAAGCGCGGGCTGCATCAATTTACCCTTTGATGGGCTCTTTCCGTTGAAGGGGGACTCGTGAACCAGTGCGTGTCCCGATGTCGTAGGAGACGGCATAAAGAGAGGGCTCAATACCTCTTGGCTTGAGCTTGCTATCGGCGTCGCTAGACTGCCTTTCAGGAAATTAAGGAGGGGTTTGGGTGGGGAGGCTAGAGCGGGAGTGGAGGGCAGTGATATAGGCTGCTGCCTAGGAAGAGGAGGCGGTATAGTCGGGGTTGCGGGATGGATTTTGAGAGATGTGGAAAAGGTATTGGTGTTAATCTTCGGTAAGACTGGAGGGGTAGTAGATTTCCGCTGAGTTGGTGGAGGGCTCATCTTTTTCAGAGAAGATAGAGTGGAAATCGAGGGCGGGGGCACGGAAGATATCGGAGGAGGGGCAGGGGTAGGAGGTAAATTGTTGTGGGGGTGCGGGCTTGGACTGGGATTCGAAGATCGCTGGAACAATCCTCCTGCGGGAGTACCTCCAGAAGAAGATGGCGAAGGGGATATGACAGGTGTAAATTTCGCAACGAATGGCGCGGCCATTGGATTCAGCCTTGGTGCGGATGATTCATTGGATTGTGGACCGTTCGAAGACAGCATATTGAACGACAAGGGGGAAGACTTCCCAGATATACTGGATTCCGCAAACGGAACTTTTGAAGTAGCGTTCGATAAGAATGGTATCTGGTTAGTAGTCGCAGGGGATGAAGTTGAAAGACTGAATGGAGTGGGCTGGGCATTGAAGGAGGAGAATATACCCGTCGACTGCTTGGTAGACGTCATGGGAGAAGTAGAGGTAGGAGGCGGTTTGGACGCAGCTGTAGTGAAGGAAAGGCCTGTTCCGTTGGTATTCGCCGGAGCTGCACCCGTGGAAGTTGATCCTTGGGAAGAGGTTGCGGCAGGTATTCCAAATACAGATTTGGCGGATACACCGAAGACTGGAGTTGAAGATGAAGGAAACGCCGAGGCTCCAAATGGTGAAGGGGTGCTGAAAACGTTGGGGGTAGTGGAAATGGTAGAGAAAGCAGATTTGGCGGGTTCGGAAAGAGGCGCCTGAGGTGCTGCCACTGAAGAGTCACCAAAAGGCGACAAGATCACTTCGGTGGCACTGGGCTGGAGTGGCGAAAGAGCAGGGTCCGTCTTTACGTGTTGCTCGTCTTCCGTGAGGAGCTCATCATACATATCATCGTCGGCCTGATCGTCATATCCATCTACGGACGACGATATCCCATCGATGATATTCGGGACGCTGAGATCGCCGCGAATAGCTTCGATGTCGTCAATGGCATCTTTACCAAAGAGGCGCTCCAGGATACAGGCAACCAGATAGATCATCACAACGCTTCCCTGCTCGCGAAGGACATTGGCCAGACTACCGAAGATCTGCATGCCCTCGACATCGACCATGAGTGCAGAGGTCTTACTGATGGGCGCGCTTTTCCGTTGCACGTGTGACCGGAAGTCTGTCGTGAGCTTGAAGACCGGATGCGAGGTTATATGTTCCGGAATATCCTCGTGCCGCTCCTTTTGGTCGCGGATATGTATGAGGCGATGATAAACACGCATTTCGAGCTCTGTTGGTGAGTCATATCGGCCTCGTTGGTCTTCGTAGAACTCTTTCAAGCTCTGAAGCGCTATGTAAGCCTGTCAGGATGACGCTTGACGCGTAGAGTATGCATGACGGACTGTTCATGAGCTGTTGTTCTTCCAACGCAATCGAGAACCCTGGACGATCTCGTTCGAAATGCAAGGCCAGAATATGAAAACGCGCGCATCGATCGTGACATTCGATGGCCTCGGGCCCATAGCTGTGTTGCATTGTAAAATCGTTGCGTACCGCTCTTGAACGGTCTCGAATGAAGTTGAACGTGGCGGAGAAGCCACCTCGAGACAAGAGGTCGTGGAAGAGGTAATCCAGTGTCCTCTGAATAAGTAATGTGATTAAAAAGGAACTACAGACCATAAGAAATCAGCACCTTCAGCACGGGAGGAGGACGCAAATCGGAAGGGAGCGTCTTGTCGCCTGCAGCACGTTCATACATTTTCACCGCGCGTTTATGGTCGACTCGTTTCGTTCCGGGAATCTAGAACGTATATCAAAGCAGATTTCGTAGGGTGAGACAGCAAAGCCAGATACCGTTTCCCACTCAAAGAGATTGTTTTCGCGCTCTCGTCTGTATCGCTCGAAGCGTGGACACATATCCTGACATGTTCCAACCACCGATATCGCATCTTCCAGCCTCTTCGGTATAGCTGGATCATCCATTTTGCCATCTGCTATAGCCCTCTTCCTTTCAAGTTCACGAGCTTTGACCAGCTGGAAAGGCGGTAAGCACGCGGTGTTTTGCAATCTGAAGGTTACACACCGTTTGATAGAACTTTTCCCTTTCCTCCGGCGTATCCAAAGACGGCTCCTCTGGCTCAGGAACCTCTTCTTCTTCGTGTTCCTCAGCAAACTCGTCCATATGTTCGTCGGCGGTGGGTGTCTCCTGTTCCATCTCTGCGTTGTTCGTTCGCGGTGCCAGGCGAAGAGACACATTCGAGAACTTTCCTCGACTGCGAGACGCGCCCCTTCCCCCACGCCCTCCCCTATGTCCACCTCGTTCCCACCTTTCACCATCGCTGTGGTATGGGGTGCTGCTGCCGCTTCGCTGACCGTTTTCGCCCGCTACCCATTGTCGATTCCGTGCGTGTGGCTGCCGTCCTCCTTCTTGGTGCCCACTGCCTCTCCCTCGTCCGCGGCTATGGGGCGCAGCTTCCATCACGTTCACTAAGTTTGAGCCCTCAGGACGAGTTGAGAGAAAGCTTGGATTGTTATTGTTCATCGCAATCCGAAATAAACAGGGATCAGCAAGCACCAAACACGCAGCACTTCACCTCTACCTTCATTTGATGCACTCAGTGTCTGACTGATACAGTTTTATGGTTTAATCAACTGTGCTTAAAGCTCACCCAATACTCCTCATGTCCGAACAGGCCTGCGCACTCTGCATAACAGCCTGCTGCCATGTATTCTCAGGAATCTGTGTGGATTTTACCTCAATTCGTATGTCCTTAGCTTTCGGTGATGACATTGGTCTTATTTATTACAGGTCACAACTTTACCGAGAATCTATGTGGCTGGAACTCTAGGAGCGATGAGGCTGGCGAAGATGCCTGTGAGCGGGAGCCCTTGATAGTGAGGCATGGAGAACCAAGCTCCCAACCACCGATGCGAATTCAGCCATCATAGCATGGCAACGGCAAGAATCAATCTTTTACACAGTGCGTCACACTGTGATGTCTTCCCTTATTAGACGCGTGGTGATGAGGTTTTGCAGATGATTGATTACCTGTACTGTTACGTCCATGCGACCGAGGCTCTTCATCAAAATCACACATCATTTTCATTGGATCAGTGTCTCAAGTTCTAGTCCTCAACTCGCGTCTATCTCTGGCGCCTTAACAAGTCTTGTTTCCTGTCTCTTTCTCCCTCAAGTCATGCTTTACATCGAGCTGAATAGAAGGGATGGGCCTTGGAATATACAAATTGACCGTCCCCGCTGACTGAACCTTTCTTCCTGGTGACTTCTCCTTCTGGAACATATGATTCTTTATCGTGACGTCTCTTGCTGTAACAAATGCCAATTTGTTGCCAGCCCCATGCTCGAAGCGCGAACCCCCACTCTCATTCATCACACGGTGTTCACCTGACGACTCCCTCGACAATTATTGGGCCTATTTAATTACCGTACGTTGACGACAAAGGTCGCGATAAATCCTGATCTGATGAATCCGTAGTCATCTCTTGGGCAAGATGGTCTTCAGACACAACAAGGCCACCGTGTCACAACGAAGCCTTCAAATCCGACATCTCCTCAACCTGGTTCCCGCCACCGTTTATGGTCTCTAGCGACCATAAGTCCTAGTCTATCATAGTTGTCTTGCCATCTGCCATCCTCGTTTCTTATCAATGAAATGCCAGTTCCGTCAGCAACCCGAGAGCGTTGGAGCGCCTGTCCTTCCAAGATAAGTGCCTTGTCGCTTCGTCCTATCGGTAAATGCGATGGATCGCTCCATCGCTCCCTCGATCAAACTGCTCTATGCAATTCCTTCGGTCATTGACGTGGACAATTCTAGGATGTGAAGTCAATACTCCATCGCGTTCCACAGCGCATCTTTGACTCGATTGACGGCCGCAGACATATAGATCTCGAGCTGCCTTATGAATTCGAATGCTCCTTGCGAACTGGTTCCTCGTGGACCGATCTCCGCAAGTCGCAAGTTGAACCCCGTACGTTTGAACGGATGTCCATGTTTACTGGATTCCAGCCCTGTTCCAGCCCGTTCGCTTTGAATCGTGCTCCCTCCTCACTGGCAGGCCTCTCAGATTTTAGGGTTTAAGTGTGTAATGATTACGATCTGCATTTTCCTCGTCTCCCCATATGTCTTGCCCGTAATCTAAATCTTGCATCTGGATGGGATCAGCGTGCTCTCCATCTTGAGCAGGTCTACGGCGACTCTACACATATCTCGGCCTAGCAGAACACCTGAAACGCCCTGCTGCCGACTTAACAACTAATCATACATTAGGCGACCAATGCTCCAGCGTGTCATTGTGAGAAAGGGTTAGTCGGCATATCCTTGGTAGTCGGTGATACTGAATCCAACTGCCCTTGAGTCTGTTAAGCTAGATGGTGATGTGCATATCGAGGTTCGGGTTCGGCCAAGTGTACTGAGCACTTCGTGGACCTTTCCCTTCGTACTGTCGGAACCATGTTGAAAACCATGAAAGTATGAAAGTATACATATATGCCCCAATTATTACATGCGAACGACCTTGCCAATAGCCCAGATACTAGAGGCGGATGAAAATAATAGTATGACTATTAAAGTAGTGCGATACAGTATTGAAATCAAGAGAGTGGATGTTTCTCTGTACGTATACCGTGCTGAATAACATGTCCGGTGATATGTCCAGTGATTTGGCGATTTACCAATACCACCGTGTAAAGAATGTGGGGCCAAGGGGTAAAAACCGATAGCAGATATTGTAAACCGAAACGTACACAGACTTCAGGGGGGTTCTGCTGCACAGCGTCCAATTGTAAGTCGTTCCTTCCCACCCTGATCTTGTTCAGCATTTCTGCCACATCTTCACCGAATCACTGTTGATAGACACACGAAATGAGTGACACCAGGCACGACTTCCTGATGATCAGAGAGGGCACATACACAACCATTGCGCGATCCTCGACACTCGTGGGCCACGTCGGCAGCCACCTGTCCCTATTTTTCCAAAAGTCTCCCATAGCAGCTTGATGCGATTTGCGAATATCAGGGAAAAGCAGGAGCCAACGCCAAAAGTAAACACGTACTGCGCGATCCGTCTAGCCACGGCTTGTTGCCAGCACCATCGGGGAACCACCCGTTCGTTCCCCCCACAGCCACGTTCAGGATGAGGTAGAACGCTACATATACAATGACAGACGATCAGCAGACCGGCCAGCGACAGCGATGGTCATGAAAGTACTTACACTCGTCGAACGGCGCAGCTTTCGTGCCATTGACCCACGGATTGTCCAGAATGACAGCCTGCGAACCATTCTGCACGACGGGCGGGAAGTCACCGCGTTCCCAGAAGCTCTCCTTCTTTAGGTTTAGCACGGGCATCATGTGGTGTAGACGAGTGTCGACGTAGATCCGGCTATACATATAATAGTATCTGGGTTGTAAGAAACCTTGACGGGCAGAGCAGGCGAATAACGAGAGAAAGGGAAACGCACATGAATTCCTCGGTCCACTCGAGGCCGTATGTGTGGAAATCGGTGTCGTAAGAGCCTCGCCTCAGAGGCCATGCACCGTAGGTTTTTGAGACGGCGTTGAGCCAAGCCACAGGACCCCAGTTCAGCGAACCTCGAACCCAGTTGGTTCCTCTAGGATAGTGTCAGTATTTAACGTATAGATGTAGGAATGATGCAACGCACTGTCTGGAGTATCTCGGTCCATTTCCGCGTGCTTCCATGATGTCAATTTCACCTGTAGGAGGCACAATATGTAAAAGGGTGCAATGTAACGTCACAGGACAAAGAGGATGATTCGAACGCACCACTTAGGGGCCACGGTCCATACTTGTTATCGACAGGGAGCATCCAGATAGCTGGCCACAGCTACACAAAAGAGTTAGTGTTCGCCACACGCGCACGCGGTTCAATGTTGGCGCAGCTCACCCAATCACTGGAAGAAAAGATTAACGGCCAATTAGAAAAGGAAGAAACCTCGCGAGCACGCACCCCTTAGGAATCTTAGCCCGGACCTCGACCTTTCCGAACTTGATACTAGCGCTTCTTCTCGTGCTGATTCGCGCGCTTTGAACGGGGTTGATTATTTGTCCGGCGGTGGTATTGCTGATGGCGGAGCAGGCCTTGACGTATCCTTCGAGATCGAAGTCATCGTCTGAGACGATGTTGCTAATGTTCGTCACCGAAACAGCTAAAGGATCGGTGTAGGAAATCCCGCGCGTGATGTTGTAGGTGCAACCAGTGATGTTGTACACATATCCATCCTCGATGGCAGCGGCGCCGAGGTTATCTGAAGTGAGAGTGGGTGCGATGTAAAGACGGCCGTCTTTGACGAATGAATTGTTCCTTGAGGCCGTGGTCATCTCGAACTCGCCGTTACTGTATCAATCGTCAACTTTACGCTCGTTTCGTTCAAAAGCGAAAATGTGCCCACCCAAATCCGCTCATGTCAACCTCCCTGAAGAATTTACCATTCTCACCAAACACGCCCTCTTCGGACTCAAAATTTTCGTCCATGACCAGGCAAAGGTTGTCCTTGATGAGGGGAACGTCCCTCCATCCAGACCAGCACCGGAGGGCTCCACCTGCGATGCCCAGAAACATGACAGAGTAGGTGAGGAAGTAGGCAATCCGCGAATATGGATCGCGCTCCTTGATCCACGGTTTCTGCAAAGCCCCTTTTGCGGACAGCATAGTGGACTTTGGACGCACACGCTCGACCTGTGAAACTGGTACGACGCTCATCATGGTGAGAGGCCGCGTGGGGGGCGAAGTAAAAGCCTCCCTTAGGCGAGCAGAAGAACCGCGATTAGAACCCAAATCAGCAGTGCTGGGGCGACTACTATAGCCAGAGGACAGCCGAGTCAAGTCCGCAACGCTCGTGGAGCGCGAAGTGATGCCACTCCTAGGAGTGGCGTCGGGGAAAGGATACTGAGAATGAGAGCTATGGTGCGCATGGTGGCCAGGTGTCTGAGCAGGGATATCTGCTGTGCTAGAGCCAAAGCTGATGATGCTCTCAGGAGGCGAGAACGGATTAGTGTGATTACCGAAGGTCAGGCTACGGGGCGTTATAGGAGGGGAATCAACGTAAGATATTGCGCCGGACGTCGTGCGAGAATGAGACGGGGGTTGGCGTTCAGAGTCACCGTCAGAGCTGGCCTCGACGATGAACTGAGGCTGAGGCGGGGTGAGCTTCTCCGAGTCGCCGTGGACGTTGATTGGAGTCGGCTTCGACATGGACGCACGAAACAATGGACGCTGAGTGGGAACACGGACAAGCAGCCTTAAAGACAGATGGCCGAGGACAAGGTTATAAGGCAGCTGTTCGTTGACGTTGAACCGCTTCGACAAGTCCACCCGGTCTGTCCAACATATTGTACCTGGCCTCGAATGCTCTGATTACCTGTGACGGATCTGAAGCCCGACAGAATCGAACTCTTCTACTATATCCGAGCCTTCTTCAGTTAAGGTTTATCGGGCTCAAGGCAGTTTAGGTTCCGTAGTCCGCCTGACAGTCGAGTTGATGCTGACTGACGAACCAACTTTCGGCTCACTGGCACTGCGCGTGTATCAGCGAATGGGAGTTAAACCGCCCACGGACCGCTTTCATCAATTTTGACCACTAGTGATTGGATGTTCGTACAGCTGTCGAAGTGCATGTTCGTGAAATCTTGATCAAAGTGATAGACGTGTCCATGTCGATCCTCCGTATAAAGTCCAACATACGCATTTGCCAAATCTCAAGGCAGATTATCGCCAGCGCAATGATCATCGAAATTCACTCGACTCTGCCTCAGGTGCCCATTCGTTTAGGCTTAAGCAGGTAGCTCCAGCACTGATATCCAGAAGGTCTCTGATGCATGCCGCTTATACCGGTGATCGCAAACATCCAGTTAGGATTGACCTATTCAGCACATTGAAGGACCTGCCACTCACAGATGTCAAGCAATGTCATTTCCAGCACTTCGACCGCCCTATCAAGGAACGAGAGGACATAGCAAGCTGTGGCATCCGCTGCCTTGTCCCTGTGTATTCCCGAGTATTTCCTGATATTTATAAGCGAGCATAGAAAAAACATCTTCCATAATGAATGTCCATCGGATCCATGCGGTCTCTACTCCGTTAGCATCCGTCGAGGCACGGAATCCAGCTATTGATACGCAAGCCGGTGGACAAAGAGCTGGTCTGGCTGGATGAGAGAGTTCTTCCCGCCGACCCTCTCCGGCAGGTTTGATGGATTTCCAGGATTCCGGATATCACGGCAAGAAAATATCACAATGGCGTCGAAGATTCTTGAGAAAATACTTCCAGGGCAAACGATATCAATGTGCAGCAAGAGATATGCCGCAAGCATTATTACATTCGACTCCGCGAGCGAATGCATAAACAAGCAGGAAGAATTGGAGAGGCAAACGTACTCACGACCACATGATCAATTTAAAGACCGCGACCTGTCATGTCATCCTGGATTGAATGCAGCCTCAAGTCGTTCAAAGCATGGTGGAGCAGGAATAGATAGTTCACCCACTAGTGCAGTACTATAATATCGTATTATTGGCCGCTTCATGCTGTACATCTCTTATCGCATCGCCTTCTCGCTTTCAAGGCAACTCGACGAACAAATCCAACAGGCCGAAACTATCTGGATTATTGAATCTGTCATCACAAGGGATACCCCTCGACTGCGCCTCCGCACAGCCCCTTACCACTAGTCTAGTCAACTCATGGCCGCAAAGGGTGTGATCCGTGTACAACTTTAGAAAGTGCCACAGAAAGGATTACCTCGAACTTAGTGTAGCTCTAATCCCAGATACCGCCAAATATAGAACTGTAATCCGTAGAAATGCGGAGAAGCAACTGATAGCGTGCAGAGATCGACAAAGTTGTGATTTGGAGCACAGCACCCGTCATTATCGCGAGGACCACCGGAGCTCATTCCCCTCCAGATGGTGAAGACCCTCCAAGCTCAGGAAAGTATAAGGATAAACCAAACTGTTTGTGGATAGTGTGAGTTATGGGCAAATTTGTACATGGCATACGAAGCTCGCATGCCTCGGTGGGAGATCTTAGCGAATTAATATTGGACTACAAAACTGCTGCTTCGGATCCGAGGAAGTGGCACTGGCAGGGACTCAATGGATTACAGAAAAAAATATTCCCATATGGTATTCCTGAACTCGACATTCTTCCCGGCGTTTCCTGTGTCGGCTCGCCAGAGTTGACAAGGAAATATGAACGTTCCTTGTGTCTGTACTATTGAAAAGTGTTCTTGTAGTCCGTACATACAAAACCTGATGTAGCTTTATTTGTGATTTCAGGCCCACCTTTCGTAAGACAATACATTGACAAAAGGAGACACAGGTAGTGACTGTTCTGCGTTAGGCTGGCGTTAGGTATAAGTGACAGTAAATGTGCAAGCCATTGCTCAAGAGCAACTGCAGCGACCGTCAGTGCGGCGCCTCTTTATGACAACGAGCACGTCACAAGTTCAAACAGCTTAAGGATTAAATGCATTCCTCACCAGAGATGTACGACACGGCAGTGGCAAGCGCGAAGGAGCAGTATTCCAATGAAGATAAGCCGTACGACGCGCGCTCCCCCGAGGAGTCCGTGCAGCCGACAAGCAGAATCAGCAACATCATTAAGCCACGGTCCCGCACACTCGTGGTGTCATTATATCTAGACACCGATACCTACGGCGCTCCGATCTTCAACTTGTTTAGTATTTAGGTAGCGGATGAACTCCTACCTGTTTGAACGCCGCCGTAAGATCTGATGAGCATTGAATGAATTGCAAGCAACACCAGGTATCGGAAGGTTACATATTTCATTGAATAAGATATCCAAGAGTATAGTCGTCACGAAGCCTCATGAGAGATGCCGCAGTGGCACAGTCAAATTCTGATACCGCCACGAAATATTGATGTCGAAATGATGCCAGAACAGCAGGTTTAGCTATGCGGGGTCCAAAGAACGTAAGTGATCAGTGGCAGCTGCGTGCAAACTAGGGTGTCCGGACAGTCCATCAACTGGCCCAGTTTGCCGAACAGAACAAAGTTGGCAAATCGGGTCAAACCATGACAAAAAAAAAGTTGCCACCGAACTGACAGTGACAGGGTGACACACTGAAGCCCTGATTTTTGAACGGATCCCTTGTCGACTCTTCTCTTCTCACGTCGTTGTCAGCCTTTGACTGTTGTGCACCATGCATTTCTCCGGGTATCCCTTGAAATTTCTTTGATCTTGATATCCCCTCTGAAATCACGCCATGGCCGACGGCAGGAGTTGAATCCAGCTGACGCATGCTTTCAGGATGCTGCTAAGCAGCGCCACGCCGTATGACACCTGGAGCTTTAGTAAATGGCGGAAACGGATAAGTTTTGTGGTAAATTGCAGCTGAACGAGCCTGGACGAGCTTCGCAAACCAGTCAAGGTATGTGGAGCGCTTGCTGTGGGTTCGATTTCTTCTTGGGTTCGATTTCCTTTGAGGCTCTCAATGCCCCTCAGCCCACACGGCAAACAAGGATGCTTCTTGTTTCCCCGCGAGGATCAGCCTGTGTGCTCATCATTTTGGGATTGCTCATACATCCGATAATCCGATCAGAATCCCGTGGCAAGAAGGCGGATTATAGACACAAATGCGTCTATATCGAGGGACATGGAGGCATGCGTCGTTGTGCCTATCTTCGAATGTGTTCTTGCCGGGGCAGTTTTTCGCCCACCGAACTGTCACTTTACTTCTCATCTTCCGTCAGTTCGAGCAGTCAGACGCGTACAGCCTGCCGGTCCACCCGCGCGATCTCACTCCGAATCTGGGAGCCTGGATTCTCATTTGGGCCCCTTGACCTTGACGGAAGGAAGACACGTCTAGAGTCCTATTTGCCGAATAATGATAACGTCCGAATCAGGCCCATTCCTGGAATCTCTTTTAAACTCCTGTCTCCGATGCATCTTACCTTTGGGCCCGTTACTCTATCTTACGACCCGGCTTTCGCTTTTTCTTTCCGTCAGCCAAAATAATTGGGCATCATGGACTATGATTCCTACGATGCTGTTTTGCATTGGATATTTCGCTCGGTACGTCCTTTGCTTCTCGAAGTCCTCGCTTTGTGGTTGGAGGCCGGGTGTGCTGTGGGGAGATTACTTTCTATAACACTCCTGTGGTCCTTCATGTACTTATTTCCTTCACACTTAGACCCAAGGTGACGCTTGGTTCAAACCGTCCGAGGAGAACATCTCTGCTGGTGTATGCCTCCGAGTGGATCCTGGCCAATTTCGCGTGTTTCCTTACGAGAATCCATACTTGGCGCCTTTCGAAGCCGCCGTGCGCTCTTTAAACCCCTTGGTTGCCGTCAAAATTCGCTCCGCTGCCGTACATTCAGCCCTGGCCACCGTGTGCGTTCACGTCACTTTCACATTATGGCACTTCGCACTCACAGCTCATTCATAGGCATGAGGATGCCAATGCCCTTTACCTTGACATCAACACCCGAATTCAAATCCTGGATACCGTGAGTCACTTGCCAAAGGCCGACAAGGAACAGTGCGGTGCTTTCATCGTACGTTTGCCTGTCAGTTTTGCGCTTGAGGCACTTCTTATTAAGAATCCCTCAGCGCGATGAGCGCGTTTTGATCGCTTGGTCAGACGATCTCGACCACGTCGTCCCATTGTGTGCCGAGTTTGAGGAGAAGATCATGAAGTTGGTTTGGCGTTCCCGTACCAATCCGGCTTCTATCGTCACTTCCACTGCGACCTCGATTTCTCCTTCGACGACCGCCTCGAATGTCAACCTCAGCGAGAAAAACGCGCATCGGCCCTTGACAGTCACTGATGCTGTTGCTGCCGCTGCTCTTGCTGAGAAGGAGGGACCTCCACCTCCAGCCACCCGAGAGGAACCTGCCACCAGTAAATGGAAGTGGAGTTGGAGGTTGTCCAAGAAGCGCCCCTCCAAGTCTGCCCCCAAGGATCCCGAAAAGGGCTCATCTGGGCGTGAGGACCGGCCCATACGTCTGTTCGCTCCCATATATGGCGGCTTAGGTCTCGGTTTTGCATGTTGTGAGTAAATTATAACGATCCGACAGTGTCGGTCCTCATCTTTCGCAGTCTTCGTCCTCAGCGGTGTCGCCGTTCTACTCCAGGAGTTCCGCCTCGATCATGGTTATGTTCGTTTTGCCCTCCTATCAACAATACCATTCCTTCTTTGCGTTTCCCTCGTAAGCTCCTGTTTTGATGACTGCTGTCGTGTGACGTTGAATCATTGCCCAGTTCTTCGCCCTTCAGATCGTCGCCAACGTCTCCTTTGTGTACGTGGCTATGGGCACCTCATCCTTACTTGACGGACAATCTAATGAGTTCATGGCAGCCTGGGACCAGTTGCGCAGTATCACGAAAATTCCCGCTACTATTCAGCGATCAAGCCTGAACCCAATTCAGAAGTTGATTCACAACTGCCACACGTCACGATTGAGCTCCCTGTTTACAAGGAGAGCTTGGAGGAGACTATGTGAGTCGATTTAATATAATTTTCACTCGGTGCCGTTCCACTGTCTCTGGCTTTTCAATGCTATATGCTCAAAATGCAATGTAGTTCACCCTCGGTGTTTTCGCTCAAGAAGGCTATGCAGACTTACGCCCGTCAAGGAGGCACCTCTGCCATCTTCGTCCATGATGATGGGCTTCAGCTCATTGATGAAGAAGAAAGACAGAAGCGGATTGCTTTCTACGCCGACCATAATATCGGGTGGGTTGCTCGTCCCCCACACTCAAACGAAGCCGGCGGGTTCAAGCGTGCTGGTCGTTTCAAGAAGGCCTCAAACATGAACTACGGCTTACAGGTATATATCATTTTTCCAGCCTGTAATGGCTCGTGCCTGATTCAGACACTCTTTCAGCTTTCTCTCTTGATGGAAAAGCACGTTCTGGCCCTTGAAGCCTCCGGCGAATATCGAGCCACTCAAGATAACGACTCGTTGGAAGATAAGGCACTCGAGCTCGCCATCGAAGAGATGTACCAAGCAACCGGCCAGAAATGGAAACCTTGGGCCAAAAATGCAAGGTCAATCCGCATGGGTGAGGTCATTCTAATCGTTGACTCCGACACCATTGTTCCCGAGGTGCGCATGACGACATCGTGCCTTCAAGGACGTTCTTCTAACTCTCCTGCAGGACTGCTTTAGGGATGCTGCGCGGGAGCTGGCCGAGTGTCCTGAGGTAGCCATCATTCAGCACGAATCTGGTGCGCTCCTCTTTCCCCTTGTACCGCCCTTTTGCTTACCGCCTCGTCATAGACGTCATGCAGGTCGCACACCACTATTTTGAGAATGGCATCGCCCATTTCACGCGGCGTATCAACAAATGTATATCCATGGGCTGTGCGAATGGCGAAGTGGCGCCATTTGTTGGTCACAATGCCTTCCTCCGATGGTCGGCCATTCAAGATGCGGCTTTTGTTGATTCTGAAGATGGCGTCACGAAGATCTGGTCCGAAACGAACGTGTCCGAGGACTTCGATATGGCCTTGCGCCTTCAGGTGCGTCATGGCATGTGCCTCTTTTCATTTGTAGCTTACATTTTTATCAGTTGAAAGGATACATCATCCGATGGGCCACATACTCCGAGGGTGGTTTCAAGGAGGGTGTCTCTTTAACGGTAGACGATGAACTGAATCGATGGCAGAAGTATTCTTATGGTTCGTCGGATTGATGATTCAGCATCTCGACCTGTGCTTACCAGAGTGTCCACCAGGCTGTAACGAGCTGATCTTCAACCCACTCATCGACTGGTGGCGTTTGGGCCCGATCACCAAGCAACTTCGTCTCTTTTTATGGTCCGACGCTCCCATTCATTATAAGGTCACAATGATGTCCTATATGTTTTCTTATTATGGAATCGCTGCCTCCGCTGTCCTCTCTGTCCTCAACTACCTCCTTCTTGGGTTTGCTCTTGAAGTCGATGGCTACTACCTCCACAGCTTCGAGATCTGGCTTGCTTGTACGGTCGTCTTCCCAGGTGCAGGAAACTTTGGTTACACACTCCTGGAATATCGCCTCGGCCACCGCGACATCTTCTCCGCCCTCGTCGAGAATGTCACCTGGATTCCATTCTTGTAAGTCTTCCATCTTTAACATCCTTGCCGCACTCTTATAGAGTAAACCTGCAGCTTTTTCTTCTTTGGCGGCCTCAGTATCCATCTTTCCACTGCGCTCTTGGCGCACATGTTCTCCTACAACATCACATGGGGCGCGACCAAGAAGGTTTGTAAATAATTTCTGGCATTCAATTTGCGCTAACGGTGTCAATTTACAGGAGGTCGAACGTTCGAACTTCTGGATCGAGGTCCCTAGAATATGGAAGCGCTTCTGGCTCGCCTTCATGCTTTCCTTCGCCGCCGTCATCGCTATTATCGTCCTATCCACTCCGGCGGTGCCACCGGAATGGAGAATACCTGGAACGTCTTGGGCCGTTATCCTACCCCTCGGGTAAGCATCCTTGTTATCGAGTGCGACTCGCAACTAACATATCCTGTTATCAGAATCGTAGCCGGCGGCCATATCTTGTTCCCCGTACGCCTTCAGTCCACATATTAAAGAGGTTTATAACTAACGTGTAGCTCTCCAGATCGTTCTAAACCCTTGGCTCATGATCTTCTCTTACTAAAGAACGAAATTTTCTTCAACTGTAATCAGAACATACCGCTACAACCACCACAGTCATTTTATCATCCCATCCACTCATTTGAACTCTACATTCCTTGCGAACGGACATTGTCTATCTGTCTTTCGTTTTCGCGTCGTATTCTGAGTATTAACTGGACACCACATATTGTTTTCTCTCTATTATATCGACATCGGAAGCCGCAAACGTTTCTTTGTCTATTTATATATTTCAAGTAGAACCTGTAATTTTAGTATAATATTCCGCCTTCCTGTACATGATATGCACAAGCTTTTTCATGCACTCTCGAGCTCGAGAGAACTTGAACATGGAATCATCAGGTTCCGCCGACATCGACGTTAGGAACAAAAGACTGAACTTGAAGAAGTTGATTGTGAAATTCCCCTACAGACTAATAGAAAGGGCGAAGAGTCCATGGCAGTCGTTTCCAAATCGCCCTGTCGGAGGGATGACAGGTACCAGTCAGTTCCTTTCGTTCGGGGCCACTTGTGGCGGCGTCCGACTCGTTGGAGCAGTGCGCCCAGTCTGGCGCCGCCTGCGTGAGCAGCTGGACGCACATTTCGTTCCACTCGCTCTCACTCGAACCTCTCGAGCAACCGAGGGGAAGTCGAGTCGTAGCACTCATATGATTGTTCGTGCAATTAAATACGTTCATATAGCGTCAGATTTTCCACCACTGTTTAGGAGCTCGCGAAACAAGGTACAGCCTGATTGAACTCGCCCATCACACGGAAGACCCTGGCCCGCTTTTCCGCTATGGGCTCTGTGTACAGTGATTGCAGAACCGATAATAATGAAAATTGTCAGAAAAGAAACATAACGGAGTGTACGTTGTGTATAACTATTACTGCGATATAATGAATCCGTGAGCCCTGTAGTCCATCCCAAATAATATCCAAATAAATTGACTCTATCACACTCCAGGAAGCGTGAATCCGGGAAGATTTGGCCAGTTGCCCAGCTGAGCGGGATCTCCGCCAATGCGCACCCACTTCGAATGAGATGGTGTCGGGCCATCGAGGATGAAGAGTTGGTGCCAAGCTGGAGGCGAGACACCGGCGTTGGGAGGCGCAGTGATGGTGCAGGTGGTGCCGGAGCAGGTGAAGGCAGGGAAGATTGTCCTGGCCCCCATAGAGTTTCCGTGGGTGCTAGAAGAGGCTAATAACATGACGTGAATAATTGTGCGCCTGATGTCAAATAATTAGTACGCACCACTAAGAAGTGAAACCTTCATGTTGGCGGTGGTTCCCTGGTAAAGTTTGACGTTGGTGATAGTGTATTGGCCGTTGTACGCCCAGTCAGTGTCCGAGATGTTAAACTCAGGTTGACGGAAACCTTGGTTAAGGTAAGGTGGGATATAAACCTAATCGCAGATAGGTTAGCAAAGTTAATCCTACAGAAACTCTGTAAAAAGCATACCTCGATACGGAACTCCTCGGGGTACTTAACAGTACCATCAGGGTTATCGGTTTGAGGGTCCGATCCAGAGACCAATACACGTCCATCAGGAAGCAGTGTGAGTTCGGAGTGGTACATACGAGCGACAATTGTGCTGTTGAGGATCGAAATGCGCTCTCCAAGAGGACGAGCGGGGTCATATAAAAGAGCAGTCAGGTTGGGGTCAGTGGCGAGACCGAATCCAGCGACACCCTGGTGGGCTCCGTTCATGATCATGTAGGTTCCGTCTGGCAGGCCAACCATGCATGGCATCACACGCCTTGACGGCTATAGTTCTCGTTAGTTTACCCGAGCATCACGTTTGTAGGCGGAGACGAACCATGCGTTCCAACGTCCAAGTAGGATTGGGGTCTTCCGGAGCAATCGAAACACAGTTGTCAAGAGCCTCCCCAGCGCCTTCAGTGGAGCCACCGCATATCAAAATTCTAAGAGGATCGGTGTAAGGCGCCTGCTGAGGCAAGATCATGGCAGCGCCTGATGTAAGAGCTTGTCAGAATTCAACAACAAGGTAAGGTGAGCATTACACACCTTCAAGGGGATATGTGCGTCCCGAGAGGACTCAAAAAGCACTGTCAGTCACAAGATGACGTTATTCTGTTCTGGAACTTACAATTGCTAACAGAACCAGGAGCGTTAGGCAAGGATTTGTAGGTTTCGAATGTGACAGGGTCCAGGATGCGAGCCTCATTCCAGTATGCTGTTCGAGGATTAAAAATGTGCATGTTTATCTCGAATTCTGGATTTAAACCCACCAACGAAGACACGGGTGCTCGGGAGGATAAATACGAAGGGGTACAAGTTGTTGGGATCGGTGCGTCTGAGCCAGTCGAGCTCGACAACGGTGTCGCCGCCGAGAGGTTTCGGCAAAATCTCCAAATTGGGTTGAGGGGATGCGTTGCTTCCGGTTTCGCCACCAATAACGAGGACGGACCCGTTCGCCAGCATTGCCGCAGTTGGGTACCAACGACCTCTCTTAAAAGGATTGTCACAATAAGCGCATGAATGACTTTCAAATTGCGAGAAATTGTTACCTGGAGTGAAAGAGCAGGGTAGTCTTCTTCCCAGTCATTGGTTCCGTTTGTTCCAGGAACACCATCTGGTGTAAAGAGACGCAGACCGTAAGTGGAATCCAAGGACCAACCACCGACATTAATTTGACGACCAGCCTTATCAGGCAGGATAACACTTCCCGCACAGAAGACGTCGGTCTTGACGTGCATCTCACGCCAGGCTGCTGAGAAATTGTGCGCCAAAGACAGATCCAATTCGTAAGCGCCAGTCGAGTTGGGGAAGCTTTTTGAGCTGATTCAGTCTACACCCGTTATTCAAATTGTGAGGTCCTCACCCTGTGCCTCCTTTTTCGAGGAAAGTGACCTTGTTGTTGATGCCCAAGGTTGCAATGAGAGGAACGGTGACACTGCCCAAAAAGCTCTCTCAGCACATAAACAGATCGTCTATATCGACGGGACGCACCCAGGAACTAAAGAAAAGCGGAATGGCGCGCTTAGATAGATGCCAAGAACTTCAATAGCGAAAACATACCAAAGAACTGGAAAAAAAGCGTAAGTGATTAAACACAGAATTATTACATCAATACGCACCTCATATCGTCCAATGTTATCAGGCTTGTTCCAAATGTTCATGGTACCGTTCCAGACGTAATAAGTGAGCCTATCGCCCCCACCGCACAGTGAAATGGGGTCGCCGGGACAGGGCAGAGTGCACTCCGACTCTGCTCCCAGGACACTTTTAGCTGCGGTCACGTCTTCGACATCACCACAGTCTGAAAGCCAAGTATCAGGCCGAAAGCGCCACGCATACCAATAAACAATGTGAACATACAGCATTCTTGGCCAAACTGCAATAAGATATCAGTTTGCAGTGTTCACAAGTATGAAGTACATATCTCTTACCTCGGTGCCGGAGGCTGGGAAACCGAAGGCAGCACATTGGGTCATGCAGGCAAGTGCAGTGTTGTTAGTGGGCCAGATGATCTGGTAGGGGAGCGCGCGTTTGCCCTGGGGTTCGCTGTGCAGTTTTATTAGTGTATGGCACAGCGGAGTAGCATAAAGCGTACTGACCGGAGACAACCCTGGTACTGCCATTGACCGGGGAGACCAGTCTTTAAAGGTACCGGAACTGGAAGGGCATTGACTATCCCGTTCGAGGTATAGACGGATAACCTGTTGGGACCACCGCAGGCTTGGCTGGCGACGCGGATACAAGATCTTAATAAATTGATCTAGGCAATAAATAAATAGGCAGAGCACTCACGTGGTGTTTCCGGCGCAGGGTACGTTGCAGGTGGACTCGTCGGCTTTGACAGCGCCAGCGACAAGCGTGTTGCCGCAGTCTAAAATGATAACACAACGTCAGAATCGAGTGCTGTGAACAGAGCTCTCAATAAGGATGGACGAACAGCATTCATCTAGGTACAAGCAAAATGTCAGTGAGCTTGCTTTCCATGAAGAACATCCCAGATATTTATTAACGTACTGCCAAATTCCGTACCCGCGAGCGTATAATTTTGTCCCGCGCAGGTCGCAATACACCTCTCGATGGTGTTCTCTGGATCCCCGGGCTGTTGGAACGGGAATATACGACCAAACGCATTATCCCTACAAGTCCAAACAATGTACGTGAGCTCTCCGCACATCCGACGAACGTAGTGTACTCACACCCAGCAGTTTCCGTAGGTCCAGTTGCCAGGGAGTCCAGACGTGACGGGGAAAACGGGTGTACCGCCCCCTCCTCCACCGCCCCCGCCCTGTTGGGGAGGGAGGTCTGTTCCAGTGTAATTATACACATTGAGCCTGTTGGGGCCGCCGCAGAACTCCTGAGGGTTGCCTGCGCAGAGCATGTTGCACTCTGACGCGGGAGCGGGGACACCGCCACCTGCGATCGAGTTGCCGCAGTCTGATGACGCCGAATGTCAGGGACGAATGCTCAGATGAAATATCGAAGGCAACGCACAACACTCCCTGTCAACGTTCCGTCAGTCATGCCTTGACAAGCGCGGTATTAGGAGAGAAAAGTGGAACTCACGCAGAATATTCCGATCCAGAAAGCGGATATCCCGCAGCGAAGCACGCGCTCGTACATTTTTCCTGTGTATTATCGCCTTGCACCGCTGTACCGACTGTCAGTGTGCGGCCCTGTCCTGTAATGCCGTCCCTACGTATCCAATCGTCAGCTTCAGCTGCCGACTACGATGAGAGGAGCGCGTACGTGTAGCATCCGAGGGACGTCCAGTTGCCAATATGGGGTGCGGTGCTTGGAGGCGGGGGTGGCTGCTCGCCGCTCCAGTAAATGTTGAGGCGGCCACCCGCGCCGCACGACTCGAGCGTGTTGCCCGAGCACGGCATATTGCATTCCGTGGCGGCGGCAGGGGTTCCCAGGTGGAGGCTGTTGTCACAATCTGCGAACAAAGATGGATAAGTAAAGGCCAGCCAAGTAAGGTCGGGGTGGCGCGAAAAGGGGGAGGAAGATGAGAAGAGAAGGAAAGAAAAGGAAAAGAAGAGAAGACAGCGTACAGCATTCGGCCTGTGTGGATCGTTGAGTTAGTTGCGAAGCTTATGCGGGGAAATTTTTTTGTAGGGGAGGGGGGGGAAGGAGAAACGACTCACGGAATATTCAGTGCCAGCGTAAATGAAGCCTTTGGAGTCGCAATAATTGATGCAGAAAGCGGTGGTCATAGCGGTCCCACTAGCGAACGTGGAGGCCCCAAGTGTACGGGCGCCATTCACCAGATCACTGACGAGAGGATGGGTGGCTCGTCAGCGTGGAGGCCCGATGCGTAGAATAAATGACCGACGTGTAGCATCCCTTGGATGTCCAGTTACCTGGGAGAACGGCCGGGATGGTGTTCTGACGGCGTTGCCGGAAGGAATGTGTTGAATGAATGTGTTCCGAGGCTTGGGATAACTAGCGGATACAGTAAATGTTATGCAAGCGGCGATAAGACGAAGCGCCAATAACGCACAGGAAAAAGTAAGGCTATCGCCAACGAGAGTCGTAGAAGGATTGACATCCTGTGAGACTGGCGAGGCAACTAAGTTTTCGTTGGTGGTTTTATATGAGCGGGACGATTGCGTTCGAGATCAACCGAAAAAGGTCTCCGCCTAGACTTCTCTATGCTTCAGGTTATCAGCCCCTTCCGTAGAGAAGAAGGGGTAAGGTTCGCGCCGAGGAAGGAACGAGCCTATTCCAGACACCTATTACGTTGGCTGCGTATGGTCAAGTAGAGGGATAGATTGACCGTGGCAGGCTTGGTCCTCTGGGCTTAAGAGCACAAATGGAGGATGTGAATGATTTTCATGGTTATATCCGTCGGGATCGCATTACTATAGCGAGATCTTCAGGTCGATTCTGGACGGCTGTCAACAAGGTTCTCGAGCAAGAAATATGTCCCGAACGAAAGACTTCTTGACGTACCTCATCAGAGCTGAATCATTAGACCCCTGACGCCTGAACACAACATGACAGAAACGTTACAGATCTCAATGATTGAGAAGAGAGTCCATACGACTGTCATTTGCTGACCTGCGTCGGCTGTTGGATGAATTAAGGCTGCCGTATATGCCTTGAGCCTTGAGGTTCGAAGATGTCATCCAGTGCAGTCGTGACATCGTTTCTCAGGTGGAAAATGTGTCATGCGCGTCAGGTTTTGTCAGTGTTATGTCAGTAGTGGTTGGACGGGAATTATGAAGGAGCGTCTCCCGGATCACAAGAAAGGTACAATGCCGGCAGAAGGAACATTCGAACAGCTCTAAGGCCATTTAACATATGGATCTTTTTGGTCCGGCCCTGAGGTGTCTTTACCGACAAACTATATGCAGAGAGCGCCCAGGGAAAGGCATGGGCCCCACTATGCCACCGCTTGGCGGGAAAAAACCGCACAAAATAGAGGGGAAACCTGCGATTCGTAAAAGCGGCGGAGAAACCTGACCTGATATGAGAGGATGCGATCAACACTGATATGATATGTCAAAGATAGACAAGACGACTTGAAACATGTAATCGCACACAAGGCGATCAGATAGTGCGTTAATGCGATGATGGCAAGAAAATCGCAAAGAGTGTCATCGTTGAAAGGCGCGAAAGCGGACATAGAACGCAACAAGAGAGTTGACATTGATAAGAAAACGGTGCCGAAACTAGCGTACAGCGCTTGAAGTACAGCGAACATATGGACATGCTAAAGACAAGGCACTCAACTGTTCAATGTTGTTCCATGATTCGGGGGGTCCAGATGCCATGTCGAAATAGGTACGAGAGCGGTGATCGGGCTTTGCTTGGGAGAGAGGACGGCCAAGAAGAGTATACCATTGGGAAGACCGTAAAGTTCTCTATGGTCCGGGCTTCGAGGCGAGAGACAAAGTGGACTTGAATTTCACAAGTTGGGAGAAGAACCTAGCGAGAGATCAACCTCGTGTGATGGGTTCCAAGGGCAGAGGGTCTGAAGACGAGACATGGGAGAGGCGACTACTAAGCCTGCAGATAGCAAGCGAGAAGCAGATTGTCAAGTGTCCAAGCTCAGTGTCTGCTGGTCGTTTGATACCAAGTCAAGAACAAGGGTGGCTGGGAAATGGTGGGGTTGAAAAAATATGGTCGGCGACTTTGCTTAGGTAAGCGCACCAAGATGGAGAAAGTGGGCCGTTTGCCTCGTTGCTGGTCGAATCGAGGGTTTGGGAACCACACAAGGCGATCCCGAGGCAAGAACGGTGCTTTCCTGAAGCTAGGACAGAGATTTACAGCGAGGAAAGGCCAGGATTGGGAGGCGGCACAACAAACAAACTCTGGGACAGGACTGGTCGGGGTTGAAAATCGCGACTTGACAAATTTCTCCTCCGCAAATCTACTTGACGGTGAGCCAACTTTAATAGCTGATCCAAAACTCTAATATCTAATCTCGACTCTTGCCTCCGTCGACTTGCTGCTCATGTTTGTGTCTACTCTAGGCTGTGCTCGCTCTCTAGCATGTCTGCAGCACAGACTACATCCTCATGGACCGAGCCCCCTTGGTCCGGCTGGATAGAGACCACCGGCGATGCCCTCCTCATCCTCGAGGCCGCTCGTCGAGGCCTTATCCCCCGTGTCACTCGTAGGCTCGTCGACTCTGAGCGCAAGATGATCACCTCGGGTTCTGTCTTCGTCTTTGATGAGGACGAAAGTGGTATCAAGCGGTGGACAGATGGCTTCTTCTGGAGCCCCAGTCGCATCTTGGGAAACTTCTTGCTCTATCGTGAGACAGACAAGCGTGGTTCAGGCCATCGAGGGGGCAGATCCGATGCCTCATCCTCCGACGTCGGTGACCAGTATGGTTCAGACGGCGTCAAGGTCGAGGGACAGTCACTTAGCCGTCCCAAGGCCGATGAGGGACACTTAGGAGGGGTTGATAAACAGCGAGAGAGGACCCTAATGGGTAGCCTAACCAACAGTTACAAGTTTAAGCCAGATGGGTTGATGAAAAAGGTGTGTATTGTCCTGTCTATACCCGGCGTCAAACCTAATAATAATCCCTTTAGACTTTTTCCTTGACCATTGGTGGCGTATCACAACACCTGATATCGTACTACAAGATTGAGGACGTTACGAACGGGCGTCTACGATCCCCTTCATCGCTGCCCGAACTAGCTTCCCTGGATATAAGCCCTGAATACCTGGACAAGACTCACTTTCGCAACCCTCCCAAAGTGGAAATCGGCGTTGATGGGCTTCCACGATACCGGGGTGAAGCAGAAGATATTGATTCCTCCCCGCCTCTTCTGTCCGCGCCTTTATCAACGGGCCTTCCTCTTCTCACCGACGGCCGCATCACTGAAAGCTCAAGTGTCAGTCGACGTGGAAAGCGATTTGACCCTTATGCCGCCCCTGCAGTTACGAAACGACCTCGTCGACCCACCAAGTCTAGCACCGGAGATCCTACAACCCCGACAGAACAGCAGCAGCCGCAGCAGGCCCTCGTTCCGCAGCCTGTCGCGAACGGTTATGTTGACCCCAACGTCTCCATGCCGCCCCCGCCCCCGCCTGCGCACTATCCTCCTCCATATGGTACCGTTCCCAATTATTACCCAATGCCCGGTTACCCTGTAGTGCACCCCCACCCCCACCCGCACTCGCATACACCGCACATATACTACCCCGCTGGAAGTGCTGCCCCCCAACACGCCCAGCCCGCACCAGCAGCACCCCCCACGCACTTCGGTTACGGATACCCCGTCGCCCCCAGCACCGATCCTCAGCAGCAACCGGTGCAGGCTTCCCAGCAACAACAACAGCAGGCATACTACCCATACCCGCCGCAGCCGCAGCCCGCACCCTACGCCGGGGCGTGGCCAACATACACCGCATACCCTGCCCTCGCACCACCGTCGCAGCCGCCGGCCCCGCAGTCCTCCATCGCAAACGCAAACGAAGCCCAGCCAGTGGGCCTCCACACCAGCGACGAAGGCGAGGGCTAGCGTAGCACGCGCCAAGACCACGCATGGTGGGCAGTTGTACTCTCGGGGTCTCTGTTAACCTGCCTTTATTCCTCCATCCATCACTTTGTGCATATCTGCCTTCCTCCTCTCCCGAGTTCCTCCATCCATCTCTATCTCGTTCCCCCTGTTTTCTGTGTTCATGCTCGTGTGTTCGTGTCCATGCTGTGTAACAGTTAAGTTTAGTATTCGTGCCCCGTCGTGCATTCTTTTCGCTGTATTTTAGGGGGCCCTGGTCGCTGTACATCAGATTATCGTCCCAATAACCCAAAGTCTCCTTCTCGTCCTTCCTTCCCCAGCACTCCGCCGTCCACCTCCCCTTCACCTTTCCCGTATATAGTTTACCCCCTACCTCAAACCCACTCTTCACGCGTTGCTGTTTCTATGCCGCGGCGCCACCCCACTCACCCACCCACCGACCGCTCACCCATACGCGCACTCGTACCTTCCCAGGTTCGTCATGGCCGTACCTTACACATACGCCACTCCTATTTTTCACTCCGGATCACCATTATTCTACTACATGGATTAGTCTGGTGGTGCGGCCGGGACACGCCAGTTGGTCCCGACCCACCATGTATTGTACTAAACGTCTCGGGATGTATTTTTTTCGACGCCTTTTCTCCTTTGTTTTTTTTTTACTGTTTCGTGTACATATACGTACATGCGGAGTGTGCTGTGTTCATACTGGAATCAATATCGACAATCTGTCTCGTCTCTTATTCAACCGCCGACTGGACTTGGGCGACTACGAGGATTCAGCAGTTTGCCTTATTTTTTGCAGTCTTCTCTATGCACAGTGATTGAGGGCGGAATCAATTGCATTGCGCTGATCCGATGATAACTGGCCGACTAGCTCAGCTGGTTAGAGCGTCGTGCTAATAACGCGAAGGTCTTGGGTTCGATCCCCACGTTGGCCAATGAGAATGACTCCTTTTATCTTTTATTTTACGCCACAACCCGTCACCAACCTCCTTGTTGACAAAGCTGATATATATACTAAAAAATGGGGGCGCCGCCGACCGAGCCCTTGCCTATGGAGCATACATGTGTATCAGCTCATTCCATACCTCAACGACCGAACCATCCTTCTCCCTCTCTAACTTTTGAGACCATCGTTCCTCGCTACGTACCGAGACCCGCGCTTTCAAGTCACTCCACGAAACCAACAATTCTTTCTGCCCGTGCACTGTGCCTCCGATATTTCCGAACATGTATAAGCTTCACCGCTATCCTGCCATTGTTCATTTCATGGTACAAAACGATTTTTACCAACCGCAAGAACAACGTGTAAGTACTTACTGCCTTTGGACACTCATCAAACGTAATATCTCTTTGAACGGGCGGAGTGATGAATCGACACATATTTGGCTACAGACGACGGTCAACAGGCGGGAGGTGCTGGTAGTACAGTACCGCTAAAAGACCCTTGTAAGCAAAGGGATCCGAGGCAGAGAAACAAGCTGGGCGAACTCGAATCTCGAAAAGAAAAGAGAAGAATTGTGTGCAGACAAAAATATGGAGATGGGGATGCTCTAATACTAGAAAGTCCAAGATAATGGAAAGGAAATAATGGGTATTGGGTATATACATTCCGAGAGGACCGACGCGAGACCGAAGCAACCAGACCAGATCCGAGAAGATAAAAGTTACCGCGGCAGAAGCACCAGATGTACCAGAAAGAAGAACCAGAGTCAAAGACCAGAAGGAGACTAGAGTGTCCACACATAATAGAGATAGACCAAGCCAAATGGACCGAAAGAAATGTCTGGAGCGCGTTGGACGTCGATCACTTCCACCGTGGGCGGTTCCTGGTAGGTAGCGATGGTACAGTGTTCGAAGTAGCGGCCGTCTTTGCTGGCGCCCGGACGGAACCTTGTAACGATGACGGGCGCTGGGCTACGTTGTTTAAGTGAGACAAGATGGGGGCCAGAGGTGCTCGCAAGGCAGTAAAAGGAGCCTTCAGTTTTATAGAAGGCTTCGAGTTCGAAAATTTCGTAGTGTGGCGTCTGACTGGTCGGACTCCAAAAGCTGTAGATGAAGGGGCTGCGGCGGCTGCGGGCGTTTTTGAAGCCCATCGTGAAGCACTTACACTTTCTCCTCGCACCTCACAAGACAATGGGGGCGATGACGAACGGTGGCTGGGCTGTGTTGGCGCCGCCGGAGGAGTTGATGCCCATCTCGAAGCGTTAATACCTTCATCCCTAAGCTCACAGCGCAACAGTGGGGACGGTAATGGGGTGGGTGCAGGCGCTCTGGTCTCAGTATTTTCGACCTTGACTGCGGCGAGCAACGATGCTGGAGGAGATGGAGCCCACCTGGATGCGCCTATACCCTCTTCCCTGATCTCACAATGTAGAACTGGGGACCGCGATGGTATCGGTACTGGCGAGCTGAATTTCTTGACGATAACTTTGGACAGGATGGGAGATGATGATAAAGGTCTCGGCGCCCATATTGAAGCGCTGGAACCCTCTCCCCTAACCTCGCAGCGCAGTAGGGGTGACGTGGCTGCTGCTACTGAGGGAGCTGAAGATTTCAACGGAGTCGACGCCCATCTCGAAGTAGCCAGCTCCAATCCCTTCTCCCCAGACGCCTGCCTGGAAGCGCTGATGCCCAGAGATCTGGCTTCGCAACAAAGGAGCGAGTCCTCACGCATCGACACCGGCGAGGGTTCACGCGACGGGGCCCAGATGGATGTGTATATACCGGCAAACGCGCAAACGAAGGGACGGATGGGGATGGGCGCGACCAAGGGAATAGGCACGAAGGCGGGGGTGAGGATAATGTCGCCTGAGGCAGGTGTGGCTGATGGGATGGGTGCGACGGCGGGTTTGAATGCCGGAGCCCATATGGAGTCTGCCAGGCCTTTGTTCGGAGTGGACACGAGAGGTGCAACCCTGAAAGCACGGGACGAAGGAACGAATGCTGGCGCGGCAGGATTCAAATTTGTCGGGGTCTTCAGGACGACATTGGTGGGTGAGCTAGGCCCTGCAGAGAAGGCGGGGGTGGTGGGAGCAAGAGCCTTCACCGTTGACGAAGCCAACCCAGGGGTAGGGTTGAACGACACAGCTGGAGAACTCGGCAAAGTTGGAGTATTGGGAAACCCGAGGTGGGCAGGACGGCGGGAGTTCACCGGAATAGGCAAGACGACTGGGTTGAGGCAGGTGGGACGTAGCTTAAATGGGGCGACCTTTTTGCGTGAAGGATGGACGAAACCGGGGGTAAGGAAAAGCGGATGGTAGGCCTTTGGCGTTATTGGCGCTGAGCGGGCACGCTTGGGCTTTATAGGAGGCTGGCAATATCCGTGTCAGCACAAAACATCAATGGCGATAAAAATTGTAACTCACGCTGCGTCCGTATACCCAAGTCATCAACATAAGAAGGCCAGAGAGAGCGAGAGGTGTCCAAGGGAATGCAAAATGGGCTGGGCGGGCCTCGATGTTGCACATTGAAGGAGATGACAGAGGGTTGGCAGATAGCAGGGAAATTGGACCTGGGACCTCGAAAGAGGGCAAGTGGTGCCTGTTGACGCATACTGGTGCTGGGCGAGGTCGAGGAACTGGAACGGGCGAGGACTGTTCGCGCAGAAGACGGGGAACATAGGCCTTACAAGTGGGGGCGTTTCGGATGACGGGGCGAGAAGCCAGACGGGGGCGTATTACAACTTGCGTATGCTGCGCAGTGATGACGAAGGAGATGCCGGCAGGGAGGATGGCGAACAAGGAGGGAGCGTAGACAATGCCGCTGGCCCAGAGGCCGGACAAGGACGGAAGGAGCTGCTGGAAGGCGATGATTGACAGGAGAATGATATTCATGATGATATGGAAGACCAACCCTTTACTTGATATTTATATCGGTGGCTACAGGGGTGGATGACAAGGACGAAACGGAAGAGTGTCAGCCAGCGTCAGCCTCGCATCAACCAAGATCTCGGTCAGAATGTTTTCAATCTGTCAATATGCAGGCCGGCTATATCGACGAGATTTAGTTTACCAGACGCGGCTACCATTGTCCGAGTAGTACACTCACGCCCCACAAACTTGCAGCGTCCATATTTAGAGGCCTGACACTCGGTCAACGGTGGGCAATGATGGCCATAAGCACTGTCGTCGCCCGATTGGCATAGCTTTCCTGTATTGCGGCTGTTCAAAAATCACAACCCATATAACGGCAGAAGATTGGAATGCGAGAGCTGACGCCAGAGGATAGCTTCCTTTGAATATTGCTAGCCAGTGCCACATGTGAGCGGCGATCTACCAAAACGGCTTCACTATCTTACCTTCATGATGTTACTGACTTCGTCCGGCTCGTAGTGTTTTCAAACATACGAGCTTTCCTTGATTTCGGCCTTTGTAGATATCCGCGTAACCTCCTCCCGCTTATGGGGATGAAAGTTGTATTCGATATTTCTGAGTTCAAATCCAGTGGGTAAAGACTGCTTTCCTGCGACATGGCAACAGCAAGCTCACGAATCCTCGTCAAGGAGCTAGGCAAAGTCGATCAGTGAACGAATACGACGGTTGTGAAACTACTCACTTTTTGAAATTTATTGAGCAAGATCCGCGCATCAGTGCCTCCGCCGCATGCCAGCAGTTTATTGTATTTGGCCTTGTCCTGGAAAATGACCTCAAGCCAGGCAATTACGCCTCTATTGACCGCACTTTTGACCCTTGAAATACTTTCTGGAGTTCGGGCCCATTATCTAAGGCGGTCCATTTCTCGGGCTGCCATTCTAACCCGCGGCCAAAGAATGAAGTGGAGTGGGGTCCGTGGTATGAAAATATCGATATCGATGCCATGAGGCGGTAGAAGCCTCTAAAGAGGTAGAAGCGCCATCCTGTCAATATCGTACAGGACGAGTTTGTAAACCTGCGAACGATGTCGCACTCGAGAAAAAGAGTAGTGAGGCAGCCAAACGTAAGCTGAAAGACTGAATGCAAAGGCTGAAACGGGTCGGCAAGTGAAATACTGACTGGGTTTTCTCAAAACAATGATGCTTTTGACGTACAGGAGGCGAGAAAGACCCACTGCTTATTGTGTGCTGTTGAGTCCAATTCACAGAAGGTGGAAACGACCAAAAACGACGACAATGTCATCCTGAAAGTTTTGAATTCTAAGGTTCTTGTATACCCATTCCCAACAGAATACACCAAATCTATAGATGTCACAATGTGCGCTTGGGAGGAGACATAAATCCCATTACTGGTCTCCTGATGGTCCAAAGAATCATGCCATGAACGTAAACTGCAGCCCATCCTCGTCCACCTCCATCACGCCCGCACTCGCCTGGTCCTTCCCGCGCTGCGCCTTCCTCGCACGCTTGGCCTCTTTCTTCAAGTTCCGCCGGCTCAACGGATTGCTGCGGTCCATCTTACTGAGCACATGGGCGTCCGGTGGCGCATCATACGCCGGCACCTCCTTTGACTTGCGTTGGCGCTTCGGTTGGCGCTGCACTGGCACCTCGGGTCCGACCATGGGTGCATTATTTGTGTCAACGACGTCCGGAGAGCGCGGGCGCTTCAGCGAGCTGCGGGGAGTTGTCATGTCGTCGTCGGTCCGTATGTTGAGCCTACGGAGGTGCATGGTAAGAAAAAGTTTCTGGATAGTTGTTGTGAATCAAACGGAAGTACGCACTCGTCCTCCTCCATAGCATAACCTTCTACGGCGTCAAAGAATACATCCCCATCCTCATCCACGTCCGCATCCATCGGGATGTCTCGAGCGCCACCGCCAAACGCTCCTGCATCGGCGGCGCCGAAGAGTCCCTCAAGCTCGAACGGCTTCGACAAGGTGCTCAGGATCTGCGCTTGCCCGACGTTCTCGGCGCCGGGTGCGATCATAGGCACGCTGGACGAGGAGCCGGGGTTAGTTTGGACTGTCGCATTAGATTAATTGATGTTCAGCAGTGAGTAGATTAAGTGCACGTACCGACGGATGGGATGAGCGATGGGTGGATTGCTGGGGGTTCGGAGAAGTACGGGATCTTTTGGTGGTTCCAGTCTTGCAGTACCTGCCGTGCGGCTGAGTTGAGGTCCGGGGTTCCGCCCTACAATATTTTGTTCTAACGACATCCGTATTGGATATGAGAAAAGACAGGGCGGCAAACCTTGAGGAGTCGCCCGCTGCTCAGGGCAAGCATGGTCAGAAAATCGAGGGTAGAATTCCATTCTGGGAGGTTATATATTTTCTGCATCGTGGCAAGGCTTGTGCGAACTAGTATCTCCTCAACTGACAGAACGTCAGAATAACAGGATAAAGAAGCGGATGTGGAGTCTCGTACCAACAGCGATTGGATCCTCGACATCCTCAACTTTGACCACATTCCGCAGCAACACGCTGGATTTCGTCACCCCCTTCTTATCGTCGAAGAAATCATCGTCAAACACGACTCCAGGAGAATCGACTATCCGCATTCCCCGTTCCAGTTGCACATGCTGGAGCTCTTTCGTGTGGCCTGCCTGTGCTGCCACGGCGCATACCTACGACATTGCTAAGCATTTGCTAGTACGGAGGGACAAACGTCGCAACGTACTTTACTCCGCTTTAGACTGTTGATCAAGCTACTCTTGCCTACGTTCGGGTATCCAACCACACCGACTGTGACACTGCCCGCCTTGGGTTTGTATGCTTTCAGCAGTTTCATAAGAGAGGGCGCAGTCGTCGATGATATATTTGTGCGTTGGTGCTGTGATGAAGATGATGAGAGGAAAGGTAGTGTCGGTGTTGAGTGCCGTAGATGCTTGAGCCACGCCTGGGCATTCGAACGCGGAATCAGATCTGAAATGGGTGAAAAAAGATTCAAGGAATGAATGATCGCGTATGACCACTCACCAATTTTATTGAGCACAAACACCAATTTCTTCCCTTCCCTCTCGCGCCGCCGCACCTCCTCCTCCACTAACCGACTCCGACAGCCCTCCGGATCGCGCGCATCGAGGACAAGGATAATGATATCGCTCTGATCGATTACCTTGTGCAGCGTTTTAAGATAGTACTTGCGCATCTGCTCCTTCGTCTGTCCGGCCGGATTTGTCGACGACGACGGGTCTTCTGAATCATATGAACCCGATGCCGCTTCCGCGGCCTGGGCTCGAAGTGCAAGTGTCGAAAGAGTAGGCTCAGAGGCCATGGTGCTGTCTGGATCTAGGTTGTGGCTTGCAAACCCCTGATTACATGGTAAGCAACAGCAGACGACCTTGAGGAAGCGACAAGACACACTGGAGGCGCCTTTTGTTTGCCATGATTGCGGATTCGTTCTTTAAGATCGGGTAAGCGAGGTATACCAGGATCCTTTTTGAGTTCTGTATATCGTCAATCGCCGATAGCGTTAGTAGCCGTAAGTCGACTCACTTGATTTGAGTGGTACAGCGGGTCTTCTGGACTCTGCGAAAGAAAAGTCAGAGGATATCAGCAGGGAAAGAGCGAGGACTTACTTGTTCTTCCCATAGTCATAATGATTCAGAAAGGGCTGAAAGGCCGTTAAATATACGGTGGAAAGACTAAGGGCCAGGCAGCCCAGCCTTTGTCCAGGAACAAAATATTTTCAAATTGCCGTCACGTGCGTGGCTTGAATTCGCCCAATGCCATTGAACCAACTTCAACCTGTCCTTTGTCCTTCTCCAATTCATTGTCTCAACTGCTTTGCAGACGCGGAACATGCTGTCGTGAACCCTTTACAATGAACCCATAAGGACTATCAACATTCACCGGGCGATTTGCGTGGTCCACCATGTGCTCTTCACATTATAAGCTGTCTGAATCTTCAGACGCTGACAGAAAAATATGAAGAGGCAAGCACCGCTGTCCGGCATCACCTATACATCACTTATGAAAATGATGCTTTCCCAGCACGCACCCTTCCCCTCTCAGAGAACAGACAACATGAATGGACAATATGATTCGACACAGGACAGAGGACCCTTACAGCTGCCGCAAGTGCCGCAAGAGCCTGCCTAAGCCGAATGAACATATCGATGCGGAGAGGGCGCATTTAAAAGGCAATTTATATCCGATCGATGTATCCGACCAGAAGTCGCCCATTGTTGGTGGTGATTCGAAGATCACATGCTATATGGAAAATAATCTTTCCTCGGATGCCGACCGGCAGAAGGAGGTCTCTCGAGTGGAGAACGCGATGTCCGAGACGCAGCGTTCGTGTGAAGCGCAGTGTAACAGAGTCATTGCCTGCTCAGGTGGTCAGGATGCGCGACAGAAACGCGCAGAGCTCTAATTTCGGCCTGAAAGGCTCATTTCCGACAAGGTCAGGAAAGAACTTTGTACGGAACTAGAAAAGCATCTGGGATCAGTTTATCAGTTTGTTTTCTATCAAGAGACCTCATTTCTGTCTAATGAGCGTCGAGAAGATGGCTTTTTATTCCCCAAGTTAGTGAGCATGCCTCGTTCACTCTATTTTTCTTATCATTGTAACCGAGAATTGCATCCCAGTTATCCTTCCGTTTAACGACTCCCAGCGGAGCTTGCGTGATGACCAACGAGGTAACATTTCCTGGAGTACTGTTGACCCCCCAGTCGCGTTTGCGCTCCCATCCGCACACTCGCAGGAAATATCAAAGTCTACAAGCTCTATCTCTCTCTCATTCCCCCCAGTCCCTGCGCCGCTCATTCACTGGATCCTAATCAACGGTCAGTCAGTGACTGCAATTATGGGTTGTGTCTTGATGATGAAGGAGTCTAATACTTGTCGCTCAGGGAGAACGTGACCTCAGAAACCTTTGCATTGCCTCAATTCTTACTCCCGCTGGAGTCACCTGCTTCTGCTCCTGCCTCCCAGTGGGGTTGAAGAACTTTGTTATTTCGACCACATCGCCAAGCCCGCCTGTCAGCGTTGTAAAGGATGCAGATGATCCCGTCATGATTACGATACTCCACTCTTCGCACTACGGGTGGAATTGGCCTCGACAGAATATCAAAATCTGCTCATAAACAATATTCACATTTCTTGTTGGCCGGCGCAGAGCCTATCGAAAAATTCTCAATGGAAGCCGAGGCGGGGAGGCACAGGCTCTTTAAGGCCAGAGAACGCGTCCGTAACACTGGAGAATCACAAAGCAACCATCTGCGTAGACTTATATCGAGTGCTCACTCGCCCGATAGAAGCTGATCAAGAGAAAACCTATGGGTAATTCCCGTACTGTACCTCTTTTGACAAAACAACGACCGAGATGTCGCAGGTCTCAGACATGGCTCGAAGCCGCAAGGTCTTGGTGACTTTGAAGGAGGATGTGGTACAAAGACAACTCTCGTAAGTAAAAGTTCGTCATCCCGCTTGATTAGATTCTCATACCTCTTCAGTAAGCTCTCAACGGCGGTCAAGCACACAACCCGGCCCTTGACTACCGAGCGACCTTGTCATGCGCAGACGATGAAGGATCCGCAGAAATGTCGACATCGTGCGGTGTGGCGACGTGGCAAAACGAATTAGGAAATGAGACTAGAAGGCAGCGGAAGTTCGAGCACAAATCAGGAGCGCGACGACTTGTCTTCGAGAGGAAGGAGCTTGTTGAAAAGTTCGAATTTCAGCGAGGGTTCAGGAGGCCGGGGAGTGAGCCTTTCAAGCTGGTGAGGCATGGAGAGTATCCGGCAGCAATTACCGATGCTAAATCCATGCGGAGCAAGTTGTTCCGCTGTAAGCAGGAGGAGCTGCTGTGAACTCGATCGCGACCTAATTGCAGCGGTTGTCGAGCTTGGAGATCACTTGTCAGCTACAACGTGGGCGGGAGAAGGATCACATGGTGGCGTATGAAGATCACGAAGAGGAACGCGAGTCGAGATACAGTGCCTGCGTTCAAGAACGCCCCATGGTCGCAATTTCTTACAGACCTAATCGATGAGTTTATTTCTCGAGTCCACTACGTTGCTAAACGAATGTCAGCTCGAGGGATAATTTCTTGCAATACATGTAGCATGCAGCGTCGCGTACTTGGTGAGGCGGCAAAGGACCATGTTGTTCCAATACGCCAATTCAGCACTCGCGTGGTCACATTCCACAGTTAAGGCCGCAGCACAGCTCCAGTTACCACGTGGTATCTGCGTGCGGTTAATTACCCTGACTTATGTCCTTATTAGCCCGATTGTGTAGGATTGGCCATCTCCAAGTCAACCAAAATATCCTGTTGGCTCAGCGCTCAGTTCCCTGTGTCTTTTGGTTATGGCAGCGACCTAGGGCTCCTTTCCGATTTTGGTGTACTTGTGGTGGAGGTCTTGACTCTTGCACTTTTCGCTGTCACTTTAAAAGGCTTTGTGATAAGATCTCATTTCCAGTTGGTATGATCGTCGATCAACAATTTGGTCACCGTGAATTAAAATCGATCCACCTAGTTTCTCCGTCTAAAGTCAGCTGGCCACCGGCGGCCACAAGCTACCAGATTTACTCTCTCGATTTCCCGTCGCCATCGAGAGCCTGACCTTTTTAAACACTGGTGTTTCTGTGTTTCTCCAATATTTAGGCGTAACGGCTGTTGTCCGGCAAACCCTCGCATTCATCAAAATCGACTTCAATTTCTTTCCCTCAGTTCCAGCGGACCGTTGAGTCCTTCACGGGCCGGCTTTACATGGGCGCGCATCCTGGAGAGCGTATTTGTATTTATCCGGGTCTTGCAGCGCTCTCCAAGCCTCTTTGACTTTCTTCCTCCGTCATCAAACAGGCCAACTCGACTTGTATCAACTCACTATACGCTCCTCACCCCGACCGCAACCGGGCCGTCGCTTTGTAGGTAGAGACAGTGCCAAGCCTTTCCAGCTTCCACCGACAACTTCTAGCGATGAACGATTATTACGGCCGGAGTGTATAAAAGGTTGAGCTCGCAGAGCTTCAACCTCAGAAACCCAAAAGTAAACCTTGAAGATGTTCAACCTCGCTTACGTTACACTCTCGCTCTCCCTCGCCGGCTCTGTCCTCGCTGGCGTGCCTGCACCCGCTGTGACGAAGGCACCCACCGTCGTTGCAAGGGCTCTGAGCACAAGTCTGCCAGCGTCTGCGGTCAGTTTTCATCCATCTTCGTTATTTGGCCTTTCATTGACGTCCGGAATATACAGGGATACTCTGCACTCCCCACTGCAAGGGTCATCACAGGATCCTTCGATGGAAAGATGGTGAAATACGACCGCAAGGGTAGCGGTATGTGCAAAAGTCGATCTGTCGATTATCCTACTGATTTATATAACAAAGGTGGCGTCTGCCAGGGACAAACCGAGACCGGTGAAGCTAGTGCAGTCTTCATTTTGGAATCTGGCGCCTCGATCTCGAACGTCATCATTGGGAAGGACCAAGCTGAAGGTCAGAACGATTTTATACGCTGCTTCCAGGCCTTCTCAAAAAATATATTGCTCGCTAGGTATCCACTGCCGTGGCCCCTGTAAAGTTACCAACGTCTGGTGGGAGGATGTTTGCGAGGGTGCGTATCTCGAGCTTTTTGGTTTTGATGCTCCTTACCGACACGTTTACAGACGCTATCACTGTGAGTGGATTGACCTTTTTAAAACTTTGTCCAGATTCAAACGAGAAGCAGATTAAACAAACTGGCGCTGGAGATGTCTCGACAATCACCGGAGGAGGCGCGTTCTCCGCGTCGGACAAGATCGGTTTGTGCCACCCGCCGAGCGAGCGATGATTGCTACTCACAAGGTCTTTAGTTCAACACAACGGTGCTGGGAAGGTGGTAATCAAGGACTTCTTCGCGTCTACCTTCGGTAGTGCTCCATTGCTAAGTGGAGATCCTGACCCTTCCTGACACTCTCTTGGCAGGCAAATTATACCGCTCGTGCGGAAACTGCTCGAAGAGCTATGCCCGAACAGTCGTTGTCGACAACGTATGTTTTCCTAGCCAATGTTTATATGTCGGAGGGCTTACAACGATTATACTAGGTCTGTCTCAAAGGTGGTTCTGAGGCTGTTGGCATCAACTCAAACTTCGGCGACACTGCCACCCTTACAAACATCAAGACCAACGGCAAGCCGTCCAACGCCAACGTCTGCTGCACTTACAAGGGCGTTGGATCTGGTTCTGAGCCTAGCAAAATCGGATGGTACGTGGTCTTGCTCGCTCCAAGCCTTTTACGAGTCAGAGCTGACCAAATTATTTCGCCCTATAGCGGAGACAGCTACGCTGCTTGCAAGTACACTGCGTCGGCTGTGGGCAGCTGCTAGAGTATTGCGGTAATGGAGTAGTAGTATAGTAGTATTTATGGGTCTTAAGAAAAACAATCGAATCAAACATTTACCGAGTCTCAATCGCGTTCAACGTTTTTCCTCATCACATATGTCATATGTCACCTTCGGACGAACGAAGGAACATAAGGAGACGGCGTCTCGGTCAGAGCGGACAGGAGCGGAGAAACCTTCAAATTCGCTGAGAGCAAATCACAGAAAACATGATCAACCGTGACATTCTATGTCGTACAGAATCACTAAGGCTACATGTTACACAAAGACGCGGTACGCGTAGTGATAAAATGTAACACGAGGCAGTGAAAAAAAGCGGCTGGATAGCGGTGAAACGAAACAAAAGTAAGGAAAGCACACTGCATAATATACATCAACTTGTCACTACATGCCAGCCCTTGTCCCACCACCCAATCACTCCACATCCGAGTCATCCTCACTGAAGTGATCATCCACAAAAGTTATTTTGGCTATCTCCATTTTTCTCAGCCACCTAAACTCGTCTTCAAACGGAAAATCGCGCATCTCGTAGTGTTTCGACACAGGCCGATGTGCTGCCAGGTTCATCCTATGGAGGTGCATACGGTTCTCCCAATCAGGATCTTCTTCAAAATCAAAAGCTTCAACGCCGCCGCTCGCTGTTGGGCGAATACGTTCGCGGTCGCGTGTCAATGGTCTGGCCGTACGCTGGGAAGAAGGGCCAGCTGTGGGTTGTGACGCGGTTCCAGGGATTTGGTGTAGGTTGGAAGGGCCAGCAATAGGCGGGGACGCGTTGGCGTTCATAGACAGAGGAGGGGGAGAAGGCTGGGATTGGGAGGCGCCATAGATGCTGCCAGAAGGAGCCGCAGCATGGCCCGTGGAAATGCCCTCGTTGCCCTCGTTTGGTTCCAAAGGAGTATCGAAAGCGGAAGCGACTGCGTTGCCGCCTGCGTCGAGCGCATCGTCGTCGGAGAAGTCGCTGAGATCGTTGTTGGTAGGCAGGTGAGTGGCATCGTTGTCCTCGGGAGAGCCACCATCGATTCGAGGCTTTTTTCGGATAAATGGGGTACCACGAAGACTGCTGCTGCTCTTATCGTTCTCTGACCGTCGGATGGACATCTCGACCTCCCATTCGCTGTGTTCACTATCGCCGTCTTCTCGGGAGCGCTTGCGGGATGGCGAAGACGGAGTATGAGCTCGGGCGACGGCGGGCATGAAAACTGTGCTAGGTTCCTTGGACGACGGGAGGTGAGAGGACTTCGCGCGCTTGTGAGGCGGCTTCGAAATAGGTGCATTCGCGGCGGAGTCGTCGTCAGCATCATCAGCGTCGCCGCTGGAGCGCCCGCGTTTACGAGTTGGGGTGCCTCTGGAAGGCAGAGGGCGGCTGGAGTTGACAGGGGGAGACGGCGGCCTGGACGAACTGCCAACGTTCGGTGGTGACCTTCTGAATCACATCCAAAGTCAATCAGGCGAAGAAACGCATGAAACGAGCAAACGTACCCTGCTGCCAGCGCGTCTATAATTTTATAGCACTGTGGAGGAAAACACCGGTAGTTCGGATATCTAGCACTGGACAGCATACCGTCATTGAGCGAACATAAAGAAAAAGAAAACGACGAACATTAGCTCCTTACCCCTCTCATCCTCGTCGCCATTTTCGCTGGTGGGATTATAATCGTCTTCGCCCTCTTCACCAGGATTATGATCGCATTGGCCCTCTTCACCAAGAACTTCACCGTTGTCGCCGCCTTCACTATCATCGCCATCTTCATCATCGCCGCCGCCGCCATTACCACCTTTCCCTCCCTCATCGTCATCACCCTCATCCTCGGGATCATCTTCGCTGAGCTCATAGTCGCTCCCCTCTTTCACGATCCGCTCAACCTCCTCCATGATCTCACGCATCCACTCTGTGCCCACAATTTGTGTCAAATCGCTGATGAAGTCCTTCATCAGCTCAACCTCGACCTTCACCTCCATCTCGGCCTGAATCACTTCCACCATAGCCTCCTTGACCTCCCGCTTGACCTCTTCTAGGTCATTATTCACATCCTTTCGCCCACGAACGAAATCTACATACATCTTCTCCACCCAGGTGTCGCCCGGAGAGAAGGCGCGGGGAACTACTAGCTCGGAATAGTGCGGCGAACGTGGGATGGGGGGGAAGACAAACTTCATGCGCGACTTTGGTGGAATGGCCAATGACGAGTCCGCAGCTGAATCTGGAGAGCCGGTACCCCGGGGGCGGCGAGGAGGGGGAGGAGAGAACTCATCAATGGGAGTGGGGAAGCGCTCGACGACGTCAATCATTTTATATGGGTCGTCGGCCTCCTCCTGCTCCTGCTGAGCTGATGGAAGTGTGTCCTCAATTGGCTTAACAAATAAGGGTGTGCCCTCTCGAGAGGATGGTTCCGATTCCGGTGCGGGGGCGTCGCGCTGTTCCATTTCCCAGATTGCCTGTAGCCGCTCTGAATGGCGGTAAAGTTGCCTGTTCTTCGGCACTGGCGGTCTGGTTGGTGCGGCCACTGGAGTTGCCGCGACTCGTCCAGTAAAGCGAATCTTGCCATTGTTGTATTCGAAGGTGAGATGGGAGGGCACAGGGATGGACGGAGTCGGGCTGGGACGAAGCTTGCAGATCTCCTCGAGCATCTGTTGGCGGTTGAGGTTTGAGGGGAGATTGAACTGCTACAGAGGCATTGAGAAAGCGTACAGGACAACAAGAAGCCAGAACTTACCGCGACGGCGAACTCCTCAATATACTGTTCATCCTGGCGGATTAAATCAGCGCTAGTTATGAGAACTGGGCTGGTGCGTTCTGCGGTAACCATCTTGCTTCGTTCTTGGGAAGATTGCTCAAGGCAAATGAGAGGTGATGGTGGGGGGTATCGTCGAACCACGAACAAGCGCGTTGTCGCTTCTTGTATGCCGCCACTTTGGCATAACGTGGTTCAAGCTGGCCATATGTATGCGCCAGATTGAGAGAACAATACCTAAGTGAATCGCCACACCCTAATCGGGCGATATGTTGCGGCCAGCGCCGGAATAATCCGCGGTGATGCCTATTGTTCTTCCTTTGTCTGAAAATGCGTCATCAGTTCAGGCATATCAATAGTAATGGGTCGGCTAACATTTAGCGGCGTCCATAGGATATGTCGGGTTTGTGCAGGACGACTCGACTGATGAGTCTCTTGAAATTTATGGCTTCAGCTATGGAGGGCGTGCTAAAGATGAAGATTTGCGGAGGATTATTCCATACTTCGTTGGTTGGATGGATGGGTGGACATACCTGCAGCCGTCTCGAAAAAGAACAAGAGGGAAGATGCGTCATAAAAAAATGGCAGACCCTCAAGCTCACGAGATCAAACAACATGTTCCAGGTTGTCATAAGAATCATCAAGTTCTGCACTGCATGGACCACAATCATAATGCCATGATGTCGATATACGGGGAGAATAAGATACAAGGTCGACATCCAATTCGAGCTTTAAACCGGAGAACACTGAGCATTGTGTGAGATGAATCGAGCAACACACCACAGTCTTCCAAACGCTACCGAGCACCTCCAGTTATATAAAACGCTAAGCGAGGGCACCCTTCGTATCCTTGCCCATTAGTAGTGAGCCATCAGTGTGAATGTCGCGCACATTGCAGAAGTGAATGGTCTCCCAAAGGCAGACATAGATCCTTCTTTGAAGCTGTGCAGGCTTAGTAGGATATTCGTTTTCTGACACGACGGGCTGCACCAAATTCTGCATGTGAGAGAAAAAGAGAAAATATCAAGGTGGGGATCTAGTCACTCCTAGAACAGACACTTGAAAGACATTATCAGTCGTTTCTCCATTTGCTGCGTCGGGAGGGTCAAATGACTGAAGATGCGTGCGCAAACAACCAATTAAGAACGCGTCGCGTCCTGACGCTGGCTCCGAGAATTTTTTCGAACGAAAGCATGGACGTTCAGGGCGGAGCTTCCATTTGCTATGCGACCAGAAGTTCCCTGAATTCAGGACACTCGACGACATTGATGGAATGTAACTGTAGCTTAAATACGACCATCCAATCTTAGAGGACTCGAAATAACATACCTGATCATCGACAACAACTCACTTTATCAGGAGGTGATAAAAAGTGTCGAGAGAGAAAGGACCATGATCAGGCATCGTTTCCGGAGCCGGTAAATCGCTTGTGGAATGTTTGAGTCCCAATTGCTTAACTCGTAATCACAACGTAATCATTGAAATGATTATTTTTCAAGTGAGCTCGATAGCAACTTGTCACGCCGCTCGAGTGGGTCCATATCTTCCACTTCCTGCAAATACGATAGCGAAATTTCATTAGAAGACATCATCGAACAGTCGAACAAAATTTCAAACCTACATGCAGAGTTTGCAGCCTACAAGCAATGAACTCGTCGAATTCTTGGTCAGGACAGGTTTGGTGTCTTTATCAGGTCGAATTGCCGGCTCCTGGGGAGTATCCAGAGCACACAAAAAAGCCATACATCCGTCGCTGCAGGTTTCGCATTTTTGCTCTCGAATTCGTAAACACCAAATCAAGCGTGATTGACGCGTCACAGCGCCCCAACCCAAAAGCAGTTGCTCACTTTTCGCCTCGAACCTTAAATCTAAAAAAGGCAACAAGTTTGACAAGTGACAGACAAGCCACAACAAAGGCGGGGCGCCTTCGGCAGTTGCTCACTTTTCGCCTCGAACCTTAAATCTAAAAAAGGCAACAAGTTTGACAAGTGACAGACAAGCCACAACAAAGGCGGGGCGCCTTCGGCTTGCCCGTACGGGTGTGCTCAGCTCTCGAAGTCCCGATTGCAACACTATTTCCATTTCCATTTTCATAAGTATCCCGAGAGCAGTTTATTTAGAGTATTTCTTTCCATAGATGCTCTTGCCGCTTGTCTCGTGCCGTGAGCAACCAATGTGGCACAGTACCTTGAGCCTTGGACTTTTTGAGATGCAATACAGTGACAAGAACTCTTACAGATCATTCATTGGCCTAGATAACCATCACATATTGTATTTCACTGATTTAGTAACAAAGTCTCCGTAGGCGGGTTGCAGGTTAGGAAAGGGCAATGGAATGGGCGGGGTCGACGACAGGGAAGCGTGGGTGATGGCAAGGTTACCGAGGGAAGTGATGAACACGTAATTTCTCATCGCCGCTGTGTTCGAACTCGCCTTTCTGGAGCCTTCAAAAAAGGCGGGTTGAATGGGCATGATGGTCGTATAATGGTGAAAGCGCTGTGACGTGACGTCCCGCCATTTGCGAGGGCGCGTGGCTCCCGTTTAGGACACGGATCTAAATATAAATAATTGCCTTTTCAAGGATTAAGGTTTGGGGCGAAATTTCAAAAGCGCCCAAAAGCGTGCAGCGCTTTGTTTATATTTGCTGTGCATTGATGCCAGGTCACCCGTCACGGTCAAAGTGTGCATTCACCTAGTAGCTCAGCAGGTGCAGGAATAAAGGTGGCGAGGGGGCCCCGATTTATTACTTTGTACTTAGGATAGTAAGGACCGACATGAGCGGTCGATAAACAGGGATATTAAATAGAAATACAAAATAAAAAAAGGAGGGGAAGGATACTGGTACGGCAGAGACGACGCAAGCAGCTGTGCGGAACCCTGGTAGGAGAGTCGGAGTCGATGCGAGCGAAGTGGGGTTGGTATTGGTGTGCTGCTTGGGCTCGCCAGGCAGACGCGGGGGTGCTGGTGTGGTAGATGCGAGGGTGGCGCTAGCGGAGAGTCAAAGAAGGAGATCGGGAGTGGATTGCTCGACGTGTAGAGCGAGTTTGACCAAGGCCGTGGTCGGTGCTGCGACGAGGAAGCGGCAGCGACAGAAGGACAAGAGAGAACATTGTAGAGGCGCTTGTGGAGCGGCAGACCGCTCTTCATCGCCATCGTCGTCGTCGTTGAGAGCAGATCTAGAACCGGGTCAGCACCTTCTTGAAATTATATTCACGTGCCCTCGATTGTCTCACACAACCATCATGAACCCCCCCGGAAGCCTGTTGCAGGAACTACGAAACGCATCTCAGAACTTACGGGTGATCAATAGCGAATTACGAGGTGTCAAGGACACAATCCTCGCCACTGCACACAATAGTCGAATCGTAAGCTCTAACTTGCGGGTTCGGTCACCACAGCGTTTGAAGCCGCTGAAAAAGACTGTCAGTCACTATCCATCCGTCCATCCATCCATCCATTCTCTCGTTCCTTGTGTTTGACCTTACATTCCTCAGGTACTTGTAGTGATTGTCACGGGGAACCCTGGGGTTTTCCAGGGCTACCCGTACCCATACCCTTAGAAACCCGTACCCGCGACGAGGGGTAAGGGTTTTGGCGGGTATGGGTAGGGGTTCTTACGGGTTCTGCGGGTTAAGAAACCCCCGACGGGTCTCTAAATAAACAGAAGAAGTTCGTCCCAATCTGGCTTCATCACATGATCACGTGCCATTGTTTAGGTGTTTGGTCTTGAGACGAAACACGTAAACGCGCTTTGCTTAACGGCACATGGGTGGCTGGGTACATTCATCCTAGCCCTTCTTCAACATGTCACCAGCAGTAACAGGCAGTTAGTCATCTGAACCATTTGCAAGTTGCTGTACAAAATTTCTGTTAGAATATCTATAGTTATACACTCAGTGTTTATACGCGGCGGGGCGGTCAAACGACTAATATATTCACCTATAGTTATACACTAAAGGTATTCAGTAAGCAAAGCGAAATGAAAAGGACTAAGTATCAGCTCACCTCAGTGTTTGTACACGGCGGGGCGGTCAAACGACTGAGGGGAGACTTCGAAAAGTATCTGAATATAAGTGCAATAGCTAGAAGATCTAAACTACAAGTAGATAGACAAAAAGGAGGCTCTCAAGGAGAACAGTGAGTAAATGGAATAGCATGGGATAACGAGCCACTAGGCTCGTTGTAACACTAGTACAGTATGGTAGGGAAACAACAAAAAGAAAAAAAAACACCGGACATACTTGTGGCGTTGTAAGTTCCGCGCGTCGGCGGTGCGCGTGGACGGTGCACGTCAGGGTTGGAGTTATTTGCCCGCAGCGCGCGCGTGCGCGTCGAGGCTGTCCTATCTTGGACAATTTAACACTCCCCCTCAAGATAGGGGGAGTCCGAGTTCTGCCGCAAAGTGCTTAACTTTGGCAGAGGGGAGCGCCTTGGTGAAGGTGTCGGCAATCATTTCGTTGGTTGGGCAGTAGATAAGACGAATTGAGCCGCGTTCGACGATCCAGCGGATGAAATAGAAGCGCACGTCGATGTGCTTCGAGCGTGCGTGATATTGGTGGTCCTTGGTAAGCGCGATGGCGGATTGGTTGTCGGAGAAAAGGGTGGTCGCTTCGAGCGTCGTGTCGAAGATTTCGGTGACTAGGGAGCGCAGCCAGAGCGCCTCTTTCGCGGCGTGCGTCGCGGCGACGTATTCGGCCTCTGTGGTTGAAAGCGCGATGATCTCCTGGCGCTTCGCGCTCCAGGAAATAGCGCCACCATACAAAATAAAAGCGTACCCTGAGATGGCGTGCCGATCTTCGGCCATGCTGCCATCCGCATCCGCATATCCCACCAATTCCTTCGTATTTCCGCCATATACCAGCCATAAATCCCTCGTGCCCTTCAAGTACCGAAATATTTGTTTCACGACTTCCCAATGTGCGGGTCCAGGCTTCGTGGAGAAGCGCGATACGGTCTGGACAGCGAATGCTATATCGGGGCGGGTTCCGAGCGCTGCGTACATAAGGGATCCGACGGCTTCGTGGTAGGGGATGTCGCGCATCTGCGCGAATTCGGCGGTGGTCGACGGACATTGCGCGGAAGAGAGGCGGACATTCGTGTCCATAGGGATAGAGACGGGCTTCAAATCTTGAAAGCCGTAGCGACGGATAATTGAGTCAAGGTATGAGCGTTGAGAGAGGGAGATTGAGCGACGGTCTCGGTCGCGTTTGATTTCGATCCCGAGGAGCCAGTGCAATTCTCCGAGATCTGTGATCTCCACGTGTTCGGCGATCAAACGCTTGAACTTCGTGATCTCGGAGATGGAGGTGGCTGCAATGGTGCAGTCGTCGACGTGCACCAACACAATAATCAAGCTGTTCCCGACGCGCCGATAGAAAACGGACCTGTCGACTTCGCACCTGGAAAACCCTAGCTTGTCCATCATTATCTCCACAAGTCGTTGGTACCACCGCCGGCCCGATTGTTTCAACCCGTATAGAGTCTTCAAAAGCCGGCAGACTTTGTGCGGCGCGGCGCCGTCGCCATAACCAGGAGGCTGCCTCATGTAAATTATCTCCGAGGCGGTGAGTATACCATTCAGGTAAGCTCCTTTGATGTCAATTTGGTGCAACTCGAAGTTTCCAGAAGCGGCCATAGCAAGGACAAGGCGGATGGATGCGAGCTTGGCGACGGGCGCGTAGGTGTCGAAATAATCGACGCCAGGTACCTGTGAAAAACCTTGCGTGACAAGGCGTGCCTTGTAGCGTATCACATTTCCTGCTGCATCTTTCTTCGCCCTGAAGACCCACTTGGAGCCGACGATGTTTGCACCCGGGGGCACGTCTGTGAGTACCCAAGTTCCCGCTTGTTTGAGGACAGACAACTCATCATGGATGGCCTGCTCCCAAAGCGGCCAGTCTGTACGACGCTTCGCCTCAGTGAGTGTTCGGGGCTCCAGCGCTTCCGCTTTACTGATCTGTGCCAGCATCGCGTACTCTTCAGCGAAATCCGCTGCCATCATCCAGTCGGCCATTCCCTCCCCCTCAAGTATCAGATTCTGAGCTTCTTCGACAATGGGAGGAGGTAATTGTACACCGCGTGCGACGCTTGCATCGGAGGGGCGTGCTGACTGAACACCATGTCCATCCAGGAGGTCACGGACGCGCTGACTTGGCTTTCGCACTCGACGACTTCGCGCGGCTATTTCTTCCGCAGCTTCATCATCGCTGGATTCAGGATCATTTGGAGGTGGTGTGGGGGCGCGCGCCAGTGTGGGTGCGTTGGGATTTAATGCTGGAGGGGCAGGGGGATGATCTTCGATAGGTGCGTCAGATTTCATCTCGATAAACTGCCACTCCTCCCCCTCGAGACGAGAAGCTGATGCTGCCGTCTTGTCGTAGTATAGGTTGCGCTCAGAGGTCACGGTTCGCCTGTCTGGCCAGTATACGCAAACACCATTGCTCTGCTCGTCGATTCCGAGCCAGCGGCCTTCTCGAACACGTCCTCCGAGTTTATCGCCACCCTCAATGCGCACCCAGACCTTTTCCCCCCATTCTCGGACTTCCCTTAAGTCCGGCTTCTTTCCGAACAACGCCTCGTACGGCATCTTCTCATCCACGGCCTTCGTAGATGTTCGGTTCATCAACCACATGACATGGCGTGCGCATTCGCCCCAGAGGGTTTTCGGGAGTCCACTGGCATGTAGGAGAGTGCGAATGTGTTCGACGATGGTGCGGTTTCGGCGCTCTGCGACACCATTGTGCTGAGGGGTGTCGTGCACGGTGAGTTTCTGTGATGTACCCTTCGACTTCAAGTATGTGACAAATTCTTTTCCAAGGTATTCGCCACCGCGGTCTGAGTGGAGCACGCGTATCTTTGCATCGTGATGCGTGGCGCACCACGCTTCAAAATCCTTGTAGGCTGTCGGGGCTTCATCTTTGGTGCGCAGCAGCTGGAGGTACGTGAACCGCATGCTATCATCGGTAAAGGTGATGTAGTAACGCCTTCCTCCCTTCGTTTGAACAGGCGCTGGTCCCCAGAGGTCGCTGTGGACCTCGCCGCCGAAGACTGTGGCGCGCGCGCCCTCGCGCGCTTTCAGGATCGGCTTCCTGGTGGCCTTGGCGTAGACACAAGATTCGCAGAAGAACGGGTTTCCCGAGGACGACGGCTCGAGTTTGACACCCGTTACAAAGCCGTCGGCGACGAGCTTTCGTGCGATTGCTGGGGAGATATGTCCCATGCGACGGTGGAATTGATCCACGGTGAGTGTTTCTACGGCTGCATTTGCAGTGTCGCATTCATGCGCGACACGGTACAGGCCAGCCCTCGTCTTTGGGATCTCGCTGACGGTCTCGCCATCGGGATCTCGGATAACGCACTTCCCACCAGCAAAGGTAGCGGAAAAGCCAAGCTCGTCGAGATGCCCGATCGATACAAGCGTGTACCCAACCTCAGGAGAATATAGTACCTCCGTGAGTTTCAGCTGTGACATTTCGACGCCATTAGGTACATCGATCAACAGCTCGCCTTTCCCCACAGCACTAAACTGTTGATTATTTGCTGCTCGGAAAGGCCTGGGGGGGATCTCTGTGTAGTTGTCGAGATCCTCGCGGTACGGGGAGATGTGGCGTGTGCAGCCGGAGTCGTATACTTCGCTGCGTGGTGAGTTGTCCTTGGGGGCGTCCGAACTCGCGCTTACTTGCGCAGCGACCTCAGGGCTATTGCGAGCAAGCCAGGCCTCAACGAGCGCGTCAAGATCCCGGTCAATATCCTCGCCGTCCGAGTCAAGGACAATATAGTCATTTAACTCGAACATACCAAGCCCGTCGTCGTTGTCGTCCCACAGGCTCCCAAGGTCGTCCTCAGAGACCTCGGAGAACCAATCACTCCCACTATCATCACCATCGCCTTCCCCACAACCAAATTCACTGGACGAGTCCGAAACGGTCTGCAGCGCAGGCAGACTGTCTTCGTCGGAGGTGTATCCCCCAACGCTTTGCGCCGCAAAAGCTCCCTCGCCTTCGTAATCTGATTCGACGGCGGCGGTTGGCTGCGCCACCACCTCTTCCCTTGTCGTTAGTCGGCGATTTTGGGGGCTTTGGGCATTTGTCCTTGAAGTGGTCAAGGCTTCCGCAATTCCAGCACGCGCCGCGCGGCTTGCGCTCGCGTTCCTTCCCCTTCCACTTTGGGTTCGCCTTCCCTGGCGCAAACGCCATCGCCTCGTCGCGTTCGCCTTCCTTTGGCTTCACGGATGCGCGACGCGTTTGTTGCGCGCGCTGGCGATCAGACTCCTCGCAGATCATCGAGATCAGTGCGTCTGGCGCAATCGTCTTCGAAGCGGCGTACTGCCTGGCGCCGGCAAGTTGTCCAGAGGCGAAATTGGAGAGGGAAATGGGGAGGGAGGATAGGATGGTGGAACGATAGTTGCTGTCGCTAATTTCGACGCCAACGGTCGCGAGCTTCTCATACTGCATGGCAAGAGCATCGAGAAAATCGTGAACGTCGCCCTTGTCGGGGCATTTGGACTCTAGGAACTTGGTACGAAGTTCCGTCTGTGCGTAAGCACCTTTGTCCGTGTATTCCGCTACAATAGCATCCCAGCGTTCTTTCACAGTCGGCTTCTTGTGGATGCGCATCAGCGCGGAGTCAGGAATTTTCTGGGTTAACAGGGACTTCGCCGAGCATTCGTCCTTCTCCCATTTGGCAATTTCAATCTCCTGGGCAGCTGTAGCAGTCGCCCCGTCCGGGATCACGATGCGCGCGGTAGCGCCGCTGTAGTGGCCCCAGAAACCCTTGGCCTGGACGGCGTCCTTGAAGCGGATGGAGAAGATTGCCCAGTTAATGCCCGAAGCCTCTAGCTTCGGAATCGACGACGGGAGAGTATCAGCGAGGGTGCTAGCGTTGGTAGACATAGGGCAGCAAGCGAGCTGGAGGCGGGGCCCAATAACCTGTTAGAATATCTGTAGTTATACACTCAGTGTTTGTACGCCGCGCGGCGGTCAAACGACTAATATATTCACCTGTAGTTATACACTAAAGGTATTCAGTAAGCAAAGCGAAATGAAAAGGACTAAGTATCAGCTCACCTCAGTGTTTGTACACGGCGGGGCGGTCAAACGACTGAGGGGAGACTTCGAAAAGTATCTGAATATAAGTGCAATAGCTAGAAGATCTAAACTACAAGTAGATAGACAAAAAGGAGGCTCTCAAGGAGAACAGTGAGTAAATGGAATAGCATGGGATAACGAGCCACTAGGCTCGTTGTAACACTAGTACAGTATGGTAGGGAAACAACAAAAAGAAAAAAAAACACCGGACATACTTGTTGTAGATTTAGATAAGCCTCAGGTCTCGACACAATGTGGAAGACGACTATATTGACCTGTAGATTTAGATAAGCTACAGGTAACAATTAGTAAGTACTTGTGAGATAAGATAAGTAAATTGCTCACCCTCAGGTCTCGACACAATGTGGAAGACGACTGAGGGGGCATTCTGAAAACTGTAAGATATGTGTATGTAAAATATATAAGGTTCACCGTAAAGACTAGCAAATACGGTGAACGATCGAGGAGTTTGTGCCACGACGCTCTGCGCCGTGGCGTAAGGTATAACCGTTCCTAATAAGGTAATTCGCCCGATAAGGAAATGTTGGGCGCTTCACGCGCCGTGTCAGTCTTGGCAAGTCCATCCCGACTAACACTCCCCCGGACGGGAAGACCGATCACTTGAGTTTAAGGAGAGCGACGAAGTGCTCGTGGAGTACGCGCGGAAGAGGCTTGGTGAGGATGTCGGCGATGTTATCAGGGGAAGGAATGTGGATTAACTCGATGTCCCCGTCGCGCACGCGCTCACGAATATAATGGTGGCGGATGTCGATATGTTTTGCACGTGGGTGTCCTTTCGTAGTCTGTGTGAGCGCGATAGCAGATGTGTTGTCTCCACGGAGCGTCGCCGGTAGTGCTTGGGGTTGTCCAACTTCAACCAGGAAGTTGTGCATCCAGAGGGCTTGCTGGGTGGCGCGCGTCATTGCCATGTATTCGGCCTCCGTAGTTGACAACGCGACAGTGGCCTGACGCTTCGACGACCATGACACCGGTCCTCCTGCCATCGTAAATACGTAGGCACCTGTGGATCGGCGTGTGTCAAGGTCTCCCCCGAAGTCAGCATCGACGAACCCGATAGGCCTTATACCGCCTTCCCCACGTGTGTAGGTAATGCGGTAATCAAGTGTGCCCTTGACGTACGCGAGGACGTTGAGCATCGCTTTCCAATGTCCCGGACCGGGATTGGTCTGGAAACGAGCGAGTAGGCCAACGGCGTACGATATGTCAGGGCGCGTCGAGACCTGTGCCCACATGAGGGAACCGAGTAGAGCGCGATAAGGCTTGTCCTTCATGTACTCCTTGTCAGCTGGTGTTTTCGGCGCTAGAGATTCGTCGAGGCGAACACCAGTGGGTAATGGCGTGGGGTGTGGGTTGCAGTCCTGCATTCTGAAGCGTTCGAGAACGCGTTCGAGGTAAGTACGTTGTGATAGGGATATCGCACCGGTGGTGGAGTCGCGATCGACGCGCATACCCAGTAGGTACTTCACCTCCCCCATGTCCTTCATCTCGAAGCATTCCCCCAGTTCCTTCTTCGCTTTCTCTGCTCCCTCCGCTGTCGAGGAAAGCCCGAAGATGTCATCTCCGAATGTGCTTGTGATGGTGACCTCTTCACCCTCGACTCTCGTCCTAACACAGCTATCCGCCCTCGATCCTCTGTATCCCAGCTCGCTGTAGGCTGTGTCGAGTGTGTGCCACCAGTCGTGGCCGCCTTGCATCATGCCGTAGAGGGTTTTTAAGAGTAGACATACCATGCCCTCCCCCCCTTTAAACCGGGGCGGCAGGCGCATGTACACCAAGAACTTGTTAATGCTGTTAAGGTATGCGGCCACGAAGTCAGCCTGCCAGACGTGAAGTCCGAGGGCAGCGGCGATAGCGGCGCAGATACGGATGGACTCGAGATGTACAACCGCAGCATAAGTCTCGCTGTAGTCTTCACCGGGGACCTGGGTGAACCCTTTCGCTACCAGCCGGGCCTTTCGCCTAACGATGTTTCCATCTGCGTCGTGTTTGTGAGCATATACCCACATGCAATTGATGACCTTTTTCCCCGCTGGTACCGATGACTCCGGTACCAGCTTGAATACACCGCGGTCCTGCAAGACTTTGAGCTCGGCCTCCATGGGCGCCGCCCACAGATCAGGGCGTCGCATAGCCTCGCCATAGTGCTTTGGGAGGTATTCGTCAGATGATGGGATAGCGTCAAGTGCAGCAAGGAAAGCGTGCGGTTCATCTGACTCCTCCGACTGTGCCCACTCCTCCCCGGCAGCACGCGCTGCCTCCTCCGTCGCGAGCGTCTCTCTGGCAGCAACAATGGCCTCTGTAGCCTTCGCATTTCTCGGGATGCGGCGGTGGGCGATAGGACGGTGGTCAACATCGTCGGTAGCAGTAGGGACGGCTGTGGGAACGGCGGGTGTGGTAGCTGTAGGAACGGCGGGTGTGGCGTCGTGGAGAGGGCCGTCCGTAATACGGAGTCGTGGGGCGACGGGTTGTGCGGTGTTGAGGATAAGACCGGGTACAGTGGGGTTGTCAGAAGGAGAGGCGTCGCTGAGCAGGTTGTGTTCACTGAGATCCAGGTGCGCTCGGTGGCCTGTCCCTTCAACGAAAATTACATCACGGCTGGTGACAATTGATCGGGTGCCTTGATCGAATAGCTTATATCCGCCGGATGAATAACCGACCATGACGTACTTAATAGACCGGGGGTCCAGCTTCGAAACCACCAGCTCCTCGGGAATCTTTGCGAACGCTATGCAACCAAAAGGGCGAAGGTGCGCAATACCTTGCCGCTTGCCGGTCCATGCCTCCTCGGGGATTAAGCCAGGATGCCTTGACGATGGGATTCGATTTCGGATGTAGATGGCAGTGGCGCATGCTTCTGCCCACAGGTACTTTGGTAGGCCACTCCCGGCCAGCATGCAGCGAACGCATTCGATGATGGTGCGGATCGTTCTCTCTGCGAGCCCATTTTGGGGGTGTGCGTACGGCGTGTTGACTTCAAGCGTGATCCCATGGGCGGTACAGTAGTCGGACCACTTCTGATTGATCCATTCGCGACCAGCATCGATGCGGATAACACGGAGTTTGTGCCCTGTCTGACGTTCGGAGCTAACGTGGTAGTGTTTCAGGGCGTCTAGGGTGGTGTCTGCATCCTTCCGTGACAGGCAGTACCCGTGAAGGTGAGTGCAGCTGCCGTCGACCCCCAGCATGAGGTACAGGGCACCACCGAGCGACGCTGTAGAGGCCGGGCCCCAAATGTCGAAATGGGCTCGGTGGTTCAAGTCCTTCTCAGGTACGACGACCCCGTCATACGGTCTGGCAGCGTGTTTCCCGTACACGCAACTAGAACAGATCCCCTCGGCCACGGTTCCCCTTTTGATATTCAGCCCGTCCACCAGATCCTTCGACGCCATCTCCCGGATCTTCGCTATGCCAGCGTGCCCCAGACGTCGGTGCCATACGTCCATCTCTACGGCGGTGCTTTGGGACCGGGCGACCATGGCGTGGGTGGGCTGTACCCCCGCCACATGTGTGATCTCGAGTTTATAGAGCCCGTTCGTCCCTGTCCCAACCATGAACACCCGTCCCTGCGGATCCGTGAAGTTTGCGCGTCCGGACGAGAAGGTGATGGAGTACCCCGCAGCGTCGAACCTCGCGATGGATACCAGATTTGCGGCGAGGCTCGGTGTGTGAAGCGCAGACTTGAACAACAGGTGGGATATCTTTCCCTCCACCTTGACAGTGAACTTAACCGTCCCGCGTCCCAGGATGGTGAATGTTCCGCCTTTATTGGCTGCTTGTCCGGTGTGTGGCGTCGTGAACGCTTCATACTCGCTAAAGGCTGCCCTGTCTACAAAGCAGTGGTCCGAAGCGCCAGAATCAGCGAACGTGTGGATAGGATGGGTTGTGATGAACGCGGTGGTGTCAGGTGAGTGTTTCTCGTCTTTTGCAGCGTCTGTGGTGGCTGGGGAGTAGATCTCTTCAGGCGCCCCATCCGCGAGGAGGGCATACGTAGCTTCAGATGTGTCAACGACGTTTGCCGTGGTCTTCGGGGTGGTTGTGGGGGTCACTGCGTTCGCGGTACGTGTTCGGTTACGAAAGTTTGCGGGGAATTGACCTTCTTTGCCTCCCCCCTTCCAATAGCAGTTTCGATCGTGTGACCGGTGCGTCCACAATTCTCCGTATTGGTGCAAACGAGTTTAGGTTTCGGTTTGGTCGTCGTTACCTGCATGGCCGTCGTGGCCGTGCCGGCGCTGTTCTGAGATTTGAGTCGGTCCCAGTGGAGGGTCAGGTGGGAGATCGTCTCGGCAGATGTCTTGCAACTGTACAATGTTGATACCAAGACGTTCCACGACGCTGGGAGGGAGGCGAGCATGATGGTGCGGAACTCCTTGTCCAAAATTGGTGCGCCTTTCTCTGTTGCGGCGTTCCACTTGGTGCGAAGGTCGGTAATGTGAAGGAGGAGGTCCGCCCCTTCGGTGAGCAGTGTGGTGCGTAGGATTCGCTCAGCGTCTGCGGCCGCGAAGTCTGATATCTCGCCGTAGGTCTCGCAGAGCGACTCCCATGCGTCGGCGCCGGTGCCGTTAAGTTTGATCCCGAGTCCGATGGGATTCTTTGTGTTAAACGCGATCAGGGCAAGCGCCCATGCGTCGCGCATGTCCCACTCTTCAGCGGAGGGGATCTTCGACGTCCAGCTCGTCGGTGCTAAGATCTCCGGCTGGGAGAGCTCGTCCACCTCCTCTTCTTTTCCCTCGGGCCTTTTGGTGGCCCCAAAGAGATATCCGAGTGCGCCACGGGCGCGCGCGGCGATGAGGATGCGGATTTTAAAGCTGACGAAGTTGGAACCATCGAATTTCTCGTCGTCTGGGAACGACGGGATACTGTTTCCACCATTTGCAGTAGAGGACATGTTGGTTTTGTATGTGTATGAAATGTATTTTTGAGTGCGTCAGAAAGTGTCGAACTTTTTAAAGCGCTAGCAGGGCCCGTAACCTGTAGATTTAGATAAGCCTCAGGTCTCGACACAATGTGGAAGACGACTATATTGACCTGTAGATTTAGATAAGCTACAGGTAACAATTAGTAAGTACTTGTGAGATAAGATAAGTAAATTGCTCACCCTCAGGTCTCGACACAATGTGGAAGACGACTGAGGGGGCATTCTGAAAACTGTAAGATATGTGTATGTAAAATATATAAGGTTCACCGTAAAGACTAGCAAATACGGTGAACGATCGAGGAGTTTGTGCCACGACGCTCTGCGCCGTGGCGTAAGGTATAACTGTTCCTAATAAGGTAATTCGCCCGATAAGGAAACGTTGGGCGCTTCACGCGCCGTGTCGGTCTTGGCAAGTCCATCCCGACTAACACTTGTGGCGTTGTAAGTTCCGCGCGTCAGCGGTGCGCGTGGACGGTGCGCGTCAGGGTCGGAGTTATTTGCCCGCAGCGCGCGCGTGCGCGTCGAGGCTGTCCTATCTTGGACAATTTAACAATTTCAGCCATTGTCTGCTCAAAAAATGGTTTGTCCCGCACTCACTTTTGTGACTTCTTTGGAGCTTGAGGTTGCTTTTTTGTTGAAGTCGGCAGCTGGAGGCTTGCCTGTGGAGAATGACTGGTTCACAAGTCTGACAAGTCCTGGGTTCACAACCGTATTGTGGTCAAGGCGCGAGCAACATAGAATATTGATAATCAACTGTAACTGACTTGAAGAGATTGGAGACATTGCGACCAGGTTGGAGAATGGTGTAACTGATTGCATATATTGAGATAGAGATTCAAGCCCATTGTCAGACTCTACACAATCACAAACATAACAACTGATCATATGACATTGCCTACTGCTGGGTCATTTTGCTGACGTTGGGGGTAGGCCGCGCCCTCCGGGCCTATATTATCTTTCCGTTTAAGGAAAACCCGCCTCGAAAACCCGCTGAGTAAACCCGCCTAACCCGCCCAACCCACGCTGGGGGTACGGGTACGGGCGGGGTTAACAGATTTCAACCCGGACCCGTACCCCAGCGTACCCTACCCAAAACCCCCACGGGTTTTGAAACCCGTGACAATCACTAGGTACTTGGTCATGGCTTTGACCTGGCTTGTGTTGTGTGCGCCCATCACCTACGACACACCCTTGTTGCGCCAGCTCAACCTGAGGCTGTTGGAGCTCTTCCACCAAATTTCAACCCCGATATCTACAACTATCGACATGCCAACATTTTTGCCCTCATTATCTTTTACAATGAGGATTTTGGGATTACAGTCGATGACCCTGTTAGTTTACGCGTCGAAAAATTCTGTAGATTTTTAACCGAGTTTTGATTCTTCAGCATCCAATTCTATGTTGTCCTTGAGCACCGGGCTTTGTTGCATAGGTATAACTTGGGTATAACAAGTTATATACATATAGCGTGAATTTTTACGACAAGGGTTTATGTAAATTTAAAGTATATCTACAACTGCATCCGATTCTAAATTTCGAAAGGCGTTGGAATGATTAAGTTGTTCAGCGGAGTGTTCTTATTTGGGTTCCAAGATCCAATGTTTCTAATTCCTTCCAAGAATGGTTGTGTCGGTCTGCGCTTTCCAAGTTCAAACGCGAGGACGCTTCTTCTCGGTGCCATTGCCGTTGACGGTGCCGTTGGTCGCGACGGACGCAAAGTATTCGAGGGATCCCTTGGGGTCGGGCTTCATGGTCTTCGATCCTTCCGTCCAGTTGGCTGGGCAAACTTCACCGTGCTCATCCTAGGTAAAAAGACCAAGGCGTCAGTAACATTTGAAATAAAGTCGCGATGCAGATACTTACAGTGAACTGGAAGGCCTTGATGAGGCGAATGGTCTCATCGACAGAACGGCCAACGGGCAGATCGTTGACGGTGATTTGCCTGTATGGGATAAGTCAATGGAAGGGGAAAAAATATCGCATAGGATCCAAATTACGCACCTCAAGGTTCCCTTAGGGTCAATTAAGAACAATCCACGGAGGGCGATACCCTCATCCTCAAGTAGGACCCCATAGTCGCGTGAGATCCTCATGTTTCTGTCGGCGATGAGGGGAAGCTTCAAGTCGGGGCCAATGCCACCCTCTTTGCGAGGCTGGGTCGACCAGGCAAAGTGGGAAAATTGGGAGTCGGTGGAAATTCCTTTTTAACGTGTTCATTTGAGGGTAAGGATAAGGCCGAGCGCAGATAACTCACCGAATACGGCAGTGTTGAGTGCTTTGAATTGAGATAGCGCATCGTTGAAGGCAAGAATCTCACTGTTGAACGAATTTTAAGAACAAAGTCAAAGGCAACAGAACGGAGAGACTGACGTGGGACAGACGAATGTGAAGTCCCTGCGATCAATATATCAGCAATACATCCGAGAGGTTGTCGTAGAAAAGTTTACATGGGGTAGAACAGCAGGACCACCCTAGGGAGGAAAAGAAAAATCAACATTGTCACTTCATACGTGAAAAAAACTAGTCCCGACCATTGGCCAAGGTAATCATTCAAAGAAATGTCCGTGAAGAGACCGTCGACGACGGCGGTTGCCTTAAAATAAGGAGCAGGGCGTTGGACGCGGGCAACCATTCTGAAATAGTGGAGGTGGGCTGATTTGCGAATGAACGGCAATTTATATTGGCAAATTCCTGCAGTCGCGTTCTTTGTCCCTGCTTGCTCCGGAACCCCTTGACAAAGCATTTTATAACCCCTTCGGGTCAACGCGTTGTGTTGCGTGGTTTTGCGACTTCTGCAACCACCTCTATAGCTCGAACTATTCTTTCTGACTGCTGCTTTGCGGATGCTCTAGAAAAACGCGCTACAGGTCTGATCCGAAGTGCAATCATATCAGCACATCACTTAGTACTGTACTGGCCACCTTCCCCGACCACCTCGGATTGATTTTCGTCGGTTCTAGACCCTGGGCACGCATTGTTCTTCACAGCAGTTGACGGATATGTGGTCTCCGTATTCCAATGTGACCTTACGTCACTTTAATGTGCTCCACCATCAAATGGCTGCAGAGGGCCGAAGCCGCGCAATGCGATGACCTCATTGATCAGGTACTCATTCCTCCGAATACTTATATGAAGCCACAAGTGGGGGTCCGAATGTCAACCTCCTTCAACGCCCTCATGCATTCCTTGGAATGACTCTCGGAGCTCCCCTGGTCGAATCCCACGCACAGCCCTTGTAGGACGAACTGCCATCACACCGCCATCAGCCCGCTTCCTCGTTTTCAACCTCTTTGATTCCGATAATCTCGACAACGTGTTCATTACAACTTGATGAACACGTCTATTTTCAAATCACACGATCTGCTCTATGAAGGTTCTCTCTCATGCCCTGCCTATGTATGTAGAAGTGCTGGCTGACTTTCGCCTCCAGGAAGCATCTACTGAAATTCCCCATTACATCCCTGGATTTATCTGGAAATTCTGGCTTTCCCCAGTGTATGTCTCCTCGTCCACGTCGCATTGACGATTTCGAGATTCTGTTCAAAATTGAGATCATTCTTCGTTCTTTATCGAAGTTGCCCGAATGAATTCCCCCGTGATCCCCGAGTCAATATATACGATGTCTACGACAACGAACTCACTGAAACCCATGATCCTCCTTCCACGACGCGCGCCGTATTCGAGGATCTCAAGGCTAGCCCATCGACGCAACCTCTTCTACAAACTGCGGAGCAGGCCTTTCGTACTTTGGAGTCCGACGCTGAGCATGCACTTAGTTCCATGGTTGAACGAACCTACTCTAGTGGGAAACCCACAAAGACGACCTCATTCGCCTTCAACAAGAAACGCCTCGCAAATTTGTGTCGGTACCTAGTCTTCCTACGTTTTCGAAATAGTGCCAAGTATCGCGAGATCTTGCAGTCCCTCGAAGAACCGATGGGCGAACAAGTCCAAGGGCAGATTTTACCGATCTACCAATCAGCCCTCGTCGAGCATCACCGGCGCTTCATCCTTCGAGGAATCATAGCCTTTCTACTGAATATTTCGCAGGATAGTGTAGCTCTACACCCATGGGATCAACCATTGCCTCGTATGGCTGCGGCTTTGCTGGTCGATTTTCGAAGCGCCATGGATACGTACTGCTGGAGGTTGTGCGACGCCGATATTTGCATCGGAGTAGCAGCCGATGAGCAAGAATTTATCCTGACAGAATCTTGCTTCGGTACCTTGGACGAGGGCTTCGAGGAGGACCCGTAAGCCTATGTTTTGACGAGCAGGCAATAATCACTAACGTTCACGATAGCGAATGCTCCCACCTATTCTTCCCCATTCTACCAACGTTGGCTCTCTATATTCTCGGTAACATTGACAACAGCGGTTCCTTTTCGAGATCTGATGATGCCCCAAATGCGAAGATAGAAATAGGCATCGAGTCTGCGTCAGATGTGCATCTGCGCAACGCGATGATCCTCCAGACTTACCCGCGACGCCTCTATTTCTCTTCACTCCGGCTTGTCGCACTCTCAGTTTCCTCCTACGATGAATTTCGCTGGATTCAGGAACACCAGGATTACAGCCGCCTCAAACAACGCTGTCGCCAGAAGTTTTTACAGGAGACAGTGACGAAGACATTGGTCGTGAAGGGCTCCGTCATCTTGACCGACCTCACAGACGAGATCGTGAATATCGGTACTTGTGCCGCCGGGCATGGGGCCTTTGCGGATGTCTGGAAAGCGGTCTGGAATGACCCCGTCGAGAAGAGATCGCGGACTGTGAGAATGCACCTTCGTCAAAAGCATCAGGAATTCATCTTTTTTTTTCTAGGTCGCCCTGAAGGTCCTGCGCCAGATCATGGTGAAGAATGTTAAGGAGAAGTTGATGAAGGTTATCATCCATCTACCCCCTGTCTTATGACACGATTATTCACATTTTTCCTCAGCGGCTCCAAGCTGAAGTCGTTGCGTGGCATCGGCTGTGCCACCGAAACGTCAGTCAGCTTTTCGGGGTCGTCCAGGTTCAGAACAGCATTGGGATGGTCTCGCCATGGTGCGAGAATGGCACGCTATGTCACTATCTGAAAGGGAACACCACCGCGAATAGACTAGACTTGGTGCGCTGTGCGCAGTTGCTTGCAAGGAACATCGCTGACGGCAGGGATTTTACAGCTCATTCAGATTGCATCTGGGGTTGCATATCTTCACTCGGCGACCCCCGTGGTCGTTCACGGGGATCTCAAAGGGGTTCGGCATTTCTGGAATACTCTTAGTGACCCACATTAACATAGCAGCGACTTTAGGGAAACATCCTCATCGACGAACACGGATGTCCCATCATCACGGATTTCGGGCTATCCAAAGTCATTGAAGACATGTCGGATTCTATCAATATCGGGTCCTCCTTCTTCGCTGGATCGACTAGATGGATGGCGCCAGAGCTGGTTATGGCTCTTATTGAGGACGATGGGCAAGTACCGCCGATCACGACGCGAAGTGACGTGTACGCCTTCGCCTCTGTTTGCCTGGAAGTAAGCATCTTCAATCCATGTGCTATATACTTACCTGTGCTGAACTCTGGTGTTCGTAGGTTGCTACCGGAAATATTCCATATCCGAACCGCTCGAACGATCACGCAGTGACGGTGGACATCATTCGGGGCATCAAACCCTCGAGAGGGGCTCACTTCCTTATCCAACTCAAGGGCGAGGACACTTTCTGGAATACTCTGAATTGCTGTTGGAATGAGACGCCTGATCTTCGCCCTGTGATGAAAGATCTCGTTCAGCTTTTGGGAAGCATGGCTCTCCGCTCATGATAATCCTGCCTTTCCTGATTTTCCCTGATGCTTTAATTCGTCCCTGCCATATTAAGGACTATCTAATTTATCTTATTATTAAAGGGATTTAAAAATTCACAAGGAACAGCTGGTTCATGTAAGATTTACAGCCCTGGCGGTGAAAATAATCTTGTTGGTTGAAAACGATGGCCCAAACCTCCATTGATCTGGATTGTCCTCGTCGTGAGGGCTTATGGCAGATATGCCTGGTTGCAAAAACCTGTTAGTGAAAAGTGAGCTGCTTTCAAAGAAGCACTCACTGCGGCCACTTCCCAAGTCAGAGTTGTCGCTGCCAGCGTCTATCAATTGCACCAGGGCTTCATCCTCCAGGTTGCGCGATGAGGAGGTGATCTCTTGATGATGAGAATGCCCACTTTGAGACCGAGCTTCGGGAGGAATATATATATAACGTTATGGTCTGAAAGGTAACAGGAACACTGTGAACAACTCACCACTTGCTTCGCTGGGTTCACCACAATCCCCAGTCCCGTCGCCGACACCCGACACTTTTCGAGCTTTCTTTTTGCCTTTTCCGGAGGACGGACTGCTTTTACCACCTGTGTTCTTCCTCTTGGACCCACCAGCACCACCCCGCCTACCACCCCGCCCACCGCCACCACTTGGCCCACTACCTGCACTCGGTTCGCTGCCTTCAGCATCTTCATCCGGCAGATAATAGTTATGGCTTTGCAAATTGAGAATGTCGCGGATGCTGCTGGCCAGGATGATATCTTCGCTTTCAAAGGAGTCGTATGCAAGTCGTTCGATTAGCGCTGCGAAGATAGCTGCTGTGGAAACTGGGAGCCGCCAGTAACGCGTTTCGTTAGCTTGGTCCTGAGGCGAAAGCGGTATTATGCCAAGGTTTACGGGCGTATCCTTGTTAATAGTCGACGGGTCAAAGATGCGGGCGGCTTTCTCGGCAGACGGGGAGGTGTTGGAAGGGGCCACGACAAATGTACGGCCACTAATGATAGATATGCAGGGTAGGTATAGCGTAGCGATGCTACCTTCAATCGGTTTAAGGTTTACCATGGTGAAGAGTCCAAGATAAGGGAAAATGGCCTCAGCGTCGGGTAATTTCACTTCTAGCCCATGTGAAGCGTCCACCAGAAGATCGAAGACCTGATCGTCGATGTTCCAGGGCCCTGAAAATCTCAAGCTGGGGCACGACGCACCTCGTGTAGGGGTCTCCGTTCGGCTTTAGGAGTACGCGCGACGTAGCGTTGGAGGTACAGGAGGATGGGGATTGGGAGAGAAAGGACGACATAATTCGCGGTGAAGTAGGAGTGGCAAGATGGGCACTCTGTTATAGCCGTTTGTTTGAGCATACATGTCACAGCGATCTTCACTCACGAACCAAGCCATTCATCTCTGCATTCATTTCATAGTTGGCAGGTAAAACGCCAAGTCTTACTGCGTTGCGGAGCTGAGGAGCTAAGTGTTAGACGATACTACATCATGATTTCGTTACGAACCTGCTGGTTTCCTGCTGTAGCGACATCGATGATGTGCGCGCATTGACTGGTTTGGACGAAGTTTAGGCAAATGACACAGCGATAGTCGTAGGTATCGCGAATTTTGGCCTCAACAGACTTCGAGAAAGTTGCTTGGGAATCTCCCGCCATGATGACAAGCAGGGTGAAACGAAGATGAGTGACGTTTATTGTAATTGTAATTGGAATAAATTCAGCTGACTACGGAGGTGAAAGTGGTAGAGAAGCAGGGACCGTAAGTCCACCGGCACGTAATAGTATGGAGGGTGTTAGCGTAGTTAGGTAAAGCATAGAGAGAGTTTGTTAAGGATGATGATGGGAAGGGGATTTGGGAGACGAGTGCTCACGACGCGTACGTTGGACAATACCCCAGGTTGAGCGAGTTGCCGGTCCGAGAACCATCAAGTCATCATCGGGCATATATGCATCATCCCCGCGCCCTGAATGGTGATTCATCCTATTCGGAGTGCTCGTTGCTAAAACAGCATATAAAGCAGGTTCGAGATCAAGCTCAGACTTCCTTTCGCTTCCACTTACCCCAACCATGAAAGCCCTTGTCACAGCTCCCGGAAACACTGCTATCGTCGCAGATGTCCCCATCCCAGAGCCTGGAGATAATGAGATCCGGTGAGATACAGAATTTTTGTCATTGGAGCTTTTGTTCTCAATACAGTGAACAGAATCAGCGTCCATTCAGTTGCTCTGAACCCCATCGATCCGCTCTACGTTGCCAATCCGCAGGACGCTCCAGGTCGTGTAGTGGGCAGCGATATCGCGGGCACTGTCGAGAAAGTCGGCAAGGACGTCACTCAGTGGAGCGTGGGCGATAGGGTGGCAGGATTCCTCCAGGGTGGTAAGTCTGTCCTTCTCGAGCACAACAGCTTATGGTAGCCAGATTTGAACCATGGGTCTATCATACAGCCACCTCCGTCAACCCGCGGCCTGGCGGATTCGCGGAATTCGCGATCCTAGAAGCTGATTTGGCCATCCGTATACCGTCTGCAGCAACCTTCGAAGAGGCTGCAACTTTGCCACTGTGCTCTTTGACTGCCGCCCAGGTAAGGGTGACTGCTGTACTTTTTTGGGATGACTTCCAAAAGAAGATTCGCAGGCGCTCTTCATCCGCCTTGGTTTGCACGCGCCGTTTCCCCATACATGCGCCGAGGCTGAGCTGGGCGAGTCACCTGCGATCCTGATCTATTCGGCAGCTACGTCGGTGGGGCTACTTGCCGTGGAGCTCGCACGGGTCGCTCGCACCGCGTCCGGGAAGCCATACCGCATCTTTGCTACTGCAAGCGAGAAGCACCATCAGCGGCTCTTGGATAGTGGTGTGGATGCTGTCTTCGACTATCGATCCCCCACTTGGCCCGAGGATGTTTACAAGGCGTCCGGCGGAATCTCTGCCGCCTTGGACTGTATCTCTGAAGACGAAAGTACGATGAAGATTTCGCACACCTTCGGAGAGTCTGGTGGTACCGTAGCGGTGCTTCGCCAATCGGCGTGGCACCCTGAAGGCCATAAAGACAAAGTCAATGTAATTTACAGTGCAGTGTGGTCAGGCCTTGGCCACGAGATATTGTACAATGGTACGTAAAATCATTCTCCACATGTTTTCCACTGATAAACGCTCTAATTGTTTTCCATTAGGCGGAACAATCCCCCCATCTTCTTCGTGGAGAGCTTTCACTGTGGAATTCTTCAAATTCTTGTCTGCGGGTTCGCCTACCGATGCTTCGCGTTTCCCGATCGAGCCTATACCACAGCGTGTCATGCCCGGGGGCCTTGAAGCTGTTGTTCCTGATGCGTTCCAACTCCTTGGTTCAGGGAAAGTCATCGAAAGACAACATCAGGGATCGGAGCCGTGGCTGCAGCCAATTTCTGCAGAGAAATTGGTTTATTATGTTTAGTTTTGAAGTGATGCTGATTCGTCAAGCTCAGCGGGAGGTCATCTGGAGAAATGTGAATCAATGTAATACATACGTACTATCGAAGCTATTTAGTCGGTGTGCTACCGGACGGACGACGAAGGGGAGATAAGATTAGATACATATGTGTGACTTTCATACTTCCATACCCATGCGGTCATGTTTTCGAATCAACTCCCACCGGACCATAATACCTTGAGCCATCATGAGTCCCCAGTCTGCCCCCTACGGTACTTGGTCGTCTCCCATAACCGCTGAGGCGATCACCAAGGGCGTCAGTCAACCTTGTCTAATCGGTTCCATCCAATCTAATCTTTGTATTCCAGGCCATTTCGTTCGCAGATGTCATTGTCGATCCTATCACATCGACTACCTATCACATCGAAGCCAGGCCATCTGAAGAGGGCAGAAACACCCTTATCAATACCAAGACCGGACAGGAGTTGACTCCTGGAAAAGAGTGGAATGTCCGCACTGGGGTACACGAGTATGGAGGCGCGCCCGCCATCGTTTACAACGATTTTGCGTTCTTCTCGCGCTTTAACGATGGAAGAGTATATCGAGTAAAGGAAGGCAGAGAGCCCGAGGCTGTCACTCCAGGTAAATTGTGTACTAGATGATCTCTTTCCGATGTCGAGCTAACGGGTGGCACAGACAGCGACAAAGCCCACCGATTTGCAAACTTTGACGTCCACCCCAAACATACCCATCTCCTGGTCTCGGTCTTGGAAGACCATACTATCGACCAGCCTGCTGCTATCGTTAACAGTCTCTGCATCATCAATACCAACACCAAGACCGTTCACCCCCTCGTTTCGGGTGCGGACTTCTACGCCTCGCCCAAGTTTTCGCCAGATGGCACACGTCTTGCATGGCAGCAATGGTTCCACCCTGATATGCCTTGGGAGGGAGGTCAGATCCACATCGGGGATATCATCATAGAATCCGACACTGTCACCGTGAAGAACACAGTTCACATCGCCGGAGAGACGAAGAAGATCAGCGCCGCGTTTCCCTCCTGGGCGAACAACGACACCCTCATCTTCACATCCGACGAGTCTGGCTATATCAACCCCTGGAAATACCAGAACGGCAAAGCCACCGCCCTGTTCCCCCAACCTGTCGAGCAGGAATTCGGCGTCCCCTTGTGGGTACTCCAATTCTTCCCATACGCCATCCTAGACAAAGCGGGTAAGTACGCGCTGTTCATCACAGTCAAAGACGGTCGAAGCGGGCTGCACATCGTCGATCTCACCGGGGTATCGGCGCCTCAGGCCCTCGACGTCCCATACGTCGTAATAAATCACATCCGCTCCGTGTCCCGCGAGACCCACGAGGTCGTCTTCACCGGCGAGAAGGTCGACGAAGAGGCAAGCATCATCAAGTGCACGATCGCAGACCTTTCTTCTGGCTCCCCGACGTTCACTGTGCTCAAGCCTGCCTCAGTCCCACCCTTCTCGCGCGACTTCGTCTCGACCCCCCAGCCGATGACATTTAAGGCTGCCAATGGTGACCCCATCCACGTTGTCTACTACGCGCCCCGGACCCCCGACTACTCGGGCTCCAGTATCGCCGGCGAGCGGCCACCTTGCGTGTTGCACGTCCATGGAGGACCGACCGGCCTTACAGTGCAAAGCCTGAACTGGAAGGTCCAATACTTCACCTCGCGTGGATGGGCATGGCAAGTGTTCTCTTTAACTCTCGACGTTGGCGTGGCTGGCTGACGGCGAGATGAGCCAGGCTGGACGTGAACTACGGGGGATCTTCAGGGTACGGCCGCGACTACATCCAACGCCTCGTCGGCAATTGGGGTGTCGTCGACGTCGAGGACTGCATCCAGGCTGCGCGGATCATCTCGAGCGCGCCGTACAACCTCGTTGACCCCAAGCGCGTTGTGATCCGGGGCGGGTCCGCGGGCGGATACACGGTCCTGGCAGCGTTGGCCAACGCGCCCGACGTAACGGCCTTTGCCGCTGGCACGTCTTCGTACGGCGTCTCGGATCTCAACCCGCTCGTAGAGCATACCCACAAGTTCGAATCGCGCTACTTGGAGAAACTTGTTGGAGGGACGTCCAAGGAAGTTCCGGAGGTTTACAAGGACAGGTCGCCGTTGAACCACGCGGATAGAATCGTAGCCCCGCTGTTGGTGAGACAGTTTTTGTACTTGCAATTTCTACGACGAGTCGTGCTCATATGTGGAAAGATTTTGCAAGGGGAGATTGATAGAGTGGTGCCGAAAGAACAGGCGGAGCTCATCTACGATGGCGTCAAGTCTCGTGGTGGGATTATTGAGTACAAGCTGTATCTTGGAGAAGGGCATGGCTGGCGTCAGGAGAAGAATATCAGGGACGCACTGGAGCGGGAACTGCAGTTCTACGAAGGTGTCCTTGGACTGAAGAACTGATCAAACGTAGGAATGTCATTATGCAGTCACTTCGAGTTAGGATACTGTCGATAATAGAGCGGTGGAAATGCAAGAAAAGAAAGTATCTCAAAATCTGACCCAGCAATTATACAATGCCTGGCTGCTCTGCTGAAAGCGCATTCGTTGCAGCGGCCATTAAGGCTTGTTCAATCTGGTTGATGTCCTCCTGTAGCGGGGTTAGATTTCCGCGTGGACGGAGCCGTGAACCTGGACGTACTGGGGTGAAATGAGTCTCTTGAAGCTTGAGGAAACCAGTTTGGTCTGGGCCCTCCTCATCCAGCTCAGCCACGTCTTCGCCTTCCGCATCCATGTCTTCAATCGCCAGCTGCACCGCCATTTGCACTGTACTTTCGAGAACTGAAGCTCATGAATAATTGATCGCGGATCGTGGCATGAACGAAAGTACCGCGTGTCGAAGGGTCGTCCCCAGCGTTGTCTGAAATGTCCGAGTGTTGAATGGCAATTGATATTGAATCTGGACGTTGTTACACACCTTCCTCGGGCACTTCAGGATGTTGGTCATTGGCCTCAATGTCTCCCGGGATAGATTCGTTCTCTGTCATTTTGGGTGAGCACTGGTCATAAGGGGGAGAGGAGATCGCCCACCTTTGTTGGAACTCGCGAGAGACGATTCGACTCGTGAGATGCCGCCATCCTCCTCCACCTCCTCCTCTAGCTCCATCTCAACGTCACCCTCCGCGTCTTCCTCCCCGAGGTCTTCATTCTGTGCCTTTTCCTTCCCTTTCGATTCGCGCACCTGCCTCGTGGGTAGCACGACACCATCGAAAATTTCTCGTCGTGCATCAGCAGGTGGAGAGGGCGGAGCGGCGGCGGCCTTCTTTTTCGGCCCACGCTTGGTGGTGCTCTTCGGTGGACGTCCTCTGCGCTTGTGCTCTACTTTGGTGTTGGGGCTAGCAGCGGCAATGCTCGTTACTCCTCGCGCTGTCCGGCGAGAAAGCCCTGGGCCAGGATCCGATCTCCTTGTCCGTTTGTGCCGCGTATCATAATCTGACACCACTGTGCCCAATTTCCGCTTCGACGGGGACACTGCTGGGGAGGCTGGCGCACTTTTGTCTGCGTTTTTAGGCAAGATCTGAGCTAGTTCGGAGAGGGCTTTTTCAGCTGAATAGAGAAGGCCAATTAACAAGAAGATTTGAACTGTTTTTTTGAACATAACGCACGGCCTTGCTGTTCCACTTTGGTTAGAAAACGGATCATCACGTCTTTTGTCGCCATTATCTTTGGGAACCCCAAGTCGCGACATAAAGTGCGGAGCGTCCCTGCTTTTAGTGAGTCCCAAGGAAACTCAACCATGTTCGGAATTTGAGGGGGTTCGTCAAAATTGGAAGCAGTAAGGTATGGGAAACAACAAGCTAGATCCAGACTGAGATAAAGCCGGAAGCCGAAGACGCCCATCACTGCGACTCTTGACATCCTGCGTCCTCGAGGTGCTTTGAAGTGACCTGTCTCTGCCACCTAAAGTAACTCCCCAGCTTGCGCGATGAGAGGAACAACTTACTATTTAATGGTCATGGCTCCTTGGACTCACTGACAAATGTGCGGACCCTCCGTTGTCCATGTCGTTTATATATCGCTGCTATTTCAGCCTGGTGAGCTCGGTCTAGTTATCCCCATCGTCTGAAGGACACTGGCATAGGCATATTTACTCTACGTCTTCCAAGTCCTGGTCGCACGTCCTCGATATAGTCTGATGGCGTCATGACTTACCATGACCGGATTGGCTTTGCTCAAGGCTCAACAACCCAAGAAAAGTCTTCTGGGTTCAGCGTCGGTGTATATTATTTGCTGCACACTACGAAGGGCTTGGGGAAGACTTGTCCCCGCGACGTTGATGAGATACCCGAATCAGACTGTCAACAGGACTTTGCTCAACCCTTTATCATGCACCCCAGTTAGCAGCTCATCAGCCGTAATTTTTCAATGATGACAGAATAATCTGGAAGCATCCTCGTCCTTGATGGCAATTGCGCCCAGCTTGATTGGACTGTTGCCACCGAGAGCTCCACAACCTGTGTCCAGACTCCGAGGAGAGGACTTCACTGGAATTCTTAGCTGTTTTGTTGACGAAGCTAGATAGTCTCTCCTAGACAGACACCATCAGTCGTTCCTCCATTCTGTAGATCCTAGAGGCTTAAACAAGGATGCCGGAATCGGCCCGTTATGGCTGAAGAAATATCGGCGCATCAGTAGTCCAGCTTCGTACGCTCCGAGATTAACCATGAGCCATACGCCGGACACAAGCACTGACACATATACGCTGAATATACGCTAGCAGCGTATATGTGTTGTGGACTCTTGCGCAGTTTTGATGGGCCGGATGGATGGATCATTGGATGTATTGAGATCGAACGAGTCACGATTTTTCTAGAAATCGAGTGAACCTGAGCGAGAGAAACACACAAGAAGTCCATTTTCGTTGCGCTCTATGGCAGAATATTTATCCTTTACATGACTGGTGTGCAATTGCAGGCAGAGAAACAAGGAGCACCGTTTTGGTTGAACTCGGAAACTTCCAGTCACGGGGTGTCGTTGTCAGTAGCCGGTGATGGCCACACAACGCGGCGGCCATGATTGCAGAGCTACTACCCTTGTAACATCCCAATGTCCTCGTCCCAGACTCCAAACTCAAAGTTCATTCAGGTATTGAACTCATTCAATCTGGTCGTTCCAAATTAACGTTTCTCGCAACAGCTCGAGAGGCTAGGTATGGTCAGAAACGCGCTCTTGTACTGCAGATGCTCACCAGAATCATCAGGCGAAGGGACCTATGCCACCGTATTCAAGGTGTGTATGTCGGGAGCTGCGTGACTAGATCGACTCAACGTTGAATTTAGGGACGATCAAGGACTACCAATGAGATCGTTGCCCTGAAGGAGATCAACCTCGATGCCGAGGAAGGGACCCCATCGACCGCCATCCGTGAAGTGTCGCTCATGAAGGAGCTTAAACATGTCAATATTGTCCGGTTGCATGACGTAATGCACACTGAAGCTAAGCTCACCCTCGTATTCGAGTACTGTGAACAAGATCTCAAGAAATACATGGACTCGCACGGTGATCGTGGCGCACTCGATCCGGTCACCGTCAGGAGTTTCATGTATCAACTCCTCAAGGGGACCGCCTTCTGCCACGATAATCAAATCCTTCACCGTGACCTCAAGCCCCAGAATTTGTTGATCAACAGGAAGGGAGAGCTCAAGGTCGGAGATTTTGGATTAGCGCGCGCCTTCGGGGTTCCTGTGAATACTTTCTCCAACGAGGTGAGTCATAATCATGATATAACCTCCGCGTCTACCGATACACACTGCTGTTCTAGGTTGTCACACTCTGGTACCGAGCACCGGATGTCCTAATGGGCTCTCGAACTTATAGCACCTCCATCGACATGTGGTCTTGCGGATGTATCTTTGCAGAAATGATCTCTGGAACGCCACTCTTCCGAGGTCGAGATAATCAAGACCAACTGCTGCACATTATGAGAATTATCGGGACCCCTACTGATGCGCAGTTCCAGAAGATGGCAAAGGATTCGGTAAGTTCACTTCAGTACACCTGTGTACATCAAGCCTAACACATTCGTATCAAAGCCCGAACTTCAACTCAAGCAGTTCCAACGCTATCCCAAAATGCCCCTTCAACAGGTCCTTCCGAAGGCCTCCCGCGAAGGTACGTCCGCAGACTCCTCCCTACCTCAGTTACTAACGCGGACGACGCAAGCCATCGATCTGCTCGAGCTTCTCATCAAGTTTGACCCACTCGAACGCATCTCAGCGCACGAGGCTCTCGCCCACCCTTACTTCACGAACCCGAACTCGGCTCCTTATGGTGCGCCGCCTGGCGCCATGCCTCCGCCTGCCTTCAACTTCCCCCACACCCACCCTGGCCAAGCACTCATGCCCCCACAAGCCGCACCCCAGAACATGTACCCCATGATGCCGCCCCAGCAGCCTATCATGAGCATGCACCAACCCGGGCGTCCGATGTACCCGGGACAGCAGACTTATGGTGCATATGGGGCTCCTCGATGATAATCCTTTTCTATATACCTTCTCTTTCCTCTCTGTCGTCGCTTTCAATTTGTCTGCTTGTTATCGTTTCTCCGGGCTTACTGTACTTGTTGTTGTTGCTGTGTTGTAGTGAATGCAATTTAGGATCAAAACGAGAGTTTGAGGTTCGCATCACTTTTCATCAGAAAAGTTGGGGATCGGAAAGGTTGATGACAGTGCGCAACTGGCTCTACGATGCATTCCATCATTCCGTGCTGCTCCAGCCCCAGTCGTGTATGCGGTGTACTTATTCCTTGCAATTGGATAGTCCACCGGTCTCGCCTGCCAACGAGCTCCGAGAAAATTCCTCGAACATATGCTACGCCTCCTCGCGTAGACGTTCAGGGCGGAGCTTCCATTTGCTGTAGATCGAGACGGAAGTCATGTGTGCCACAGGTGCCGTTTTGTATGGGGTTGAGAAAGACGGTTGATGTGCACTGGCCATGGGATTATGTAGAAGTTCAAAACTGGAGAGGTCAGATGATCGGGCTTCAACTTGAAATACCTTACACGCATTGCAAGTAACGCCCTACATGCCCTTCGAAGGGAGCTGAACGCGTTTGACGTAGCTTGGCAGGCCACTTTCGGTGATACAGGTATATTTTGAGATTAATTTCGAAAGCAAGACCAAAGTTACTGGATCCCAGAGTCCCAGGCTGAAGCGGCTTGCCATGTTCGCCACCACAAGTGCATATAAGTAGATTGTAGAATAAGTAGCTCGTCAACCGCGAGGGGAACACCGCAGCAACGGGGTATCAGCTCTATAAACGTGAGATGAGATCCAACCCTTTAGGAAACGTAGCAGATCCAGGCTCCTCCTCTCCTCCTCCTCCTCCTCCGTATCTCCAATCCACCATTTATCATGTACGCATCATCTCCTTGCCTCGTCTCCATCTCTGCTGCGATCACGATCGCCGCCTCGATTCGGGGGGATAGTAAACGCCGAGGCAACGGGGCTCCATCCGTCCTCTGCGCTGCGCTCCTCGCCCCGAATCAAACTGGCGATGCTCGCGGTATGCCGATGACTCTTCTTTCCCTGCCCATTCCGCGCGCCTTCCCTAGGGACCGGTACAGCTGCCGCGGCGGGTACAGCGCCCGGGTTGGGCGAGCGGTACGTGATATCCATTTCCTCCTCATCCGAGCTGGGTTCGCTCAGATCAAAGGCAGCGGCGTCCATGGCTGTGCGGCTCGTGGGGTTCTCGAGGTCGTAGATCTCGTACTTTGATCTTTGGGAGCGAGAGTTGACGCCGCTGGGAGGAGCGAGTGCGCCCTCGCCGCGGAGATCGTCGGGGAGGAATAGATAGAAGAAGGCGATGGCGAGGCAGGCGCCACCGACGACATCGATGAGGTAGTGATGCGTGAGGTACATGGTCGCCCAATAGAGGACGCCTGCGTAGATCCAGACATAGCGGGTGGTTTGCGGGAAGAAATGTGCCAGGAAGAGGGCTTCGATCGTGGCGCAGGCAGCATGGAGTGAGGGGAAGGCACCGAAGACGACGGGGGCGTTGGAGAAGCCGACGGTGTAGGTGTGGGAACGGAGAAGGGCGTCGATACGCGCCAGGCCTCCTGGGGATCCTTTCATCGTGTAGTTTGCGGGCGTTAGGCCGTGGATGAGCTCGTACCACGGAGCGGAGCACGGGAAGAATATCTGGATAATGACTCCGCAGAGGTTTAAGTAGCCGAAGGTGCGGGCCCAGAGGTGAAGCGATTCTTTGGATCTGAAGAGCCAGAGAAAAGCGGCAACGAAGAAAGGGATCACAAAATGCCCAACGCCATAAGGTAGCCACGCAATGATATCGAGAATAGGGTGCGTAAACCTGGTGAGGATATCCGAGATGTTGGCCCCGTACAACACAGACTCGAGAGTGGGAAGAAGCGATACAGAGATGTCAGGGCGCCATGACGTCGGAATGAACCGTGAGGTATAATATGTGATGAGCCACATGAAGATGGGTGTTGCGGGCAGGAAGAACTGGGAAGTGAATGGTACAAGGAGCGCTAACGTCCACAACGCCGGTATCACGAGTTTGAGAGGAAAGCCGGGTTCTTTCATGAGAATTAACCAAAAGGTAGCATTGGCTATGTGGAATAGGTGGATGCTGTCTGATAGTGTGAAGTGGTGCTTCCGCAATCGATTCAAGGTCACGGTCGGCGAAAATGACTTGTCGAGACGACCAACTCCAGCCATGAGTGCCTGTACAACATTATTCACTGTTCGTGATAAGCCGCTCTTTTGGCGAACAACAGACATCTGGAAGGGTAATGCGGTCCTCAGTACAGCAAAGAGCTAGACTTGGTTTCAACGTACCGTTGATATTATGACCTGGCCACGCTTCTACACGAAAACACCTGTAGATTTCGTATCTAACACCTAAATATCCACACTAGAGCGACCAGGACAGGCGCTGGACCTAAGAAAAGGGGAAGAAAGTAAGCTGCGGGCGTTGACACAGGGAATGAAATCTGAACCGATACCAACCGCGATGTTTTTCACGTGGCCATGACAAATCAAGCTAAAAATATGTTTAGCTTCCTCCTTGCTCCGATCTTCGCGAGTGCACTGTGCCTGCACGGGTCCTCACAGGATCGCCCTGCTTGATTGTTCATCTCTTTCACCATGAAGCTCTCTGCGGCATTCAGCATCCTACTGGACCTTCGTTTCGCCGTCCATGAGGCTTTTTTACCCACAATCCTTGTGATTATCCGTTCTCCCTCGTTGCTACTTGAACCAAGTGCAATTTCGCGCTTGTTTATGGCGAAACTCTGGGTAACTTTCGGAGATGGAGTGGACGAGAACTCTCGGCCTGTAAAGGAGCATCTTATCACTCCGAATGCCTATGGAGTCGTACTGGACATTGGAGCAGGTAACGCGCGTTCGCGCCCATTGTTATGCCATAAATTCAATGCAATTCTAGGGCACGGACACTGTGTTAGTTACCTGGATAAAACCCGCGTAACGAGATACGTCGCGTTAGAACCCAATGCACTTATGCATCAACACATACGTGCGGTGGCCAATGAAGCTGGATTCAATGAGTCCGACGGGACACTACTACTACTCACTTGTGGCGCGGAAGATGCTGCCTCCATTGTCTCATCCATCGCCGGGGATACTAACCAACAACCCGTTGACACGCTCATCTCCATCCTGACCCTGTGCACGGTCCCGACCCCTGAGCGTACGCTCGCCTCTATTGTTGGAAATGTTTTAAAACCTGGAGGGCAACTGTTGTTCTACGAACACGTATTGAGCCCAAAGACCGATGTTGCGTGGTGGCAGAGGTTTTGGACGCCCGTTTGGTCTCTAGCCTTTGACGGGTGCAAGTTGGATCGCCCGACTCACCTCTGGATTGAAGAATTGACCGATGATCAGAGCGAGAGCTTCTGGAGCGAACAGGCGACGTGGGGCAAGGATGGAGAGCCTGAGGATAACTTGTTCTGGCATCGGGTCGGGCGAATGGTGAAGCGCGCATCGTGATGGGGGCCTTAGGGGATTTGATACGAGAGCGTTGCTGCGAGGAGGTCTATCGATAGAAAGGAGGCGCGATTGGATAATGGGCGCCGAGAGTGATAAACTGGAATAAGAACACTATTAAATACAGCAGTGGAGATTTGTTGGCTGCCGGGGCCCATGACCTGTCAGGTTTCGACAAGAAGGTAAAGAGCTACCTACGAGAGGAACGAAACGAGACGTAATATGGTGGCGGCGTATTTATAATTAGAATCGAGCCTACAGGCTGAAGGGGGAAGAGGTGGGATAGTTCGAAAGAAACGCCGTGAGAAATATTTTACCCTCATTTAGGTCACTTTCCACCAAACGCGTTTACATTTCCAAACGTCTTGATCACAGCCATGGACATCTCATGCAATACTTATGCTTCGTTTTGTGTCAGACAGAATCCTGAAATTCTTGAATGAAGAGTCATTGACTTCATTGCCCCGAGTTCAGCCACTGCTGTGCTCCCGAAGGGGTTCTGCACCAAGAACATCGCAGGATGGCCACTACATCATGGACTTCAGCGCTATCACATATACCGGCCGGCGTGATTGGCGCCCAAGTCGAGCATCAGGTGACAACTTCTTATCACCCGTCTGCCTTGACATGAACCATGATGCTAAAGTCAGTTCCTGTATCATCCATCCTTTTGAATCGCTAACGGTGTGTTCAGGCAATCATTTTACCTCTTGAAGATACCAGCTCGCAATTATCAGAAATCATCGGACGACCACAAGGCCCGCTACGCCTTATCTGAAGGGAAACGGAACGATACTTTTCGCAGCAGTCTCCGTGAGTTTCAGAGGGAATTTGCAGAGGAAGAGAGGATTCAGGCAGTGGGTGAACGAGCGCGGGGAGAGGAGTTTGACAAAACGTTGAATGGATTCAGCGCCTCGTTTGAGGCGAACCAACAACGTCGGGATAGATCATTCCTGGAGGCTGATGTGCGACAGGAGGAGATTTTCCAGAAAAATGAGGCAGCACGGGAGGCAGTATTTTCGGAGGGACAAAGAAGTCGTGAAGCTGCTTTCAAGAACGACCAGGAAATGCAGGGCAGGCATTCAGAGTGGCACGGCGCCGCTCGAACGACGCTCCTTCTACAAGGCCGTCAGAGCAGGAAGGATGCTTGCGCCGCAATCGATGCAGCCCTTGTAGATCAGTTCAACAAACTCTTGAGGACTCAGGAAGAGTCTTTTGTTTCCAAAGAGCGTCAAAGGGACGATATTTTCAGGAAAATAGTAGTAAGGAATGACACTGTTTGTTTCGCACCGCGCTGCTAAATCAATTTTCTGACAGTTGGACCATGAAAAGAGCGTCATGCGTACGACGTCAATCACGAATGGTACCGAAGCTGTTGGTGGGCGAAAGACTCGATTCCCAGAACCTACGATATACAGACCTGTCACTGTTATTCGCACACGGAGTAGTTCACGTAGAAGAAGCCGCACCCCTTCAATACGCCTGCAATCACGTCACTCCTCACGTAGCAGGAGTTACACCCCTCCAAGGCTCCAGCAATTGCGTCCTTCGACCGTCAACAGTTCACCGCTCGTTTTTCCTCAACCTACAATCGTCGTGCCACATCAGCCACGAACACCTTCTTCTGTCACATCTATTGACCCAGAGGAAGCTCCTTTACCTTCCGTGCCTGATGCCTCTCAACCTCGAACACCTTCTTCTGTCACATCTATTGACCCAGAGGAAGCTCCTTTACCTTCCGTGCCTGATGCCTCTCAACCTCGAACTACCTTGGATGGTAAGATAGGCGACAGCTCTGGCCGGCCACGCACCATCAAGGACCCTTTTGCAAAACAGTTTGTGAGCGCACAACAGGAGCGTCAGCAAGCCTTTCTGGACGAAGAAAAACACAGAGAGAACGTGTTCCAAGCAGCAGAGGCTGCGCGAGAGGCGGCAGAGACTGACAGAACTGAAGTTTCCGGACAGAAGGAAAGCGACCGGGTCTCGAGAATCCAGGCCATGTTTGATGCCCAGGGTGAAAACTTTCGGGAAAGGGAGGTTGCGCGCAGGGAGGGGGACAAGCGAAGGAGCGAAGCGTTCGACGCCACGCAACAACGCCAGTCCCATGCCTTCGATACATTCATGTCGCAGATCGAAAAACAGTACGAAGCGGAGGGCAGCCTGGAAGACGACCTCCTCAATCACATGAAAGGTATCACGGAGTCGCTCAGCAAACGGCAGGTTGCGATGCTGGATGCGGCGAGGGAAGATCGGTCGAAGCGCTTCTTCGACGCACAGCGCCGTCGTGACGAGGCTCTTGGTGTGTCGAAACCAGTATCTTATAGTCCTCCAAGCCGGAGCCCGAGCTATCCTCCACATCCAATTGGGATGTCAATGCCCCCTCCTATAGTCAGTATTTCTTATTCTTCCGGTTTGTATAACCTGATCATCTTGTTTACTATTAGATAATGGACGGGATGGAAAGGACTCGGAGCAGCAGCTCACGTTCCTATCTTCCTATTCGCGATCGAAGACGTCGTTCGTTCTCGCCCGCAGTCGGTTTCGTGAGTTTCCTAAGGCTTTGATGATGTCTTTGAATGTTACTCACCCGTTCCGAAGGGCCCGGCTGCATTGTTCAGGGGTGCTAACGTTCAGGATTCGCTTCCAGTCCCCAAACTTGATGATACCACTGCGGAAGAACTGCGCCAGGAGTTGACATTTCAGGACTTGCAGCGGCGGCGGCAGCTCATATTCGAGAGGTCACAGGCTCATCGTGAAGAGGCGTTTGAGACGGACATGCAGAAACGCCGGCATGTCTTCAGCATTAACGAAGCACGACGCCAAGCCGAATTTGAGAAGATCCAGCGCACCCGCAAGACAGCGTTCGAAGATAATGAAAACCGTCGTGAGGACACTTTCAAGGAGTCCCTACGGCAACAGGAGACCGAATTTCGGACTGCTGAAAGAGCCCGAGAGGCCGACTTTCATCAGAATGAACGTGCGAGAGACCAGGCATTCAGAGAAGCCCAGGAAGAGAGGGCTGCAAGGTTCTATGAAAAGCAGCAGGATTTGCAGAAGAGATGCTTCAGGGCTGAGCAGAGGCGGTCCGCGGAGCTGGAGGCTTGGGGGTCGGCGTTGCTGCAGACTAGGCAGCGCGAGCAGCAGGAGATGCAGAGGATCGAGGAGGAGGCTTTCGAGGATGCGTTCAAGTGGTCGCTCGGGACCCATGTGTTGAAAAACAAGGGGGTTTTCATGGATGCTTAAAATCATTGACGTACTATCCGTACCAACAGGCTTTCAGACCGACACACGAGCGGGCTCGCGCGACGACAGGGGTATTCCCCACGTCGGGATGCGCTCGTAGCTTGTGGAGATCTCAACCGCAGCCAAATTCCCGATCACATGCATATCCTCGCACCGGAGGCCAATCGATGTCCCTTACAAATGACCTATTGCAGTGAATCAGACTACCCTTCAGTTTCAAGTAGATATTCGAGAACGTTATTCGCCCATCGAACACTCGGTGCACTTTTGAAGCGGAAGAAACCTGCAGCCATCATTCAAGTCAATGCACGTTCGGAAAGCGCTTCGAAGCAGCCCAGGATTAACACCGATAGGCTTTCACCTCCGAGAAAGACGCAAGGGAGAGCCGCTCTGAAGATCTAAGTACCAGAGGGAGATAGCTTTCGATTCAAAATGCAGCTTGATGATGTCGGAGCACGAGCAGAGTTTTCGAGGGCATGAACAATCGCGGGGTGAGAATGAGAATTGATATTGCCGCCAGTTCTACGTGGTCCAAGGACTTCGATCCCAGATAATTGGGGTTCGCTCCGCAAATCCAGAAGCAATAGCACAGAAAACGCTGGAGACGGTTATTGTTTCGTCTGTGTAGCGCACTGTTTTTGCAAGTCTGGTCGCACGGCAAGGACGCCTTCTCCACGCGGCACGGAAAAATAGAGCACTCGCTGTATTGTATCGCCATTGGAGGAAAAGACCTTAGAAGATGCTCCACTCCGAGTCTACAAAGATAATCTTTGACGGGAACATTCTGAATGGGCCAGTCAACTAGACGCGTTCAATGTTCGAACAAGATTGAGTTTGACATCCTCACTCAAAGTATGAACTCCGGAGCCTTTTTCTTGGATGATAGAGAAGAAGGCATCCTCCCCCAGTGTCGCCGCCTATCATAAGTTTAAGTTCTGCAGCTTCTGCTGAGAATGTCCACGAATCACAATGTATATGTCAGCCCTGAATATTCTCTTCAAGTGGATTACACGATCCACTTCCCGTCCCTGGCGTAGACGAGAAACCGCACTCTCACGAACTACATCTTTTTGAAAAATTTCAAACTCAACTTTGATGTCACGTATGTAGAACGGGCCAGGACCCTCCCTTATGCAGAGCTATGTCCGATTAATTTTGAGCTGTTTTTGCCCATTTTTGTCGGACGATTTTGGGCCATTTTCGATGCATAAAAATCGGAACCTTGAAATTTTTCCCATTTTCGTACGCATGCCCCATCGGACATCTCAAAAATGATGAATTGTATGTATAACGACAAAAAGACATGTAATTGCAGAGATAACAGTGCATACGAGACACAAGGGGTATTGAGGAGTATATGGTGCAGTTTTACAGAGCCAGGAAAGCAATAGAAGTGGAGAAATTTTGAAAACTAATCTGTCTCGACATCATCAAGTCGACCCGAATAGGAAGGAAGGACGCTGGTTCCGCCGAACTTTGAAGCAATCGCATCCGAGGTTCAGTTTGACCAGTTGCGTGCACCATGCCTCCGTTTGGTCTCATCTGGGCTCCCCAAAAAAAATTTCAGCAGAGAACCTACCATTTAAATGACCGGGTGCCTTCCCCCCAGGGCTAATTCTGTACGCATAATAAAGATACATTGCTACCGACCAGACCCAAATCGGCTCATGAAAATCGGAGATTGTCTAAGTTTCTGGCAAGTTTGTACGCATAAAAATCGGGGGTAAGCGACATTTCAGGCCGTTTTTCGTCGCATAAAAATGGAACATTGGTCAGCATAAGGGAGGGTCCTAACGGGCCCCGCTTTTGCCCCGCTTGTTCTTTTTTGGGACCGCTGCGGGTAATACATCCATCCATCCATCCATCCAACGAGATGCGCAAGATCAGTGTCCAGCAATGGCAAATATGTTGTCTCAGTGTTCTCTCTCAACGAGTCAAAGCGGCAAAAGAATTTCGAGGTATTTGAGAGAGGACTAAAAGGTAGCTTCGACGAGAAGGAAGATGTCCGTGAAGTTGAATTCAGGAAATTCGGGTAGTGCGAGAAAGGAAATTCAGGGAAGCTGGGGAACAAAGAGAGATTACAGCTCGGCATCAATCATGACCAGTAACTTTTTCATAGGCACGCGATTTCTTTCACCATTCACACCTCAGTGTACGCCACTCTCCTATCCGTATCGTCAATATATATCTAGATATTCCATTGCCATAAACCTACCTTTCTTCACTGCACTCACGGCATGACGGACTGCCCATATAGAACAAGAACGCGACGCAGGGCGGCATGAAACTGAAGAAGACAGCAGGCATCAGGATTGCGGCCACGACCGTTGACTCCGAGAGCCACAGATTGATGCTGATGTGGGTGAAGGTGCAGACGCAACCGCCCATAAAGCACGCGATACAGTGGCGGAGCATAAAGCTCCATCCGCGTGCGATGCCGAACGCGCGCAGGATGTACGTCTCGCCATGGCCATCGAGGAGCCGCTTATTCAGTTCAGCGAGGTGTGTTTGATGGTTGTGGAAGACCTTGCGGGGGTAGCCGTGGCTGCAGGATACGTAAACCTGGCGCGCAGTTGTGGGGAGCGAGGCAACGGCGATGAGGAGGAGGATGGTGGAGAGCGTCGCGCCGAGGTTCAGTAGGAGGCCGGAGTAGGCGAAGAAGCGGAGAGTCGTGTCGGCTGCTGAAATGTTATTCGGGCGCTCGGGGAGAGAGCCGAGGAGCTGTGCTTCTGTGCCGGCGAGGAGGGCTGTCTGGAGGGTGTCTGCCGGTGAGGGAGAGGTGTAAGTGGGTGTGCAGATATCTCACCACGACCGCCACGGCTTGCAATCTTGGCATCCAGGCATCCATGACCTCTTTGGGAGTTTTGGGAAGCTCATCTGCCGAATATGAGAACAGTGAAACCTCGCTGTTTATCTTGCTTACAATCTAAAGGAGTCAAAGTGACCTTGGGTGCCATTTGATCGTTATGTATGGGCAGAATAAATCTGGGGTTGTGAGCTATAGTGAGGGCGGTTGGGGACTCCAGGCGTTGGCATCGTTTGTCAAGGTACAACAGCACCGTGACTTGTTGAGCGCTAATCAAAGGTGGTGGCTGTACTCGTGCGATTGTCCGTATCCGATGGAGATCAGTCCAAACTTACTCACTATCTCTGTCGGCGCGAATTGACTGGAATCAAAGCTACAGTACGATTCGCAGTGCGATATCTCGAAATCAAGAGGAAATCACCCAGATGATAGATTACTCAGTCGCTGGATTGCCGAGATTTTTGAGTCATGGGGAATAGGACGCGTGATTGAAACATAAATAAGAAGGCCGCGGAGCTAGAAACTTTGCATCTGGCTGTCATTCAGCAGCTGAAAGAAGGAAACTTGGAGGGTCTGCCTGCCGCCGAAGTTCAGCTTCTCTCCACGTACAAAGGTTTAGGTCAGAGCTAGTACTGTGCACGATGGAGGCATGCGGAGGCGATAGATCGCCTGATTGAGTCAGGTCCTCGCTGCAAGTAGCACAGGATCAGATATTTTTCTTGTTTCTTGTGCAGTGTGGGCTATGTCGTCGAAAGTGATCGCGTCGGGGATCCGGGGTCGCGTGACAGGAGCTGCCGATAAAGACTATGAGAGGCTCTGAAGTGTATGGCTTCGTGCTGGGAAAGACCTCGAGCGATGAAGCCGCACACACGCGCTAAAGGCGTGTCAAGTCGGGTGGTTGCTGCGATACGGGGATATTGGTGGAGATCCCGAATTACGCGTCGCCACCGGAAACAAACACAACCACATAGGATCCCTTTAAGTAGGCAAGCCATATGAGGAGGGTAATCCCATTCTGGGGCAGCTACGCAAGCTCCCTTGTTTCCTCCTAACTACCACACTCCCTCTTCCCCACCCGTTCTCTCCACTACTCTATCAAGGACCGCTCGTATCCTTGCACATCGATGCGCTGTTTACTCACCGCATCGCTCGTTGTCGCCGGACTCGCTGGCAATGCTCTAGGTCACCGGAACAAGAACAACACCCCAGTCCGGCGTCGCAAGACCCTCGGCTTTGGACCTGATCATCCTCATGCCGTGTTCCACTCGAGTCCTTACCAGATTCAGACCAATGGCTTCGTGCCAATGAGCGCCGACGTTGACCCCTTTGAGGTCGCGGACCGCTTCGTCAAGGACATTCTCGGCACTAAGCTCACTCAGTCCATGTCGTATAAGATCCGCAAGGACTCCTACACGGACTCGAATACTGGGGTCACCCATGTCTATGTCCGCCAGGTAGTCAATGGGCTGGAGGTTGCCGATGGCGACATGAACATCAACATTAAAGATGGGATGGTTTTGTCTTACGGGAGCTCGGTATGTGTTATTTTCCCTCAATGGTCATGCACCCTACTCAATCATCGTTCGTAACAATAGTTCTACGACGGAGTCCTTCCGCATCAGGTCGGAAATGTCGATATCTCATTAATGAGCGACCCACATCGTGATTACTGCGAGGTCTTGCGTCGCGCCAGCACATCATCACGATCCTATGGGAATCAAGTAACGTTCAACGACCCTCACGTTGCTGAAGTCGGCGAGCTCTCTCATCTTCACACATCAAACTGTCGCTTCCAGAACCTGCCCTACAAGCTCCCAAGCGCCTTCCAATCTGGGGATGATATGGCTGACTTTCGCCCAGCTCTCCTTCAGTTCATGGTTGCGGCCACACCCAAGGATGAGGTCGTGGAAGACATCCTCGGGAACTTCGACAAACATATGAATGAGATGTCCATCGAGGCACCCACTGGACATTTCGCGCCTACTGATGAGCCTGCCGAGTTGCTCGTCAGTAATGTCCCGGACGCTGTCAACCCCGTCAAGGCCAGACTGGCCTATATCCAAGTGCCGAGCAAGAAAGATGGTGCTACCCATCTCACCGTCGTCTGGAAGGTCAGAATATACATTCCTTTACGTGACGTCATGCTAATTTTGAGCCCCCTAAAATAGTTTGAAGTTGAGATGCAGGACAACTGGTATGAGGCTGCCGTCTCCGCTACTGCGCCGCACCGCATTATCTCCGTCGTTGACTGGGCTTCCGATGCGCCTCTTCCTACGGATCCCGAGACCCAAGAACCGGCAACATACAACGTCTTCGCATGGGGTATCAACGATCCTGCAGAAGGCAGTCGCTCTGTGAACAAGGAGAACTTTGACAGTCTCGCGTCTCCTGTTGGATGGCACGCGATTCCATACGTCAACGACCCGTCCCTCAAGGGCGTGCGCTGGAACAAGAAGAAGGGCTTTTGGAGAAACACCACTACTACCTGGGGTAACAATGTCTGTATCAATGTTCGGTGTTTCTTGAAATTTCCTGCTAATCCTGTCCCTCTAGGTCTTCGCTCAGGAGAATTGGGAGGGCCAGAACGCTTACATCGACAACTACCGTCCTGACGCTGGTCAGGCCAAGGTCTTTGATTACAAGTACAAGCCCAAGGTCACGGACAACACCGACGCTCAGGCGGAAGCCGAGAAGTATATCAACGCGACCGTTACCCAGCTCTTTTACACCACGAACATGGTCCATGATCTGTATTACCGGTGCGCACTGTTCAACTCTTGTTAATCAGCCTTCTGACTATACATCGACGATAGCTACGGTTTCGACGAAGTCTCAGGCAACTTCCAACAGTACAACTTCGGCCGTGGCGGAGCAGAGAATGACGCTGTCATCGCTAACGCTCAGGATGGTTCCGGATACAACAACGCCAACTTTATGACCCCACCCGATGGGCAGAACGGCCGCATGCGCATGTACTTGTGGAACACCGCCATCCCCTACAGAGATGGCGATTTCGAGGCCGGTATCGTCATTCACGAACTGAGCCACGGTTTGAGCACTCGACTGACCGGTGGTCCCGCCAACTCGGGATGCCTCGGATGGGGCGAGAGTGGGGGAATGGGTGAGGGTTGGGGAGGTGCGTTTTTCGCAACACTATTACCAAATCACAGCGCTAATCCTATCCATTTTGATAGACTTCTTGGCTACCACCATCCGTAGCACGAGCAACTACTCCGACTACGCTATGGGCGCCTGGGCCGCCAACCAGGGGCGTGGTATCCGCAATTACATCTACTCTTTGGTGCGTTTGCGAACTCCTGTTTCCCGTTGCATCGGGCCAACTCACGTATCAACAATTTCTCTAGAATGAGACCGTCAACCCTTCGACTTATAAGACCCTTGACAAGCCTGGCTACTGGGGTGTCCACGCCATCGGTGAAGTCTGGGCCGAGATCCTCTGGGTCGTCTCTCAAGGTCTGATCAAGAAGCACGGATACTCTGATGACCTCTTCCCGCCTAAACCTGAAGCCGATGGCACCATCCCCACCGGCGACTTCTACCGCCCTTCTGCTGGCAAGAAGCCCCTCATCCCCAAGCACGGCAACTCACTCTCAGTCCAGTAAGTTGCCCTTGTCTATGATGATGATGTGTCAAGAAGTCTGACGTGATGCACGCGTAGACTTGTGTTAAACGGCATGAAGCTCCAATCCTGTCGCCCGTCGTTCTTCGATGCTCGTGACGCGATCATCCAAGCCGACCAAATCCTTACTGGTGGCGAGAATTTCTGCACCCTGTGGGAGGGCTTCTCATCCCGTGGACTGGGCCCCGATGCCAAGGTTGAGGGCCGCACGCCATGGGGTGGAGGAATTCGGACCAACGTGAGTCATTGCCATATATTTGTTCTTGTACGCCCGTGCTGATAGTTGCTACGTCTGCAGGGCTACACCGTGCCCCTTGCCTGCAGGGAGGCATAAGCCATTTCGTTGTCGAATTGCTTTGCTGTCGGACCTTTAGTTTATAGAGGTACACGTCGCTGCGTGCTATATCTATACCCCACTTTCGGGTTGTACTATCTGTTTTATAAATGTGTTCATACGTTGGATCTTGGTTACTATACATCAACTATAAATCGTTTCAACGGAGTTGCAGGACCTGTTGAAGACACTGCATTGACCCATCCGTGATGAGATAAATGAACAGAAACTTGAGCCGAAAGCTCCCAGCGTTGTTTTGATTGTGATTGTTTGCAATGCCTGGTTATCCGCTCGCGCGTGGGGCCAGCCACCACAAGCATGAACCTTCTGCAAACCCTAACAGAGACTTTTGTAGATTATTGTGTTCCCATCTGTCGCGCTGGGCCTCGAGCAATGCATAGGGAGCTTCATGATCGTTAAGGCTGGGCATCAAATTCTTTGGATTCTGCCTGAGGGCTTCGACAGGGAAAACGACTCTCTGTATGCATGTTCAGGCCATTGCATAATCTCGCATTTGCAGAGCACACAAAAAAATCGTAGGCGACGATAGAACGACTTCCAGGAAGCAATGTAGTCTTTCTATCATGGGATCACAGAACTGGCGCCGAGCGGCCAAAGCAGGCAGGCCAAAGCGTTGTCGCTAAGCTAATCCACGTTGAGCGGAAGGCAGTGTCCAGACAAAGCTGGGGCAAAGCGTTGCTTACACTAGCCTTCTGTTCTTGTTGTTGCTTCGCGCCACAGGGAGGGCAAAGCGGCCATGGAAATGCAGGTATTTAACGCGGAGTCTTTTGTACTGCGAAGATATCATAACCTGACATACCCTCTTCACAGTCACACCTGCAGACCACCGTTTCTCTAATCTCAGTCATCGACCATGTCCTCCTCTGAGAGCAATGCCTCTGCTGCCAGCGAAATGCAGCTCCCAAAGTCGGTTCTTGTTGCTGCCGAAATGAAGAAGGCCATGCTGGCCGCCTTCGAGCAACTCGGTATCCCTGAAGGCGCCGAACGCCTCAGTCTTCTATCAGAGGCCTCAGCTCAACTTGTGGCAGAGTAAGTGCACATCGTTAACCTTACGCGAACATCGAAGCATAACCAAGCATCGTCCAGGTTGTCTCTAGAAACCCTTGCAGTCTCAAGGAATGAGGAAACCTCAACTTCTGTTACTGCGGATACAGCGCACACGACAGCTTCTGCTGTGAATCACCTCGAGGACACACCTGTGCCAAATGTCACCTGTACCTCTGGCGGCTCTTTCGCAAATGCTGTCAAGCCTTCTTCTGCTGAGAGTCGCCGCAGTGCTCGCATCACTGCAGTATATGAAGCAAATGCAGACGCAAGCTCGACCATCGTCGTCACGCCTTCCGCCACAGGGCTAGGCACTCACTGTAGATGGAACGATCCAGGCGACCCAGTCAATCGTGTGCTATTCGGCAGTCATACCCCAGCCGGTCCTCCGGTCGCCGAGCCATTTCGTCCAGTCGACAATATGGCAGCTCCTGGGGCCAATCCCTTTGAGAACACTGCCCCTGACGCCACCTCTGCCTCTGACGACTGTTTCCCAGCCACTCCTGCCGAGCTCCGCCGTAGGCCATCTCGTATCATTGCAGGATCCAATGCAAACGCGGACGAAGAGGCGACCATCGTCGTCACTCCTTCTGCTACGGGGCTTGGCGCTCATCGCAGATGGATTTATTCGGACGACCCAGTCGATCGTACACCCTCCACTCCGGCCGCAGAGGGTGCTACCTTGGTACCCGACGAAGAGTGCGCCACCAAAGGCATAGGAAAGGAGCCTGATCCTGCCCCCTCCGATACCAAATCGCCTAAGCGCAATCACATCATTATAATCCCCGCAGCCACGAAGCGCCTACGCCAGGACGATCTCGCTGGCGAAGCAGGCCCTTCTCGGCGCACGCGCAGCCGCCCCTCCGCGTCTGCCTCCACCAACTCCTTCATCCGCAACGGCGTGCGATACCACCTCTCGCGCAGATGCGGATCCAAAGAGCACGCTTCGCCCTCTCCTCTGCCTTCGGTCCCTGGCCCAGCCCGCGAGGCGCCGCCGTTCAACCACTTCCCCAAGCTTCCCCGCAGCCGCCCCCAGGGCCTGCGTCGCGAGCCCGCGTTCTACCACAAATCACACTATGAAGTCGCGTGGGTGCCTGAGTTCGGCGATTACAACAGCCCACCTCAGACGTCGGACGAGGCGATGCCTGAGCGGATGGACCGTGTGCCTATGTCCTTCATGGCACCAAATACCGTCCCAGGACCTCAGCCTCAACAGGTCCCAGCTCCCGCACCTGCACCACAACAGGGGCCCGACGCCCAGGGCGACCCCACCCCGTTCTACGTCCTCGAGGAAGCGTACTCGCGAGGAGGATGGAGAGAAGGAAGAGGACAAACGGGAGAAGCGCCTTCGAACTTCCCAACCTCTTGCCGAGTGAATCATCCGCCGTACAAATTGTTGTCCCTCTTCTCTCCGTTTCCTCTTTTTTCTTCTCTTTATTTCCTCTTTTTTTCTCTCTCCTCTCGCATTGCACTTGTACTTGAATATCCTTGCCCCCGGACTCTTACTGTTCATTATTTGCCTGGACTTCTGCATTTTCTAGCCATCCTCTTTGATCGCGTTCAATCTTGATACCCTTTGTATAGTATAGGTACTTGTATATTCTTCTACATTCCCATTCCTATTTTCGCGCATCGTAGTTGTACTCAGTCGCCTGCTGCTCATGTATTAATGCAATTTGTTTGAACTCGGACATCTGTTGTGCCATCTCTTTGAGATCACAATCGAGGTTAGATCGAAGCCCGCATTGAGCCTTGTGTGTGTAATAATGATCAACAACTCGAGGGACAGACTCTCGCAGTTCCAGGCGTGTGATAACGTCAAAACTGTCAGGACTTGCGATCATTTGACTCGCCTTTCTGGAGCCTTCAAAACGGCGAATTGAATGGGCATCATGGATGTCCAATGGTGGAAGCGCTGTGACGTTTTTCAGGACATGCTTTAGGTAATTAATTGCCTTTTTAAGAATTAAGGTTCAAGGCGAGTTGATCTTACTTGTCAAAGAAAAAAAACCAAGAGGTGTCAGATCGGTCGATCATGGACATTAGATTTTGTTCCCTGTTTGGAAACGGGTTATTCCGACGAACGGCAAGAGCACGGCATCTACTCGACGGCTGACTTCGGCACATTGTCGGCACACCACAATCGTATGTAGAAGTATACTGTAGTCAATGAAATACATCATTAGAATCCATGAGCCTCTCAGGGAAAACCGGCAGGAAGATAGGAATTGGAGGAAGGTGTGGACGCTGCACTGACTCGGAATGGCGAGGCCTGCGAGGAGAGTCACCATGTGCATCGTGGATCTGCGGAAGGTTGAGTGAGCGCCGTGCATCATATGCATCTACTGATACCACAGAGCGCCCAGTGTACTCCTCGGGAACTCTGAGTTTTAGCTCTTCCTCTCTAGAAATCAAAAAACTCTCTGAGAAGACCTTCAAAACCTCATATGAAACACTTGACTCCCAGGAGGGGTGATGTTCTTGCAGGTGACGCCGTATGTTGTATTTCCAGTGCACTTCAGGGCAAAACTTGCACACAATGGGAATATTGGTGCAAGGTTTCTGCTTTGAGATCCGCGATGCTGGACCAATTTTGAATTCGAAGTGTGGCATTAGACGAAGTGTGGTATTAGTGCGGCGGTCATTCGCGTGATTGATATACTGATGACAGAGAGTACAGAGGACGAGTCAATATCCGGTTGAAGGGTTGTCTTTCTTGAGAGGTAGAGCATTATGGTTTGAAAGGAGAGTATTGACAATAGAATGAGTGTGAAATACAATATTTACAGTATCAAGTGTGCATTGTGATATGATTTCGAGTTTAGCGCACCTCAAGGAGTCGAGGAGGACGCGTCGATGACCAGGGGATGCGTTGTGATTAAGGACAGGCTTGACTGGGCGCCGTGCGGTGCCGCTCATCATTTGCCGCCCTGCCGAGTGTCAACACATGCCACAACAATTTCCGCATTTGGGGGGGGGGGGGAGGGGAGGGTCAGCCATCAATCATGTCCATGATCGACCGATCCGACACCTCTTGAAAAAAACCGTACAGTGTCGCAGCCACGTCGCAATGCTTCTGTACGTGCTCGAATTTGCTTTGCACTGCTGCCAGTAAGGGCCTGTAGCTCAAAGCTCGCCACCAGTCCTCTCTTCCTGGCTTGCTATGTTCCTGCTCGCCGAAATTCGATATGTCTGCCTCGGATGTCTGCTTTGTCTCTGATGTCTGCCGCGTCTCGTAGTATTGTCTGCCTCGTCTCGTAGTATCGGGACGATTCATACCCTTGAATCCGCCACTTTTGAAAAATTATGTTGGCGATCGTAAACATCAACTTTTCACGCATAAGGTCCTGAGTCTGCAGGCGCTCATACGTCGCGGTTCTGCCGCCGTCTAGGGTGGTGAAGATTCATGCCGTGAATGGCGCCTCCATCGCCGCCACAACGCCCACCAGCGCTCTATGTCTTGGCTTCTCCGTTACGCTCGCAGTATCGCCTTCGCACCGCCGTCGACGAAGCGCCCCTCTGTCAACGTCGATTCTTGAGAAAGTATCCAGCGACAATGAGGCAAAGCAGGGCAGTTCATATTCGAGCCTTCATTTTAGATTTAATTAGATTCAAGGACTCGCAACGGATGCCACCAGGGGTGACTTGATGAAACCGAAGAATTGGACAGATTGGCGCCTTTAACAGGCGTTAATGCCTAGACACAGCGCTCCCTCACATCTCCGTTGTCCACTGTATGGCTTAAAATCCACGCACATGGTCTGACAGGCCCTACTTTGAGACTCTGCCGAAACCTACGAAACTCTATCACACCGGAAAAACTCCGATTTACGCACATGATGCATACCGTTACGGTTTAGCCCCAGGCTTTTAGCGCTCTTCCCTCTCTTGGCCTTCTCTCAATATCATGTATCGTGTTTCAGGTCCCTATTGAATTGACGCTTGCGAACTGAAGTACTCGCTATCAAAACTACTCGCTATCAAGATTCGGCCTCTCTCCTCTTATCGAAAGTCTCCCTTCAAATGTCAACCCTACCTCCCCCTCCATCGCCGCTCGACTGGGCCGGTAGGCATCATTCTGGATTGCCCACAGCTTACTCATTTGCCTCGCACAGTAAATACTGATAAGCTTACGGCGACTCGTACGAGCCTTATAGAGGCCCAAAACGCCGTTCATGCTGCCACCGCGAACCCTACAAAGTTCCGAAAGAAGGCGAAGGAGTTCACCGCCAAGATTCTTAGTCCTGCAAAAGCAGTCGTTGATATTTTGGAAGCCCTGGGTGGTTTCCATCCTGCCATCAAAGCTGTGGCCGGCGTGCTCAAGGTGAAATGACATTTGTCTCATCAGATTTATATGACTGATAATTGCCTTCAGGGTGTCATTCAGCTTGAAGAAACAAGAGGTGACATCGACAGGCGAATTGCGGCATTTTTCCCTGAAATAGTGAGTGTCTTATTTTTATCGTTCTTCGTGTCGTTGATACGGTTCAGGTATCCCTTCTACTTCTGTACACCAAACTGGGTCCTGTGTTCAATGACGAACGCGAACATCGTCTTCAACTGGATGATCAGTTAGGGAAGGTCACTGAGTCGATCATCAAGTTTGGCTCCTTCAGCGAGTGGGTTATTCACTTTGTCAATTGTTAAATTAGTTCTCATGAGCGTGCAGAAACTATTACAAACGAAAGAGGAAACTGTGTGCGTCCCTGGCTGAAAAAATACCATATGTTATTGCGCCGCTGACCAGCGCTCATCAGTGCACTTTGTTCTTTTTGCTGCTGGTCTCAAACAAGAGCTGGACGACCTCCTGAAGGCGTTCATCCAGCTGACTCAAGGCATAAACACCTTGGTGTTGCACAAGTCTGCTTTAACAGTCACCACTGTAGCCTACAATATGGTTACCGGTGCCGACTTGGAAGAAGAGTTTCGCAAATTCAAAGATGCAATCCACAAGGAGGATGACCGAGAGCGCCAAGCCGCTTTAGCTGTCGCAGCGGCTGGGGGGTTAAATGCTGCCCTTAAGGTAATGTGTTCCAGGAATCTTGCTTATCAACGCCGTGCTCACTCGCTGCGCAACAGGATCCGGAATCAATTGCTCAATTCACTGAAGCCTTTGGGAAGCAGGTTACACCTTCTATTCGGAAAGCGTTTACAGAAGATATGAAGAAAATTTTGAAAAAAGACGGGTAAATTCAATTCAACTCGCTTCTCATTCCTCACTCCAATACCGTCCAGTGAAAAGTTCGGGATACTTCTTCACGGCGCAGAGAAGAAATTTGATCAGGTGTTGAAACGTGTAAGATTCCCACTTTTTTTATGCGAAACTAGTCCATCGTGACGCAAATGGCGTGTAGTTTGATCAAGGCCCCCATGAACTTTTACAAGACCCCGATTTGAAGGCAAGTTATAATTACTTCCCAGGAATGGGATTTCTCATGTAGGATACTCATATACAGGACATTTGGAGAGGTAATAATATCACATACACTCAAATTGTTCAGTACTGACCGCTCCTTTTCTTACTGACAGACTCGGTGCGCATGTTGTTACCTTTTCCAACATCCAGCCATTCAATATTTCTATTCTTAGAAATTCGGTACAAGTCAAAAGAGGCACAAGTTTATCGAAGGTGGCTTGATTTTTAGGACATGGTGTCCCCTGCTGAGCAAGTCGTTTAAATCCAGCTCTTCGAATACACTTTTCGTTGCAGAACAAAGACGCAACTACTACGGACTCCATTCAGGAGGTGCAGTCACAAGCTCTTACACTTCTAGAAAGACCTCTCTGTGAGTCCTGATCTTTTTTGCTGTAGAACAATATATTCATCCTTCTAAAATCAGTCTATGGGCCAATTCTTGATGCCATCGACGATGGTATGTATGTCTTGATGGCCATAATCTGTGCCGATCCTTTAACACTGGTTCTTTAGATCATGCCGGCTATGTTTCCATCCGTAAACTGAATTTGTTCATTTCCAATAAGCCTAAACACTGGTCGCTATTGCGATGGTTGACATTGTAAGCAAAGTTCATTTCTGATCGACCTAGACTCTGAATAAATTCTAGCTCGGCAGCTGGATGGGAGCGCATCAACATTCGTTATATGAAATTAATTGCGGAGCTATTTTTGACAAGGTTAGGCGACGCGGTGGAGAGTGGTCCCAACGGACCATTCGTGAAGGAGTATCTCAAAGTTGTCAAACCGGAAATTCTTGCCATCTCAAGCTCTTCCCATGCTGATAATGCGCACCCTGCCGATCTTGAAGATTATCTTGCCGAACTCGAGAAGGAGATTGACGACATTCAAAAGGATCACATTGCTGTCAAGTTAAAGGCGCTCAAATATCAGGTCACTTCACCCGAACTCGTCTCTGGTGTCGTCCCCTCGCCACGACTCGAAGAGGTCTGTAAAATGAACGACTCAGTGGTATTATAGCTGACATCGGCCATACAGTCAATCTTATGCCTCGTGACCCTTCTGCTCCAAAATCACATTGAGACTCTGGAGAATGAGAAAAAGATATCCCGCGCCCAATATCTTGTAATGGTGGCTTCTTTCTCCACTATCTGTGAAGCTTTTACAAGCCGCTTCGAGTATCTGAAAGCTAGCTGGATAAGCGATGCCAAATTAGATATGGCAGTTCAGATACACCGCTACGCAGGCGGGCTCTTCGAAGGAGTTTGGATGGTAACCTCTTTTATTACTAAATCTGTTCTCGTCTTGAAAGCCTTTGTATAGGCTACAATGGCTCCGACGGAACAGATATCCGACAACCCGAAGGAACGATCCCCAGAGAACGACAAGTCAGATTTGGTACCGACGACTAAGAATTTGCACCCTGGCCATCAACTTGGACATAAGTCTATTTCCGATCCCCAGCCGACCGGACCGAATCAGCAGGACCACGTCCGCGAACAATCTCTACCCTTAATCCACAGTGCGCTCCATGACCAGTCCAGAGTCACAATTGAACGTGCCGGCATCGCAGGTGACCATCAGAGCCGTGGCACGATTTCCAAACTGGCTCAGTCAGCTGGAGAGCAGCAGGATCGCCCCCGAGAACGACCTTCACTCCCTTCGCCTGCACTCCATGGTCAATCCGAAGTCATTTATGGGCATCATCATTTATTGGGCCCGCCCTCGAGGTCTCTACTTGGGACTGGTTCGAAAACCAGTCTAGCACGTCCGCTTCCAAAGCCCCCAGGTTCAGGGGCTGCTATTTCTCACTCAGTGCAGGCTCCTGTCGCATTGACACCCAATCACCAGATAGGCCCAGATCAGTACCAAAGCCCAGTACAACCAGCGTATCGCGATGATACCGATACTTCGTCGAAAAGGAATCGCCTAGTCAGTAATTTTCACCATGTGTACATCGCCTCCCATTCATCCCTCGGACGGATCGATCCTGAACAGCGACAGGATGTTTCACCGCCACTATCATACCCTTATGTTTCGTCAGAGACTGGGAGTCAACGGGGCCTGCGTCACCCAGTCGACTCTCAGGAGACAGTTCTTCGACACTTGCCTAAAAATGACTCGAAAGACGAAGGTCTAGGGATGGCTCTCAAAAAGATCTGGAAGGTACGTATTTTTGGGGGCCCCCTTCACAATACTCACTGATATACGGATAACAGAAGTTCAAAGGGAGAGACTCTGATACCTATCACACTTCTGCTCAATGTAGCTCGCCGGTTGGAGGAACGGGAGCGCAGACACCTCGACACAATCTCAGCAGTTCCAGCGTGCATTCGCCCGCTTCTAGCGTTTCCATAAGGATGGGTTCAGTACCGCCATCGAATCAGTTTAACATGCCGAGGCCTGATGCAACTTCAAGACACTGTAACCCAGCGCCAGTGGCCCGTTTTCGTTCACCAATGCCACCGCAACACTCACTGAATTCGCATACTCAACCTCATTCCATGTATCAAGCACAGCCGTCAGGACTGACTGCAACTACGTCAAAGGTGATTTGTGCCGGATCTGTGAAGGCCTATGCTGATCAGTCAGGCGCCGAAGGTCTCAACTATCGCATCTTCGACATATACCAAGACCGCGAAGGTATAGTCATTGATCTAGAGAATTTAGAACCTTCGTGGTTAACTCATTTGCTGTCTTCAGGCCATGGAAGCACGTGCAATGGACGCATCTAACCAACTACTTGGTATGCCAAAGAAAGCGAGAGGGACTGCGGGACCACTTCCAGGTGGCTCGGCGAGACGGCATCGGCTGGAAGAAGTCCAGAATAAAAAGGTGGAGTATTTACACGAGTGACGACTCCTCCCCAAGGCCCAAATTGACAAACTTGTTGACAGGCGTCGAAAGGAGAGATACTGCATTCGGACAGAAACCGTCCTCGTACGGGTGGACCTGAAGTACAGCTGAGGAACATTGGGCGAAAGGTGCAGTCACACCAAGAGGTTTCCAAATTGTCGTGCTGAGGAATATGGATGTTAGGCCGACAGATCGACTGCAGGGTCGATGGAGTTGTGCACCCCAGCAAAGGCCACGAGACAGCAGCCTTTCTCTTCACATCTCATGTCCCAGACGTCCAGTTTGAAAGCTGGCCCGGAACACGCAGTGCCTTCAAGCTCGCGCCCGCGCCCTGCCAATTCCCAGAATACGAGGCCTGCAAAGTCTCTTCTTGTACGTCGTTTTGCGCCCCTAACGTCGAGTTTCACCGCCACAACACAGGCATCGTCACCCTCTTTCTCGCATCCTTCGAGGGCGAAGGAAGGAGTGAGTCGTGCAACGGAAAAGCCACTTCCTGCCGCGCCCCACCCGTCAAGGTTCAACACCGTGGAACGCGCGCCGCTATCTTCGTCTCCACATCATGCGAGCGTTAAAGGAGTGAAGAGTCGTGTTGATGCTCCCTTGGCGGCATCTCGTAATCATCTTTCTCCTAAAGGCAAGGGTACGCTACCTCACAGAGGGAATGGGATGCAGCCGCGCTCGGGTCCTTCATCCCTTTATACCGACATGATGGAGGCGCACTCGGGGGGCCGAGGTCACGGGGGAGTAAAGGCTGGCACCAGGGAGATCGGCCACGCTCATCCCTACGAAGGTGGCAGCGAAGTCCGTCGTGGCGAAGCCTGGAAATACCCTCACGGGAACCATGTGGACGGACGTGCATATGGTCATCAACAAGGCTACTCCGACAACGTCGTTCGGAATGGCGAGAACGGAGATGGAAACTATGACCCAGCAGGATACAAATATTTCAGCAATGTGCAGCAACGAAACCACATGGAGGGAGTTTACGACACGGATGGGAACGAGTTACGGAGCGACATGGATGACGAGAGTGACATGTTAGAGGGAAGCTCAGACTCTGATGACGAGGAGGAAGAGGCAGAGGCAGAAGAGGAGGCGGACACTGACGAGGAGGACGATGGAGGCGATAGCAGCGATGATGACGGGAGTGGGAGCCGCCCAGACTTGGATGAAGAAGAGTTAGGGGCATCAGACAGTGACGAGGAGGGAGACAGCTGGAGGAACCCCAGGTTTGCGGACAGGGTTCAGGAGGAAGACGTCGACGACGTTGATGAAGATGAAGACGAAGATGAAGAGGCATCCGACAGTGACGAGGAGGGACGCAACTGGAGTACCCCCAGATTTGGGGACGGGTTTCAGGAGGCGAACGTCGAGGATATTGATGAAGATGAAGAAGAGGCATCTGACACTGACGAGGAGGATGAGGGAGGCGATAACAGCGACGGAAACGAGGTGTCTGACGGCGACGACGAGGAAGACAACTGGAGCCCTAGATTCGAGGACAGGCTTGAGGAGGACGACGTCGATGATACTGACGACGATGAGGAAGAGGTACCAGACAGTGACGAGGAGGATGAGGACGACTATGAGGGGGAAGAGAGCGCGGAAGGTGACGATGACGAGGGCGGAAGCGCGAATAACTGGAACGGCGGACAGGAAGGCCAAGAGAGATCCTACAGGAGCGTCGAAGCCAGCGACTCGGATGAGGAGGCCGAGCGGTATAGCGACGACGACGGAGCAGCCTCCTTCGATGGAGGTCAACAGTATGCTGGGGAGGCCTACCAGTATAGTGGCGACGGCCGAGAAACGTCTTTCGATAACGGCGGATACTACAGCACCGGATATCAACAGGATGCTGGGGAGGCCTACGGGTATAGTGGCGACGGCCCAGAAACGTCCTTCGATGACGGCGGATACAGTTACGGAGATCAACAGGATGCTGGGGAGGATTACGGGTATAGTGATGATGACCGAGCAACGTCGTTCGATGACGGCGGATCCTCCAGTGGTGATCAACAATATGCTGAGGACGGGTCCTACAGCGACGACGACGTTGATGACAACTATTCTTACCCGACGCGTTATTGAAGTCTCGTCTCTTCCGCACCGATTATTACTACAATTATAGATGTTAATCCTATACCATACAATTTCACGATAATGATGACCGGAAAACAAAGATACGGCGACAGTGAGGAGGGATTCGAGGAGGCAGATCAAAAGCACGTATCACTATCAAATTCCGACATCGTATCCCGGCACAGTGGTCCCGACGCCCATCGTCTCCGCCTTTGCCACCACCGCACACGCAATGGCCACGTCCTGCAGACCCACGCCAACCGACTTGAACATCGTGATCGGTCCCTCCCCTTCACTATTGTCAGCGTCAGGCATGATCCCCGACATCGGCAACGTCTTGAGCACCACCTCCCTCGTGGGACCGAGCTCAACGAGTTCTCCGATCTCCACTATCTCAGGCGGGGCGACGCCAGCATCGATCAATTCCCCAGCTTCGATGGCACATGCCTCGCGCGAGTCGACGAGAAGGACCTGTCGCACGCCTGCCGCTATCCGGACACTGTTATTCGACGACAGAGAGTTGGGGATAGCCCGCCGGACAAGGTCGCGGTCGACCTCGCGCATGGCTGGGGTGTAGCTCCCGATGAGAATGACGTGGGCGCCGGTGGGTACCCAGGAGGAGGGGAAGAGGGGGAATGTGGCGGAGGTGGCACAGACGATGAGGGATGCGGCGCGGAGGGCGGTGCGGAGGTTGATGTCTGAGGGGGGACAGCGGGGGATGATGGTGAAAGAGACGTGTGGGAAAAGGGACGTGAGGCGGTCGTGGAGGCCTTGGACGCGTGAGTTGTGGGTGCGGTTGACGAGGGTGCATGAAGTGATTGATGGGAAGGAACGGAGGTGGAGATCGAGATGGGCTTCGATCTGTTTACCTGCGCCGAATGTGACGATGGACGTGGGCGTGTGTAGTCCCACAAGTCTGGTCGAGAGAAGGGAGCCTGAGGAACAGTGCTTAGAGGCATCAGTGTATTGTAAGCATGGTAGGTGTTATACCGGCAGCATTCCGAATGGCAGTTAGGCTTCGGGCATTGACAATTGCTTTGACCGCGCCAGTCGCTTCGTCAATGACAATGGTGGACGCAGGAAGCCCACGAGTATCAGCAGAGTCTCTTGGAACACATACGGCTTTCAATGTGGTCCCGTGCAGTGCTGGGTTGGACACACGGGCAGGCATGAAGAGAGCTGTGTGGTTTCCCATTGTAATTGACGTCCTATGAGGGGTGACAATGATCGGTGGAGACTGACAGGGGGACGAGATGAGCTGGAAGACGCGGGCCATGAGATCCTGCAATTCTGCGGGCGTAAGCTTGGATAGTACATGCTCGACATCTGAACGGGAGAGGACGAGGAGAGACATCAAATATTTATTAAATTTAATATATTATTTGAGGTCATGACTGCCCGCACGTGCGGCCACGACTGATGCGGTCCTCAGGCGGCGTCACCTCTTAAAACCTTGGATCCACCCATCTGCCGTTCACTTATATACCCAACCAAGGATATAAATGCCAGCGATCAACACCGCAGCACTTGACCGCCTGTCGAATGGTATCATCCATCTGGAGTTGGAGCAGCCAAGGATAGGTGTAATGCTTGGAATCCTGATCATCTCTCTCTTCGGTACGTCGTGCTATCCATGTATGGGATGTTTCCATGGGTACTTATTCTAGTCACCAGCTGTTTCTTTTCCAGGGGTCTCGAAGCAGGTTCGATTTCTCAGGATACCACACCTTGTCTTCTTCATCGGCAAACACTTTGGAACCGGTAATCTACATCTCTTTCTCAGACGATCTCGGCCGTTTTCTTACGTTTTCACAGGCGCAATCCTGTCCACTGCGTTCTGCCATCTTCTACCAGATGCTTTCGACTCCTTACAAAATCCCGACGTTGAAGAAAAATACCATGGGATTGGCAAGTGGACGGGCCTGATTATGTGGGTCAATATACTTTCCTTCCTTCGAAAAGTCTCCTTATATCCGTCATTACAGTCTGGTCTCTTTACTTTCAATATTTCTCGTCGAATGTAGGTTCATCTTCACTGAATCACATTAATGAAATCTCAACCGATCGTGATCATCTTCCAGATGCATCGACATCATACGTTGATCACCTACACGCCGAACCCTCCGCTCCTCCTTCACCTTCCTACTCTCCTCCCCCCTCTCGATCAAAAACACCGCAAGCATCACTTTCAGATGGCACTGTTCAGCCTATACTTCCACCTCAGAGCTCTTCCTCTCCACCCATAAACCCGCGCTCTTACCCAAACTGCACCACCTTCGCTGCCACGGAAAGTACACCTTTAATTGGAGCCCCAAAACGCACAAAGTCTCTCTGCAACTTCGACCATCACCGAGATGATGCACTCTTGTCACTCATCCTCCTCAACTCCCCACGGCTTTCCCGCGGGGGTCTTCCGCATTCCGGGCTCGTTTGGGGCCGGGATGTTGCTTGCGTCTGCCATATGGGCCGGGTTGCCCTTGCACAAGCATGCGAAAATGATGCAGCTTTCAATGAGGGTGAGGAAGATGAGGAGAAGGACGTGAAACCGAAGATTGGGAGAAGGAGACAGGTCATTGGGATCCTTGTAGGTTTTTTCTTTTTTTCCAAGAGCCTATCACTGACAATGAAGTTAGATTCTCCAACTCGGAATCATGATACATTCTCTCGTAATAGGCCTCACTCTCGCCATCACAACTGGGACCGACTTCAGTTAGTCGCTTTTGAATCGTCCTGCAACGAACAACGCTAATCCTGATTCATCAGCGTCACTCGTAACCGCGATTGTCTTCCACCAACTCTTCGAGGGCCTTTCCCTCGGCATCCGGATAGCGGGTCTCCCCCTCGCACAATTCCCATCCCACGACCCTCCTACACCCTCTCGATCCTCCTCGTCGTCCTCAAACCAATCATTTCCGTCGCAAGCCCACTCGCACTCGCATCATGAATCATGGACGTCCCGCTGGCTCAGCCCCACGCTCTCCATCCTTTTCGCCATAACCACGCCCCTGGGCATCCTCGCAGGAACCTACCTATTTGCACCCTCAAAACCTGAAACGGACCCCGACCAGGCCGGTAAGTCTTCCCACTTGCCCTATCTCCCCCTCCGCGATGCTAATCATAATTCACTTCGATACACAGCGCGAATGCACCTGACGCAAGGGCTGATGTCGGGCATCTCCGCCGGGATGCTCATATACGCGGCCACTGTCGAGATGCTCGCGGGCGACTTTGTGTTCGGCGATGTCGGCGGCGACCATGGGCACGCGCATGAGCATACGAGCCATGGGCATGTGCATGATCACGACCATGCGCATGAAGAGTCGAGGCTTACGCCGATATGGCGCAAGGTCATTGCGGTGTGCAGCTTGCTCGCTGGTGTCACGGCCATGGCGCTCGTTGGGCTAGGGGAATAGATTCATTGTCGATGTTCATGCTCGTGTCCCTCTATGGACGCTCCTTCTTCATCTTGTTTCCAGAGAACCATGTACGTTAATCTATCATTGTAACTCTCTGCAGAATCTCCCCATTGTCAGCACCCATAATCATCATCCTCATCCTCATTCCATACATACATACATACATCACATCCATCTTGCATCTTGTACATTACGACCTGTATATACTGCACTGCATGCAATAGACCGCTATCGATATAATATTCGCATTCATGCTATTTCATCTGGATAACCTCTGTATCGAGCTCGCGCAAATCACAAATTACAGGTCCTTCCTCGGCTTCTTCGTTCGACGACATGGCCAGCAGCAGAACCACGCCAGGGACGCCCTCTCCTCTTCCCCTTCGCCCTCCTCCTCCTCCTCCCGAGCGCGCTTCAAACCGTTCACAACGAGTTCCTTGACCCGTCTCGTAGCGTGGTCGGGGTGTATAAAAGCGGGCTTCGCGAGGGCACGGCGGGCGAGCGTGGTGCGCGCGTGGTAGGTGCCGTAGAAGGCGGCTTCCGCACGGCGGGGCAGTGAGTGCCTGAGAGTGCGCAGGTTCGCAACGGCGCGCTCGCGGGAGAGACAGAGACGCGCGGGGGTGGCGGGGGTGGCAGATCCGCATTGGCCTTGAGGATTTAAATTTAGGTTGATAGGGCGTGGTGGCGTCGCGGTCATGGGGTAGCTGAGCGCGAGTATGACGCCGGGTACTGCGAGTGGGTCATTGCTGTTAGTGGGATTACTAAAATATGTAGGTAAGCGGTAGTAATCGAATAAATTAAATTAAGATTATGAGGAACTTACGACGCGTGCGCGTGAGAGGTACATATCTGAATCATCAACGACGTCGAGCCCAGCGGCGCGACGGTCCATTCTGGGAAATCACGATTGGCTTGGTTTAAGTTGCCAACTTGAAGTGGCTCCATGGGAGTGAGGGTTAAGCGGAAGGGCATTGCGTGTGTCTTGTGTCTTAGGACGGCCCTGTCTGCGGGTGCGAGCTTTAAGTAATTAATAAGGCGCGCCCCGCTTTGGTGGCGTGTCCAAAGCGTTGCCCGCCCGCTTTGATGGCGCGTGGCTTTGATGCGCTTTTGGGCGGTTATTTGGTTGCGACAAACAATTGACCCGATCGACCAAGCTCAGCACTCCGAGAAGACCACAATCAACAATTCACGCGCTACATGCATCCTCTGCAACGCATGCGGTAGTATTCAGACTAGGAGCCCTTAGTCCAGTTGGCCGCTGAAGGTCGCGGATTGTGGAGTGGGTTGGAGGACTCGGGACGTGGAGTTGTACGTTTCGCAGAAAGTTCCGTACGGGAGGGAAAAGACGTCCATCTGGTTTGGTCAGGACTAGGTGCGTATCACTCGGCCTCTCCTTCCCCAGTAATCAGCTCCAATAAATGAAAACGTAACTAGCACGGTGTCGTGCTCGGCCGCAGCAATGGATAGAATACTAGCGAGTGGACGACGGGGAGATGCTTTATGCGGAGGAGTGAGGGATCCAACGTTGTAAGGCGAAGCAGGGTCCTCAGGACCCACACTGCTCTTGCGTCACCTCTGCGCAGGTTGTATCTTCAGATAAATGTACTGATTTTGTCTACTCGACGACGAATCCGTGCTCGGCGACGCAGATGAACTAAGCAAAGGCGGGGTGGCAGAAGGCATTACCGCCAGCTCCGTACTCTTCAGACCCCTCAACATAACCCTCAGCTCTCTTATTCCAAGCCTGCTCGTCCGTCTGTCCCCCCCCCCCCCGCCCCTTCGCCGCGCTGCGCAGAAGACTCGTCATACTCGCTCCGCAGCGTGGCCGTGCTATTCATCGCATCGCCCCATCTCCACTCTCCATTACGGGCTGCGATCGTGTTGTGCTGAGAAATAACCATAGGTCGCCCCCAGCAACGTGATGGCTCTCTCGTGGTGGCTACTAGCAGCAGTCCGTCGTCGTCGTCGTTATGACAGGGGCACTGATGCTGGCAAACATCGGTGTCCCACCTTAAAGTTCGATGAGCAAGAACTGCACACTTCCTGTATTTTGCATTGATCGTATGCCACCAGCTGCTGCTTCGCCTGAAGTAGTTCTCATTGCTGGGGAAGCCAATTCGTGGTCACGCCCTTATCGTCACTTAGGGGCTCTGTCTTTACGAGCATCCTTGCTACTAGTAGCGGAGGTAGATATCATAATGGTAAACATAGTAAACAACCTACTCATCCCGCATCCTCGAATTGCGCCTACTCAAGACTCTTGCAACTGTCCTCCTTTAAATAGCTTCACTTATCATTTCGTCTCGCATGCCACCGACAATCGCAGCATTCACCATCAGTGTACCCCCGTTTTCACTGTTGGTCGAAGTCTGGAACACTCGTGCACAGATTCTCTTGAGAAGTTCAAAGAAGATCGGAAGGAGACTCCACCATGCCCCCGTCCCCGCACAAATTTCCTCGTATAACTTCTGCGCATTCGTCCACGGGACATACTCCACGCCACGCGCGGAATGTATATGGCCGAAAACATGCAACTTTGGACGTATTCTCCCGACTGCATGAAGCAGAGCGACACAGCCGCTGCCCCCCGAGTCAAGATGATAGGCAGGAGGGCCATGGGTTATCAGCACGTCGGTTTGAAGAGGGATGGAGGACCATATCGGGGATGAGGGAGCTTGGGAGGGAGCCACGCGTGGATACTGAAATGGCCAAGAGCCATGTCGCGGGGTGTGGGGGCTACCGTAAAACACGAGGCTGCGCTCACGTATATTGAAGGAGACGGAAGAGTCTTGAAGGTACGAGATTCGGGTAGTTCTGGAGAAGCATTTGAGTGTCTGGATCCGCCAGGGCAGCATCATGATTGCCAGCAATGAAGAGTTTGTGAGGATGAGGTTGGGCACTCAGCCAGGTTAGGGCAGCAGTGAGTTCATTGAGTGAGCCTGACTGCGTGAGGACTCCAGCATGAATGAGAACGTCGCCAGCAGGAAGTGGAGGGAGACATCCGTGAGTATTGTGTGTGTCTGAGATGCAAACACACCGAATGCCATTAGAAGGGGCTCGGCGGACGTTTCCCTGGCATGCTGCATACGCTCTGCGAGCAATGAAGAGATATGGTGAAGAGCAGAAGTCTTCCCATGGTGTTGGTGGTCGTCGATGTAGCAGTTGATCCAGACTCATGGAAGGTCCGAGATTGGTTGGAGAAAAGCAAACTTGTGCGGTGTCAGAGCGCTGCCGTTAGGAAGGAAGGAAGGAAGGAAGGAATGCTGTGGTTTGCTGGGTCAGGTGCAGCCTCCGAAAACCATGGTGTCACAAACAAAGCCAAGCCGCAAAGCGGTGGCGTTGTCCTACTCCGTTTGGTTTCAAACTTCAACTGCCACGATGCTAGCCACCCCTCCACTCACATTGTTTGACCATAGAGATATCAAAATCTATGATGGACCAATCGCCTATTCAGCTAACCCTCTCTGTCTGGAAATCTCCTCATATCCTCTAATGATTTTAAACTGATTGCCACTCATGTAGATTGCTCTTCACTTGAGGGCCAAAGGGAGGTAAAGGATGTTTTTGCCATTCTCGATACTGTTGTCGTGGTTAGGTCCTCGAACAATTTTGTTCTGCGTGAAATAAATGACAGCGGAACGTTTCTCGATACCGTATATGAACGTGGCGCTCCTGGGACCTTCAAGCCTGGAAGATACATAATTGGTAAGCTCCTTTTAATCTGCTTTCTTGGTCTGGTTTTCATTTTATTCCAGTGCCTCAGGAAGATGGAGAGGAGGTTTTTAGAAGAAGAGCGATAACGTTTGCGAGTGCCATGGTAGAAGCGCCGCTCCCGGAGAAGGCAATGGTAAGCGACACGGGCACTGAGGGGTCTGCCGGTGCGGTTTTTAAATTGTGTCCACCGACTTCTTGTTAATAGGACGATGGCCCCCGAGGCTTTAAAATGCGACTTGTATACCGTGATAAAGGTTGTGTAGTTTGTCAAGCCGAGGGAACAAATTCAAGATATCAATATTGTGACGATTCCCCATTTTTCGAGGGCTCTCACATATTCCCTTTCGCCAGGCAGACAACGGTATGTTTATTTTGAAATTCTTATGGCCGATACAGTTGAACATAATCCTTCTCAAGTGGGCTCTGCGTGGATATCAAAACCTTATCCAGGACCCGTATACCGCAACGAGCGCAGAGAATGCTACCCGCAACGAGGAAGATCCTCTGAGACTCAATTCCCTTGAAAATGGAATTCTATTCTGCCTATTACACCACAAGGCTTACGACACATTGCGGTTCTCAATACACCCCGAAGTATCCTCCTGATTTTCTAGCTTTTTACCTTCACTAATGTTACTTTTGTATCAGACTCATAAAATCTTCGCATTCCACCCTGCTATTGCTCATCTCCATGGTCTACAAGTCGCTTCCCCGTGGAAAGCGCTAAACTCGTTGTACCCGAGTCCACATAAGGAACTCCTCGAAGCCCACTTTCAGACATCCATCTTCACTTCATTATCTGCGGCTGCGGAACCATCGGACGACGATGACGATGACGACGAACTGGAGTTTCCGGAGATTCCTTCCAACCATGACAACGAAGCAGTTAGGATTTGGGCTGAGGACCCTGACCGGTATCCGCCGGCTGAGTGGAGGCTCGACGATGAAGAGTGGGACACGTCTACTGCAGGGGTGCCAGATCCCAGAGATGTAGAAATTCACCCGTCAGACTTCTGAAGCCTTGCCGTTGTTTAATTTTTGAAACTTGTCTGTATGTTGCAGTAGCCTTGAGGAATTTAAATCAAAGACTATAGAATACATCTGTCTAGCCAACCGCCCATCCAATTGACTGTTATCTCATTGCTCCTTTTCAGGATGCCGGGCCGCGCATTGCAGAGTGGATTATAATGGACTTCAGGGTGAACAATACACCGTGTCATCTATAAATGACACCATCCATTGTGGCTGAGCCCAACACCGTGCTCATCCCACATCTTGTCCTGCAGTTTAAGGACAGTCCAACCTTCAAGTTGTCATTATTTTAAATCTTGTACGCACATAAAACGGTACTTTCAAAAGAAAGCGCAAATACCCAAACGGGAGTGACTGGCTTGTAATGCTGCCTTACTCTTCGCCCATTTATGCCTCTTTCCCGCCAGTCCAAAACTAAGCCTCCTAACGCCTCCAAGGAACCATTTACGCCACTTGAGAGCCAAATAATGCCAAACCCGCAAAGCAGTGGCGTGCGTTTGGTTTCAAAGTCCAACTGCCACGTCACCGCCATGGACACCCCTCTGCTCATGGTCGACCATAGAGATATCAAAATCTATAAAGGACCAATCAACTATTCACCTGACCCTCTCTGTCTGGGAATCTCCTCATATCCGCTAATGATTTTTCACTGATTGCCACTCATGTAGATTGCTCTTCGCTTGAGGGCCAAAGGGAGGTAAACGATGTTTTTGCCATTCTCGATACTGCTGTCGTGGTTGGGTCCTCGAACAATTTTGTTTTGCGTGAAATAAATGACAGCGGAACGTTTCTCGATACCGTATATGCACGTGGCGCTCCTAGGATCTTCAAGCCTGGAAAGTACATAATTGGTAAGCTCCTTTCAATCTGCTTCCTTGCTCTGGTTCTCATTTTATCCCAGTCCCTCAGGAAGACGGAGAGAGGGTTCTCAGCACACAAATGATAACATTTGCGAGTGGCGTGGTAGAAGCGCCGCTTCCGAAGAAGGCAGAGATCAGCGACACGGGCACTGAGGGGTCCGATGTATCGACAAGGGTGCGGTTTTTGCATCGTTTCCACTGAATCCTTGTTCACAGTTGGTATAGGACAATGGCGATGGCCCTCGAGGCTTCAAAATGCGACTTGTATACCGAGATAAGGGTTGTGTAGCTTGTCACGCCGAGGGAACAGATTCAGTGTATAAATATCGTGATGATTCCCCATTTTTCGAGGGTTCTCACATATTCCCTTTCGCCAGGCAGACAACGGTATGTTCATTTTGAAATCCTCATGGTCGATACAGTTGAACATAAACACTCTAAAGTGGGCTCTGCGTGGATATCAGAACCTTATCGAGGACCCGTACACCGCAACGAGGCGTAGAGAATGCTATCCGCAACAAGGAAGATCCTCTGAGACTCAATTCCCTCGAAAATGGAATTCTCTTCTGCCTATATCACCATGAGGCTTACGACACATTGCGGTTCTCGATACACCCCGAAGTATTGCCCTGCCTTTTCTACTTTTTTACCTTCATTAATGTTACTTTTGTATCAGACCCACGAAATCTTCGCCTTCCACCCTGCTGTCGCTCATCTCCATGGTCTACAAGTTACTTCCCCGTGGCAAGCGACAAACTCGTTGTACCCGAATCCACATCAGGAACTTCTTAAAGCCCACTTTCAGACATCCATCTTCACTTCATTATCTGCGGCTGCGAAACCACTGGAGAGCGACAACTACGACGAACTGGAGCTTCCGGAGATTCCTTCCAACCACGACAATGAAGAGTGGGACGTGGATCCTCCTACGTTAGACTTCTGAAGCCTTGCTGTCGTTCAATTTTTCAAACTTGTCTGTATGTTAAAGTAGCCCCGAGCAAATCAATAAGACCCAATAATGTTTTTGTCTTTAAAGAATTTTGAGAGGGAAGCGGATGCTACTAGCTATAGCGCTCATCAATCATCTGAAGATGTAAGAAAATCTCGACGGAGGAGCTCGATCGCACACCCCGCGGCATCCTTCACGGCTTCCACGAAAGCAAACGACTCTCCCCTCCCTGCCAACTCCCGCACGATCAGTGCTCGGAACTCAGGCAACTGCCCTAATGCGCCGCCTAACACAAGTGTACTATCCTCCGGGCTAAACTTCGATTTATCACGAAGCAACGGCATCAACGTGTCCACCGCCGACGCCGCAGCCCGATGCACAATATCAAGGGCTTCAGAATCCGGAATGGCTCGTGCTGTATCAGGGAACGCAGCTTTGAACACGACGCGACACAACGATGCGATGCGCAGCTTCGGGTCGGGATCCATCGGCGCTGCGTCAGCCTTCTCGCGGAACTGGTTGGGGGCGTACACAGCGGAAATGATCGCGCCGACCGTGTTGCAACCGAAATGGGACGCGATGGCAGTGTGGAACGCGGTCGGCGCGCGCCCGCAGTCCCTGTGCCGGAGCGCGTGCCGTACGGCTTCGCGCCCGATGGAGTAAGCGGAGCCTTCGTCCCCGAGAAGGTAGCCCCACCCTCCGGTGCGATCCAGGGGGACGGAGACGAGTTTGCGTGCTGCTGAGGTCAGGCTGAAGCTGTAGGCGATGCTCCCGGTGCCTGTGATCAGAATCACTCCGGTCTTTGTTTGCGCCTCTGAGCCCCTGTTTCCTGTGTGCGTGATGATGGCGGATGAGAGGAGGGCGGCGTCGTTCGTGACAAGGAGTCTCGAGGGGTCCGAGAATGCCAACATGTTCATTACGCGTGCATGGACCGACTCCAAGTCTGCGGGGCGGTCCAAGCCTGCTCCGCCAAGCCAGGCTGCTGCGAAAAGTGCGTTGGCTAAAGGAAGGGACATTCGGAAGCTTGAAGGGAGAAGGGCCTCTGGAATGAGTTCGATTGCGCGTTTGATAGCGGTTGAGACTGTTGACAATGCTGCATCGTGTCCGCGAGTCACACTGGCAAGGTCAATCTCGTTAGGAAGGAAAATCGGGATCGACGAAAGGAACAGCACAAATTACAAGGGCCGGCTTCAGCTCTGGCCTGTATCCCGTCTTTGTTCGAGATGATGGCTGTGCACTTGGTTCCCCCAGCATCGATGGCAAGCACCAGTTGTGATGATTCAGAAGGCGATCTGTGGACTAGAGTATCCAATGGTACGCTGTCCCATGCCTTTCGCAATACCCCACCAGCCTCTTCGAGTTTAGCGCGAGCGACGTTGGCAGGGCATTTCAACTTCTCTGCGACAAGCGCCATTTTAACACTGCCATCGCAGGACCCAACCAGTGAATCTATTTCCGAGTCCGAGAGTGAGGTGTGGGGCTGGAGAGTTCGAAATATTCGACGTGCTCGGTCGACAAGTTTATTGTTCGAGGACTTGACGTCCACCATCTAGAATTTCAAAAGTAAGAAAAACGGCCAACAAAGATTATACGCATCGCTCACCAGGTTTCCGTGCGTCTTCCCAATGCGAATCATTACTCCTGTGGAGATCATATTCAAAATCTACAGCCCAGGTTCTCAGCATTCGTAGGATCGTTATACCCGCCGAAACGCAGCGCACCATCTTGGTCGCAGTTCCAGCCTTCATCCTGGTACTTCCAGTGACGATTTCAGCACCCACAAGGCATTCAATGAGGCATTCGGCACGCCCCCTCATCTGACTGGGCTGTACGCACGAAACACCAACCGTCAGCAGCTTAAGGGTGTCTCGGCAGTACGACAGTCCAGCAAGGACATAAGGCGTGCGACCGGAAGCTGCGATACCTATCAGAGTATCAAGAGAGCAAAGAGGCGGCACAATGGCGTTGAGGTCGGTGATAGGCAGAGTGACGGAGTCCTCCGCGCCTTCGGCGGCATGACGGATGGCGGAGTCGCCTCCGGCCATAAGTCTATCAGCGACTGTCAAATCAGGGAACATGCCCGCCAGGTCGAATCCCACTCACGCGACGAACTGACTATAGGGTGCAGAAAACGTGGGGGGGCTATGTGGATCGAATTGCACTCAAGTCGTTAGAGGCTTGCCCTCTGCGCAGAGCGGTGGATGATCGCGTACATTTCTGAAGCATCCAGAACGCCCAGCCTGAATAAATGTTCTCGATCAATGGGAGTTCGCAAACCGATCGGACAAGGAAAATTGGTATGACCTCCCGCTCGTTCCGGCTCCGATATACAGCACCCTGCCGCCTTTTCTGACACGCTCGGCAATGAGGTCGATGGCCCGTGCGATCTCTGGGATGCATTTCTGTACTGCTGAAGCCACCGATGCATCTGCTGCATTCATGATTTCTGTTCCATGTCAATGACAAGAATATCATCTCGTAAGAGGCCGGGACGAGAGTCAGATTGGAAGTAGGCGACCACGTACGGCACATCTCCACGGTCGACACGATGTCGATTTCGGTCGACTCGTCATTGCGCGATTCTGTCTGCAGCGATCCGGTCCTAGGAATGGGAGAAGACATACTTCGGCGGACAACCGTGTGCTCGTTGGGTTCTGACCAAAGGTCGCCGGAAAAGTGTGGGTTCTGCGAGACGGATCTTAACTACCCCAGTCCGCCAGGCCAATCATCTAGGCTGAAGCCGGAGACCATCTTGAGCCTAAGGTGCTATGTAGTCAAGTATCAACTGCCCTACAGGACGAAGTGGTGAAAGCAGTACTGCCATTGTTCGCGAGATGAAGTCGTGAACGGAATCCGGATACCAAGTACAAGCGGCGATCATGATCAATTTCGAATGCTGGCAGGCGGGCCAGAATTCAGGATAAGTAATAATATTAGTACACGACGAAAACCACATTTCCTTCAAGTCGAAAGCGGAGGGCCGGGTTCCATAAAAAGTAAGTAAGTAAGTAACCGGCACAAGTACAGAACGAATGCAGAGACGCAAAGCATTGTGCACGAACATCAGATGTTGGACACCTCCACCGTCTTCGTGACAGTCGGCATGTGCTTCGATTCAGTGCTGCCGTCGTTCTCCTGTGTACAAAGCGTGAGCCACGCGGTCCGATGGGGATGGGCCAAGGGATAGATAAAAATAGAAAACAGGGGTGGGGGGCGGGAGTTCGTAGATACACACCTGGATTTCCAGAGTGCGGAGGTCGTACTGCTCGTTGCGGAACCCGAACTTCTGCGAGTGGTGAGTGCCGTTGAAGCTGGGTGCTAAGGCGGAGCGGGTATTCCAATTATCCTGCAGGTGGTTCCTTCCATTGAGCCTTTCGTTAAGCGTGGAGCATCAGAATGGTCGGCCGTCATCTATATATATACCTCCACTCACATCGCAACTGAACCAGATGGCATAAAGGGGTCAGAACTTGACGAGGGGGACGGCGAAAGGACTTACAGAACGTATTGGCGTAGAGCTTGGTGACGTTGATGTGAAAGGCGAGCCTACGAAATTGATGAATGCGGTATATGAGCCTTGAACTCATATGACGCGGAAATGGTAGGATGAGTATACCAATAGAGTTTACGAGGCGCAGCATAGAAAGTTATCAGAAGGAGCGTTTGGATGAGGGTGACGAGTGCTCCACGGTGAATTACGAATTGCATAAGCTTGTTGAGAAGAGTGTTGGTCCTATATTGACAGTCAACGAGATAGGCGTTGGCGAGACGATGAAACACAAACTCTGTGATGCCTGTTTTGGAAGAGGTGAGATACATGCACATCGCGATGGTTGCCAACACATCGGTAGCTGCTCCGAATCCTTTCGCCACACCGAAGAAAATCTACAACACAGCGGCTTTAGTTTAACTTACTAGGTAAATGACGTCGTAATACACTTACAGCAAAAGTCCCGTTGCGGTGGGAAAGTACGCCGCTATGGAATATGTACATGGTCGCTACGCACGCTGTGATCCGAACGTGAGAATTGGGCAAATATCATCGAGAAACGCCACATACCGATTCCGCCAGCTTTGTTCGGTATTAACTATCAATGAGCGTCATATTGTGAAGAAAACGAATAGCGTACCAAACGCCATGACTGCACAGGCAGTCTGTCGGGTAACAGATGAGGATACCTAGTGCTCGAACAACCGTTCTCACTTACGATCGATCCAAGAACGAGCCACCTGCTTCGACCCATCCTTTTGACTGGAGAATCGCCGCATATCAGGAATGAAGACCAGTAGAAAAATTCAACGTACCACTGTACAGCTGATACACAAAGTACATTTGCGAGCTATTTCGAATCAGAACGACGTCACAGCGGCAGAAATCAGGAGACGAACTTGAAGGTAATCATCGTCGAGAGGAGGCATTCGGCGGATATTTCTCTATCATGATGCATCGAGTTCAATTTGATCCGGTAGGGCATGGAAGGAGGCGCACGTACGGTGTGACAGAGTTGAGAGGCACCAAAGAGCCGAAATTTGGTATCTGAGGGAGACGGTGTCAATTTGGGTATCGGGCGCTGGCTGACTGGAGGCATGCTCACTAGATAATAGTAGACAGACTGGGCTATTAAAAACGAGGAGGCCAAGTCGAAAAGTCTGCACCAAAAAAGAGATTGATCTCGATGATGAAAAGGCGATGAGAAGGCAAGTACATCATAGAAGCGGCCTAAAGGCACAACATAAAAAAAGTTAGGGATAGATATCGCGCGAAGAGAGCAGTGCGTACCGTGACTCGTACAAGAAGCCGGTCTTTTTCCGAAGGAAAGTAGATGTAGGCTTGAACAATCGTGATCCCGCCGAGGCTTGAGAGATACGCGTCAGCGAGGCATATTTGGGTCGCATATATTGATCGAGAACTCACAATAGTGAAATGACGAAACCTGGAAGAGAGCACTTCAGTTTAAAATAAGTACAGACGAACTATTAAAGACAGATACCCCAAAAGATGGGTGCAAAAGTCTCGGAGAGATCGATGCTCGGCATGGTCTCTGCAGACGACGACATGCTTGTAGACTGGAATTCGTGGAAATTCGTGGGCAGAGCGGGAAAGAGGGAAGGGAAGGAGCACTGGTGGTAGCTAAGTAGAAATAGCAGTGTAATGTACAAATGGGAAACTGTCAATGATGCATCTCCATCAATCAGGAGTCAATTCTGCAAAGATCCTCAAACCTTCTACCGGATATATGCAAGAGGTGACGCTCTCGGCCTGACGCTGTGAAACGTGACCACCATACCCCATGCAATTAATCGCATCGACGGCACCGTTGATTGGAAACTTAGGCCCAAGTTTCAACCACATAAACGCCGAGATGTTAGCGTATCTCTCACAGTGTGGCCTGCATTGCTAGCAAGGCCACGACCTACATGATTGTAGGGTCAGCGCCCCGGTGTATTGACTACCTGCACAGCATGTAAGCTTGGATTGTACGGCGCATTGCGGTGTCTCGCCTGATATCCGCGACAGCTGTGGAAGTAATTACCCTCATTCGGCGGGCTGTAGACAGAACAGGTAACATCAGTTCCAGATATGAACGTTGTATGAACGAACGGCACTTGACAACAACTAAACTTCGAATGATGGTCATTTTAAGCATGGCAGTTTGATCGCCTGGTATATGGAGTTGATCCCCAATGGCCGTGTGAAACTAAGTCAATACCGTGGGCGATCTGCGAGTAATTCTAAGCACGTACGGGAGACATATTATAGTGGGGAGAACTGATTGAAATGTTTCATTTACGAGAATGATTCATGGAGCAAAGAAGCTCTTTCTCACGAAACGGTGAGAATGACGACCAAAATCATTTTTAGATAGTAAAACCTTTCGATTGGCGAAAGTGCAGTTTCAGCAGATGTTTATTGTCACAGGAATGCCAAAATGAAACCCGGAGATGTTGGCGACCTCGGTCAGGCCCAGATTGAGCGGTGTTGTTCCACATCATGAAGAGAACATGGGATCGAGATGCCATCCATAGTTTCTCTTGGACTTGCGGAGATAGTGCTCGTCTGGGGAGGCACATACATATGGGCGTCAAAGAACGTCAATTACGACATTTAAGCGATCCACGTCGCCCTGGCGAGAGATCCACCGTCGTTGAACTCCTCTGGAGAACGCATAGAATCGAGAGGAGGGCGGCCAGCAGGAGGTCAAGCTCGTCAGATGTTGTGCCAGACCCGTGACAAGAGAGAAAAAGCCATAAGGGGCAATGACAACAAGTGACGACAGCTTGCAACCCGACCTCCACCTGGTTGCACCCCACGGACTAGGCCCATTCTTTCCTCTTCGCCTCCATCTCCATACCTCATGGCACCGACCTCACATACCAAACCAGCATCGACGGCGCTGATAAATTGTAAGCTGCTCCTTATCGGCAATTCGTCCGTGGGCAAGAGCAGTCTGCTACTCCGGTTCTCCGACGAACAATGGCTTCCAGAGGACGAGAGCAGTGCCACCATTGGGGTCGATTTTCGTGTGAGTTGCGACAGGCTTGTTATCGATGCTGCTTTCTGCGGACCGCGTTGTCTTTATGAAAGTGTGGGGTAAGATGAAAGACTCATGTGAAATTCTGACTTTCGCAGGTGCACAAGATGGAAGTGAAGGGAAAGAAAGTGAAGCTGAGCATATGGGTGCGTCCCTGAATACCCTCTTGACTGCTGATTAGTCTCACTCTTCCACCAGGACACTGCAGGCCAGGAACGTTTCCGCACCATAACATCATCGTACTACAGGGGTGCGCAAGGCATCATCCTGGGTATGCGAACCATCTACCTTCTTCGGTCGTCCGTTTGACCATTGTAATTCATAGTCTACGACGTATCCAATCGCGAATCGTTCGACGCTCTTCCTCGGTGGTATAGCGAGCTTGAAACGTACGTTTCTAACTCGGTCGTCAAGATTCTTGTCGGAAACAAAGTCGATAAAGTAAGTCCTTTTCTTTTTCAGTGCACTCCGTAATTTTGTTTCGTACTGGACCACCTCTCTTATTTCGTCGATCCTCAGGAATTCTCGCGCCAAGTATCCACCGCTGAAGGGGAAGCTTTCGCCAAGCGTATGTCGTCGCTATTCATCGAAGCCTCGGCGAAGACCGCAATCGGCGTCAACGAGGCGTTCCAGGAGGTCGTCGAGAAGATCCTCGACACGCCCGAGCTCTGGGAGGGCGTTAAGGGGACCAGGGGCGGGCAGAATACTGGCAACGGGCGCGGTGGTGTGCCGGGTGGTGTGCAGGTTGTGGGCCTTTCGGACCAACAGGGCCAGGCGCAAGAGGGGAGTTGTGCGTGTTGATTGGAGGTTATGTGCAGTATGCGTGTGTCGGGGTGGGCAGTGGGGATTTCTTGGTCATAATGAAGCCTTAACGATTTTAACGCGCAGATAATTGTAATTTTGCTAGCATGTAAGAAGCAGGTTTTCATCCCGTGGTGTATCGCTAATCGCTGGGGATTTGCTGCTTTCCAGATGATACCATACCTTAGATTTCGCCCTACTATATTGCCGAATCTATAATATACCGCCAAGAATTACTACTCTGAGAGAAGACGACTGAATACGTTCGAAAACTTACATGGCTTTTTAGGTGAGAACTGAAGCTCATACCTTCCCCTAGTGCCATGATCTGTTGCACTACGAGCGCGTGATCTTTGGGCGCTTGGACTATGATGATTACGTCACGGTCTTGACATGCTCCCGAGCCTGCGAAGACCCATAAGCCGTCCTATAAGAGTGCGGCCTTCTGCGACCCATGTCTCTCATCTTCACCCACTCCATCAGACCATGTCGACTAACATTACCGACCTGTTTCCAATCCCCTCTTCCCCTCCCTACAAACTCATTCCGAAACCCTGGCCTGGTATCAGTCCCGAGTCAACGACGGCTCTCAGAGAGGTCTTGAAGGATAATCATACCAGATGGGATATCTTCTTCAATGACAGCGGGTTTCACAAGTACGTCCGCATGGTTACTTGGGTATTCGTCCCGTGTTGATGCGGATGCCGTTCACAGTCATTCTTCGCACCGCGCTATCGCAAACTGGGCACTTGGTGCCGCTGGAGACTTGATTAAAGCTGGCTATGAGGAAGACAGCAAGACCCAACGCCCGGCACGCGATCCACCCGAGCCCATCACCACCAAAAACTTTAAAGAACATCTGGGTAATAGAAGGTACGTCGTTTTATTCCGCAAGGCACAGATTTCTACCTATGAAACATTTACAGTTACTATGGAGGATACCTTGCCTTTTTCACGGACGTGATTAGTGAACAGGGCGTTGCATCCGCGGTCGAGCGGTATATCTTCGCCAAAGACATGAACATCGACCCCTCTGCGAAGAAGAAACCCGATGTGTTCAATCGTTTCCTGGGCGGGTTGATTCATCCCATGATTCACACTGGATATGGTCTCGAATTTTGTCTTCCAGGCATGGTCGCTGAAGGTCTGTGCCTCGTGACGTCATTCGTTTCACGCTAAAAATAGATTTTGTCTGTAGGGCTGGCGGAGGCAGCAGTCCACTCCGACGAGTCATCTGCGCGCATTCCGGATGATTTCTTCCACTATGGTGGAAAGGCCAAGGGCGTAGAGGACACCCTCTCGCGCCTCAAGTCCCTCCTCATTACGTCCCATGAGCCATCCGCCAAGCTCAGCACGACCAATGGGGTCCATGCTTTTACCGTTCTGAAGCGCGTTCTGGATGATCCAGAGCTCGGAAAGGTAGAAGACACAGAGTCTGGCATGTTCCAGAGGACCATGATCGATCATGCCGCCGTCCTTGCAAAGCACATGTCCGACTGGCACGTCGACGGCACGAATCCCAGGGATGTCGCGCGTAAAATTGAGGAACTGAGCTGGACGAATGCGATGATCTATGGTGTAGGAGGCTGGGCCAAGGATAAACATTTCAATGCGGACTTCTTCCAGTACGTCCGGGATTGGTTCTGTTAAGCGAGTCACTCACGTATCGTGCAGCATGCACTTGGTCACGTCGTCTATCTTCCTCGCCGCTTACGCTGCCTACCTCACGCCCTCGTCCCAAGAGCATCTCCTTCGAGGCTACTTCCTCGTCTCCCTCGGCTGGTGGGTCAGTCGTGGCCGTCCAAATCTAGACATCAAGGGGTTCTACGAGACCACCTCGGCACACCCAAAGCCGTCCGGGGCCCTCCCCACGCCGAATAAGAAGGCGCTTTCCCCCTCTGACCCCGCCAAAGTTGTCAACCCGAACGCATGGCTCCCCGTCATTGAGACGTGCGTTGTACATGCCGACGACCACCTCCCCAAGCTCCAGCGCGCGCTAGCACATTATGCTAGTTTGTATGGAACAAGGGAAGCAGGCGAGGCTGACTTCGAGGCGACGGAGCTCCCTGGCGCCGAGTTGTTGGATGGGACGCTGTTCATTCGTGCTGCGGGATTGACGGCGACAAGGATGGGGAGAGTCAGGGAAGGTGAGGAGCCTGCGGACTTCTGGGATCGCAATGGGTTCTACAAGGCTTAAGGTAGCGAAGTTTATGAAAGTTTAAATGTATTTGTACTATGTCGTGTCTTTCTAGTGATTGTAGTTGTACAACAGAATCGTATGCAATGTTACAGGTTGAGATTCCAAAGAGCACCGTAAGTGATTAAGCATGACGTGATCGGACGCCGCAGGTATCTACAGGCAAAGTCAGTCAAAAGAACTAGAAGACCCACCACCATCACCATCGTGAGCCGTCACCATTCTCTTAGTACGTGCGATCGCTTAGATCCCTGTAACTTGAGATATTCGTCGCTGGTTACTATATGGACTTTGCGTGCAATGATGGATAGGCTTCAAGTTGGGATTGACGATCGCGGCGTCGAATACTTCCGCCTCGAATGCCTCTCAAGAATTGGCTGGCAGAGAACGATAGACTGGACGTCCTGCTAGGTGTCATTTCGTACCCACCGGGGCCACGCGCGACTGGTGTACTCTTCATGACCCAGTTCCGCGAAGGGTTTTGCAACGAAAACCGAGACCCCTTAAGTGACAGTGAAGGAGTGGCAGGTTGGCGTGCCGGAATCCGATCTGATGTGGCTCGCGATGTGGGATTTGAGTGCATTGACACTCAATGAGTTTGTCCCCACGATAACCAAGTTCCAAGAAGGGCCTTACAGGCGTGTGACGGCTGAGGAAATACATGCTAGGTCCATGCATGTGACGAATGGGGGACCGGCTCTCCGAATGTCGGACTTTCTGAAGATATACGATGAGAGATGAAAAAAGAAAAGGAAAAGGAAAAGGAAGAAGAGAAGGAGAAGGAGAAAGAAGAGGCGCAGCTGCAGGCCCAGACGTAGAGATAGTAGGCTAATCTCAGAATATCGAGCCAGTAGTCGCAAATGCTTGTCTGAGTCCACCCACAGCTTGACCGAGAAGAGTTCACATTTCGCTCCTCTAGACCTTCCGACTTACCATTCCAATGGCTACGGTGCAGTAATCCACACAAAATCCACACTTGTTACATTCAGGTAGGTACTGGTTAAATCTCAACGGGGACGGCGACCTGGTTTGGGGCCGTGAGTGACCTTGTAGCTTGCTCTAACAAAGAATAACGCAACGCCACTCCCAGCTCACGGATCTGGGCAATGCCCAAGCTGCCACCGCCCACGAAGCGTGGAAGACCGGATTGGCAGCGGGGATCCCGCTTCCTGGAAATTTCTACGTTAGCCCGTTGACGCATGCCCTGAAAACTCTCGAAATCACAAGCGCAACGGTCTCCTGTTGAAATATAATAAAAAACCCACCGTTTTGGAGGTACGTAATAGCTATGTCCAAAACTCGAGAACCCGCCGCATTTCCTCCTGCAGGAGTTCCACCTCTTCTGACCATCGATCCGACCTTGCCTTGCTCTTGCACCATTCGATACACAGGGCTGGATTGTATTAGCCTAAAGTCGAGACATCAACATGGAGCATACCGTCTTGTAGAAATTCCTCCTGGTCCAGTTTTGAACCGTCGCCGAGTCGAATCCAGATCCAGGACACGGTCCTACGGCCCTCCAACTCGTCACGATGCCCTGAGAGCTGCTTGATGTCTGCGTCATGTAGGACCGGGTAGGAAACACCCCAGCCCACCTTCTCCAACATGCCCGCCAGCGCACGGAGAGCCTCCCCTGCGACCCGTGTTGGGACTGGTCCCTTTCCATTACATGTAATCCTTTTCGTCCATATCGCTCAAGAACCAATTCGCCTCAAACGTAGCCCGGAGTTCCTTCGGGAGCTCTGTCAACACCCTCAGCTTTAGCAGCTCGGCAAGGTCCATGGCCATCTTGTAGTGTTCGTTGGACACCCAGGTCTCTGTCTCGAATCCAATTATGCCTCGGCACCCCTCAAAATTCTCGTCCGCTACTTGCAGCTTCGCGCTCAGCTCCTTCGTCTCGCATAGGTCCTCAGGTTCGAACACGACTGGACACGGCACACCATCCCCCGTAAGCCACCCCCATATCTCCGTTGCCTCTATAAGCGAAGTCTTCAGCGCGTGAGTCTCACCCTCCCACGGAGCACCGGCTTGGTTGAAAAGGCGGCCGATGAACATGGACAAAGGGTCCGACAACGCATCGTGATGGAGCTTGTTGTATTTCTCTGTGTTCTTGACGTAGTGAAAGTGGACGAGACGGCGGTGGTAGAGTTCCATCGCGTGGCTCTGCTCGAATTGGTCTAGTTCGTCCATGTTCGTCGGCACTGAGGGCGAGGTGAGAGCCTGCGAGACCGGGTCATCGTAGTTCTGGAAGCGACCCGGTATACCAGCGAGGAGAAATGGGGGTAGAATTGAGGTGTGTTGCCAGTCGATCAGGCCCATGATTGTTAACTGATTAGAATCTGACGACGTCGACACGATGATGTTGCTCGGCTGGAGATCGGGATGGCGGATACAGAAACGATGGAGGGCTGAGTTCTTGGGGACCAGCAAGGATGCGATGAGAGAGTAGCGTTGGAGGTTCTTGATGTGGTCCGACGGTGACTGCTCCTTGTGCCCGTAAGCCTCCCTTCTTTCACGCTGGAACGGTAGTAGCGGTCGACCGAATCGTTCTAGATACGCTTGTTCCTTGCGAGCTACTGCTACGAGCGCTGCCTCGGCGCTTTCGTCTATAATCTCGATCAGTTCTGGAATTTCAACAAAAGAAAAAGCAGAGTGGCATACACGGTCCCCTGTCCACGTCGAGCTGCGACCTCCTTCCGTACCACATATGCAGCCTGGCATCTAGACCGACGCAGAAGAGCTCGTCGTTGAGTGGGATGCCTGTCCTCCCTGCCACCTTCTCCAGGTCGCTGGTATAGTAGAGGCTTCCACCAGCCGGAAAACGAATCGACATCATGCGAGACTCGAGTTGAGCAAGTTGACGCAAGACTAAAACGATTTCCTCTTCGTCCAGCTCCAGCCACACGTCGCTGAGCTTCGTACCTCTCATATACTCCATGAAGATATATTCCGTCTTCGCAGCGTTGTCCGACGAAGGAGAGTAATCGTAAACCTCGGGAACAGGCAGCCCGGAGGAACGGAGGAAACGCATTGTGGCCACTTCACTAGCGATAGCGTAGAACTTGGGGACCGTGACGGGGTAGGGGATGCGGGCTACCATCTCGAAGCCCCCATGCATGGTGATAAGGAAAGTCCGGTTGAAGCCGCCCTCGGCGAGTTTCACAAATGTGTCGATATCTTGAGAACTACGACCAACAGACTGCGCCGCAAGTCGACAAAGCTCGTCGACGTCGAACTCACGTCTGCGCTCTTCAAGGCGAAGATCATTGTTGACGCTGTGCGAGATCACGGATTAGACATATACGCCAGAGAACAACATGTATAAGACTTACAGCCAGCGTCCCGATGAATAGTTGAAGAGATCATTAGGAGAGTCTGACATGCTTGAGAATGTACGACATGGCAGCTGCCAACAGGTCCGAGTGAAGTCAGAGATTGAGGAAGAAAGATATGCTGAACGCAGCGAGGAGAGAGGACGGCGCAGAGGCGGACAGAATGAGACTGGCAGCAAATTGAAGACGAGCCTCGCACGCCCGAGAGAGTAGTGCATAAAAGTGTGCGAAGGGTTGGAAGAGGCAAGGGGATTCAATTACAGACTCAGATACAGTCAAAGCTGTCCTAAGTACATGTAAAGTTGAGGACCGATCAGTTGAACTTCAGCAGGACCAAGCAAAGCATAATATCTTACACAGCTACTTACCCCAGCCTTGTTCATCCCAACAGTACTCCATGGTTTGGATTCGTCGCACCGTCTATTCGTTCATCCTGACTCGGATACTTAGTGAGCTCTCGCAGTTGTTTGCACTCGGTCTGGTGGCCAGCGAACCTGCGAAACTGTACCTGCGAGGATTGCATCTGGCATGGTTTCTTGTCATGCGCATAGTGTTCTTGGAGCCGGTCCGATTCTTGAAATGATATGGGAATCTTCTGATTCTTGTCACTTACAAAGCCCTCCTGATTTAAAGGCGAGCCTCTACTCCACTTTGTCTCCGTTTCCCAACAGCATAACAACACCCATCGTCACCACTAAGAATGGAGAAGGTCGCAGAGATTGAGTCAAGAGAAATCTTCGACGTCATTGAGTCCAGTAGGTTCATGATCTCCTAGAAGGACGCCTCTGTACTGACTCTGGCTCTAGCGATCGGTGCATTCATCCCCTTGTTGGAGGAGAGGCGTGCAGAAATCCAAGAGATACCCAGGAAGACATTCAAATACGGGCCTACAGACCGCCACCAGGTACGTTATATCCGGAATAATTAATACAAACCTCTAAGTCACTACAGCTCGATGTTTACTACCCCATTGCTCCCAATCCATCCGGGACGACCCAAATCCTCGTGTGGATATACGGCGGCGGCTTCGCCACCGGAGAGCGCCAGATGAAGGCCCCTGCAGACCTCGGCTATGCCTGTGTGGGAGCATACTTTGCGCGAAGGGGCTTCATCGTCATCATCCCCGATTACAGGCTCTCACCCGAAACCGTCTTCCCCGGCGGCGCAGAAGACGTCCGCGACTCCGTCCTATGGGCGATTAAGAATCCGGAGCACCTCACGACCTCCACAACACCGAACCCTGACACCAAGGGCATATTCTTGATGGGTCACTCCGCCGGCGCCGTCCACGCCTTTACTGTGCTAGTCCTTCCTGAGACGCCCGAGTCTGCGATCGTGCGGCCGAGCATTGCGGGTGCGATCCTCTGTGCGGGAGTACAGCACTATGATGGTCTCGGGCCTGATAACCTCATGCTGACCTGTGCAGTCCATTACTATGCTGAGGGTGTAGAGAAGAATGCACCGCGTGAGTTGTTGCGCCGTGCGTCTGATGCCACCGTTGCGGCTTTGCCGCGCACGGTGTTGGTGGTGGCGGAGCGGGAGCCGGAGTGGCTGTTGAAGGTGAATGACGATTTCGCGGAGGAGCTAGAGGCTCGCACTGGAGTGAAGCCGGCGAAGGTTGTTGCGAAAGGCCATAACCATCTCAGTACAAATTGGGCGCTTGGGACGGGGCAGGGAGAGACATGGGCAGAGGACGTTATTGCATGGATTAAGCAGGATCAATGACTAGTGGTACACAGATAGGACATTCGCCATAAAGGCAGCCGAAAATATTATTGCGAGAGGCCTTAACCATCTCAGTACAAATTGGGCGTTTGGGGCGGGGCAAGGAGAAGCATAGGCAGAAGATGGTTATTGCGTGGATCAAAGCACAGAGTGGATGGACATTTGCTACAAAGAAAGCCGAAAAAAAAGTGAAGCCGACAAGTGGGGGCACCGCGGATTGAACGCGGGACCTTCAGAATGTTGATGGACAACTTCAGTCTGCTGCTCTCCCAACTGAGCTATGCCCCCGTATATTCGAGGAAACCTTTAGTCAAACTCAGTATTAATTACTGATGCGAACCTTGACCATGCCCCATCGCAATACCGCCGCTGGCGGCACTAAATCTCGCTCACCCTTACCGCCTTCAAACTACAAGATCTCTCTATCACCACGTCCGTTTCTACCGCCATCTCACTACGCGGCAGCAGCTGGGATATCTTATGTTCGTCGCTCGCCCAGCAACGGCCAAGAGTACAGCGACTCTAATGATCGCGCAAAAAGTTCGACTGACAACGGCGAAAATTCAGGCGAGGATTATACCAGCGTATTCATGCCTGTAGGATATCCATCCGACGCTGAGTCCGCGTCCAATTCGTCGATCGAGTTCAACGTCTCTGCTACACGCCGCTCGCCCGGCAAAGAAAAGCAATCTTCAAGCCGGCGTGGGCGGCGCCAAAGTCTCATCAACGACCTCCCTCAGCTTGAAGCTAATCTCCTGCCATCTCTTAGAGACACCATTAATCGTATGACGCGACCCCCATCTCGGACAGGTTTATCTGCATCGTCGGAAAGCGCGTCACATCTTGGTGTACCGAAGCCCGTGCGGTCTTCCAGGTCTCTTTCCCCTTCAGGTACCTCAGAATCTAACCCCAAAACATCCCACTTTGACGAATATCCGACATTCGAGCCCTCCACTCCACAACCCTCGTCTTCCAGTGATTCCATTCCCGCAAAAACTGCCGAAATCCTGATGCCAAGGACGAATCAACCTCCAAAGCCCCCCCTCAAGTCTGCGCTGCGACCCCCAACCCCCAAAATGTTTACCAAAGCTTGCAATGACTACCCAACCGGCACGTCGACGAAATCTGTTCGTAGCATCCTCAAGCAGGCTGCTATAGCCACGTCCACTGCAAATCAAACGTCAACAGCGAATGTATATCCAGTGCTTTTCCTATATCTAATCTTCGCTAACACGGCTTAAAGGCGGCAGGGCCGCCCCCACGTTCTCGGTCTCGTGCAGATACAGGATCTAAACCTATGGTCTCTTTCGAAGAGCAACATATTGCGCCACCACCCCGCCCTCCTCACAAAATACCGTCAGAGTCCAGAGAGCCAGACCGTCCTCAAGCTTCCAACATCCCTCGTCTGCAGGGAAAACGCTTCGGCGCCCGACCTCAATGTTCAACCGATGAGTCCGAATCCGAGGATCAATATGACGCTGGAAGGCGAAAACATCGCCAGCTTGTAGTCACTAACGCAGAAGTGTTCCCTTCGAGTTCCGAAAGTGACATTGAGTGGAGGGACAGGGAGAGGGCTCGAGGGCGAACTAGCGTGGAGCATAGAAAGGACCGACGGAATTCGCGTGGAGATACGCAAGGGGTTGGGCTTGGTATCGACTTTGACTCAGGGTCAAAGAAGAACAGGCCGGGATCTGTATCCAGGAAGGAGACAACCAACCCATCTCACCGGGAACCTTCTGTCCGATCGACGCGTCGTACGGAAGATCCACAGACATCATCAAGTACCTCACGTTCATCGGAATACCACTCAGCTAAGGACTCCAAAGCTAATCGAAATCCTGTCGATACGCTAGATGTATCACGCGAACATCAGCGACGTCGCACAGCTCTTCTAGGAATTGTATCCCGCCTTGACATTGAGCGGCACCCAACGGCGGTGGAAGAAGACAGCGAAAATGACCATCATGGCGAGGAAGGGTTTGACACTTCAGGCTCCTTCGATTATCCAGAACCGGGTCGAAACTCGAATGCGATTTCTCAGCAGCTGCGCGAGGATGATTCCCATTACGAGAGCGAAGACCAGGCGGCCCAACCCTCTCCGCACACCCGAAGAGACCGCCCAAGAAGCTCAAGCCGTACGCCGACATCGACATACCTATCATCCACCGATAATGACGAACAGCTCACAAGGGCGCAATCTTCCTACACTCGCGCAACACTCCATCCCGAGCGATATCTCGGGCCTTCCCACCCCAATTCTTCAAGGCAGAGGAAGGCCTCCCGATCACCTGTTGTCCCGCAGGCAGACACGTCCACATTCCCAGCGGCGTTGCGACGGCACTCCGTTTATCATCGTCCGCCAAGTCCAGACCCACCGAATGAGGCGGTAGAGAAGAGGACAAATGATAAGAGATTATCGGGGACGAACCCAAACCTGCGCAAGCAGCAGCGCGATTCGAGCGTGCAAATACGTGAAAGTGGGGATAGGAGCTCACAACCTCATGCCGCCGCTGCGCGTGAACGCAAGGCGTATGGAATTCCACCATCCAACTCGGACGAAGAATACCCGGGATTTAGCAGGCGAATGCTGCCGCATGTGGATAGCGACTTATCGTCGGTAGGAAGCATGTACTGGGATGACGACACGGAATCAGAGCTGAGCCCTGCTGCTGAGACGTTGTTCAGAAAGTTGGGAGGAAGTCAAGCCAAAGGAGACAGGAAAAGTTACCAAGTAAGCTCTCTGTTTATGGCTTGTAATCACCCGAGTTATTGATGTCTGTTGTCAGTCAAGTGAAGAGAAAGCGTCGCGATCTGGGGCAGGTTCGAGCGCTCAGAGCCCGGCTAATGCTGTGCAAAAAAAAGACGAGCGTCACCAGTCCCGTCTTCCTTCGCCTTCGCCGCGGCGTGAAGAACGTCGTACCAGGTTCCAGTTACCCAGCCCCCCACCGGCACATGTCGATGACTCGAATGACCGTTTGAATGATATGGAGACGCGACGGCAGAAAGTTATCATCGAAATCTACGAGGCGGAAGCAGCTTTCGTCAAACGTATGCAAGTCTTCGTGCAGCTTTTCGTCCTACCCCTTCGCGTCCAGAATAGCAAGGACTGGATTTCAGGCGTCCCTTCCGAGGTCGCGCGCCTTTTCGACTGGCTGGAAGATATCGTAGTTCTACACACCCAGATCCTGTCGGCTCTCGAAAGTATTCGCGCTACACAGCGCCCCATCGTCGAGCGGATCGCCGAGTCAATACGTGTATATATCCCAAGACTCGAAGTGTACCAGCCCTACCTCGTCAAACTGGTGGACGTGATGGCATTGATCGACCAGCTGATGAAGGACGACCAGAGCGACTTTGGAGAGTATGTCCGTCTGCAGGAGGCGGCACCGGAAAGTGAAGGATGGAATTTCCAGGATTTTCTGGTGGAACCCGTGAACGTTCTGGCCAAATTTCCAGAGTTTCTCTCCGTACGTGCGCAACGTCAGATCGGTCCACAATCACTCACATTTGCTTAGAGGCTCCTAGATCTGACGCCAAAAGGCCACAGGGACTATCTTTCCACCTTCGCGCTAGTGCACTCCACGGACATGTTTATCCGAGTTATGACGGAGGTCAAGGTTCGTGAAGACGAGTATGACATGATTCAAAGATTTGCTGCTCGCATACAAGGACTGGCTCCATCTTCTCAGCTCGCAACTAGGGAAAGGCGACTTCTACACCAAGGAATTCTTCATCTTACGGACGTCGAAGAGACGACTTCCAATGACCTCTCGGCAACAACTGGCACGTCGAAGATCTCGCGCTACTTCCCTACAGGAATGGCACGCAGCGGCGGTAACTCTGCTAACTGGACAGCCAAGCCTATGGCTGCTATTAGCGAACGGGACACTGGAGGTGGAAGATCAGGATCTACAAACTCTTCAAGTACTCTCAGTTCTCTTAGGACGGCCTCATCTGGTAGCTCTTCAAGCGCTTCGTCTATCTTTTTCTCATCTTTTCGGATTCCAATTCCTCAAGGACGCCTCAATAAGGCTCGCCTTCCTTCTCTCAAGGCGCCCGACTCACCAAGTCCGGCACCGTGCAGCAGTAACACACCCTTCGTCGGGACTCCTGTCCAGGTATTCGTATTCACAGATCTCATGCTTCTTGCGGCGCCAACTTCGACCACTGAACCGGACGGGTGGACCCTCCTGAGGCACATCGGTACTGTCAGGATCCTTGGCGTCTATTTTCGAGAACAGGACTCTCATGGTCTCCACGATAACTACCTCTTACTGTCCATACTTACTTTTCCCCTATTGCAGATCCAGAAACCATCACAGTTGAAGCCCTTCCGGTGGACGCACTCAAGCTGAATCAAACAACGAACGTGGACGAGGGTTCCGTATATCTGTTCCGCTTTCTCGTTCCCAAAGACGCGTCGGTGGACCCCTCAGATGATGCCTCTTCTGCCAGTGTTCCAGACGACGAAGGTCCTCGCCGGTCCCAGTGGCTCTTATCGCTCCGGCGCTGTCAAAAGTTCACCACATGCTCACTCGCGATTCCGTCAAAGCAGCACGACCCGCAGTTGGACGTGGCGTTCGATAAGCACCAGGCGGTGTTCTCGCTGCTTGCGTCGGGGCTGCCGCTGCCCAAGAGCCCTTCCATGCAGATGGCGGATATGCTTGGTGGGGACGCGGAGGATGCGACGACGCAGGAACGGCAGGAGCGCGGATGGTGGTCGTTGAGGTTTCAGCAGGTCTTTCGTGAGATTCAGCGACAGGATATGGCGTTGGCTTCCACTGTGCTGGATGTTTGATTCGAATTGGTGCATCGGTGGACCTGATGGTGGCATTTTTTGTTGTTTGCTTTGTCTGTTGTGGCAATTGTATAGATTCGGGCCCCTAATTTATCACGTCTACAGACTGTACACGCGAGCAGCGGAGTGCAAATCAGAAAGTAATCTTGAGCAAGAATGAGGCATAGGACAGGGACAGGGACAAGTACAAGCTGATGTTCGCGACATACATACACAAGCATGGGCTTTCGATGTATACACCGGCTATTGCAACACCAACGAAAACAATAACAGCGAGCAGGACAAGGGCAAGCGGAGGGGGCTGATCTGGTACTACTGATTACGGACCCAAACGCGTGCGCAGACGATCGGGCTACTGACAACACTGACAGTGGAGGGAATGGTATACTGCCTACTGATAGATGAAATTATACCTGCGAGAAATATGAGGCGCCGAGGGTGATGAAGCCAGTAGCGAAACATACCTTGAAAGAAGATGAGGGATAGCGGACAGCTGCGGGCCGTATCGCGCGGCGTTGTCGTACAGTTCGAAGAGCGGAATGGCGAGGAGCTTCATGTTTTTCGGAACAGCGAGGACTTCTACGGGGATGAAATAAAATCATCAAGTATCTTTTCAGTGACATGTGAGTCCGGGCCTTGGAAGAGCACGTACTCCGTTCGGGCATTTGAACAAGGAAGAGCTTCTTGCATTCTTTGGGTTTTGTGATGTGGGCGGGAATGAAGGGGTACTGATTTTGGGTGTTAGTGCAATGATGAGGCGTTGCAGGCAGGACAACGCACCATGAACGTCTCGAAGTTGGGTCTCCACCACTGCGCGAGACAGTCACCAATCTCCCACTCGTTGTCTACTCCGTGCGTGCTGTTGAATTGGGGCGAATCCTTTGGAGGTGCGAGGCGCTCGTCCAGGCGTCGCTTAAGGCCTTCAATCTCGTCTTCGCCAGGTTTGAGGTAGTCGCCAGGCCTAGCGACGCAGAAGAGTTAGCACATGAAGTAAAATATACATGTGCCTTGGCAGATGCAACGTCATCTAGAAGCCAGTCAAACTCCAGTGGCGGGATGCAACGTGATGGTGCGATTGTCGAGCAATCCGTAATTTAAAAGGAGAAAACAAAATACTAGCACCAGAATCCAAAAAAGACGCGTTACTCACAGTTTGAAGAACGCGTTGGCGATCTGGAGCATCAGGATATGAGGATGGCCATGGTCGTGGACAACAAGGATTCCTTCCACGGTCCTTCGCATTCCAAAGTCCTCATAGTTGTTCTGGAGACGCTGAAGACGAGCAGACACAGAGGGATCTTCTTCTGGTTGAGCTTCCTTTGTGCTGATCAAAAATGAGGCGCTGCGCCCACACGCGTTGACATCAGATGAGCGCGCACCTGAATGTGAAGTTGGAGAGTGGATATCTGAAGAGAAATCAGTAATAGAGAGGGAGATGGGAGACAGGAGACTTGCAGTGCGATCGTGGTCATGGCGGGGACTCAGGAGAGGAACAGTGGGCACGTGATACGCGGCGTAATTTTTGGAAATCAGGAACGGCTCGCGTGCGGAACAGACGCCTATTTCTCGACGGATCTCGAGAGACCCCTCTGCCGCACCACGTCTAATGCTCTCCCAAGATAAAGGCTAACAGGGACGGCAGGCTAAATGGCCCAAGGACAGTCAACTCTCAGCACCTCGTCTTTGTTTCCGAGTCTCGCTGCCATGCTGCAGCAGTCATCGGTGACGGCCCCTGAGTCTCCGAGTCTCACCATGAACACCGCTCTGGACACTTCAGACGACAGCCAGGCTGAGACAACGAGTACGACTCATCGTGCCGCATATCTTCACCCACCCCTGCGTCGAGATGGCTTGGCTCGCAGGTCCAGCACGGGTAATGTAAACGACAGACCGTGGACAGAACAATCAAAAAAGAACGCTCACGACGACTCTCCTCTGTTGCGTAGATCTGGGTAAGTTCTCTCTCTCCGTGCAGTATGTCAAGGGGTTCCGATCATGATCATATCACTGGCAAATCCCTATTTTCTGGCTCCCTGTGCTTCTATCTGTTACATAACTGCCTCTATTGCAATCATCGCCGCGACATGAGCATTATGATTCTGACCATGTCCAAATAGGCTTCTCCAGCCTAGATCATATAACCCACCGAACGGCTTTGCGTCCCAACTCAGCGATTATCCTGCAGCTATGCAGAACAGGGCGCAGCCGGTGCTTCATTCGCAGGACACGATTCGCATGAAAACAATGGAGCTCTCCAACATGTCCTTTTCACCTTCTTCTTCCTCTGGTGCCGCCGTCTCACCACCGTCATCCTCATCACCACCGATCAACGAAAGCCTCACGCCGTCACAACTATTAAGCACATCTGAGGGCGCCCCGCCGGCACCATCCGTTTCTGCCTCACCTCCGTCTGCCGTGCGATCACAACAGAGCGACGATGCAACACCTCGTATGCCTTCCCAGCCCTCAGGACTGAGTCTCCTTCGCCAAGAGTACGAGTCTGGGTACAATTCAGATTCAGAAGGATCCCGTACCCCTACTGCTCCGTCGCGCAGCGTTGCGACCACCCCACGCGTGCATTGGACGGACTCCTACATCAGTGGCCCAAGGCCGACTTCAATGGCTAGCACAAGCCCGGCGGCGTCGCGTCTCTCTCCTCCTGTAATACCGTCCCCAGACATAACCGAGACCACACCCTTGATCCATAGGGTGTCGTCTCCTGTATCTCTCTCAGCTCCGCCAGACCACCCACGTCACGCCATCGCTCCAAAACCAACTTCCGTTGGTGTGGACTTAAGTGCCAGTCTGATGTATGCCATGGAGATCGTGCCGCATATCCTGGCAGTGTCTGTAAAAAGCATCCCCGCAGTTCTCCTTGGGTGCCTGTTGAATATTTTGGACGGCGTTTCGTGTACGTCTATTCCTTTCGTCCGTCCCTTCTTAAAGTCGCTGCTATTCTTGTTTGCTTATCGCCTGTTCTTTTTAACTTTCCTACTTCCGCTGCTTATTGCTCCGAAATCATAATGCTCATTGACACAACTTTTGTCTTTGAAAATCTAGACGGCATGATTCTCTTTCCAGGCACAGGCATCTTCTCCGATTTGGGGCCTATGGGTGTTTCCATGTTCTTTCTTTCGTAAGTTTTCGTCTCCTGTTGTCCCTCCACTTTTATTTTTCCACATCGTCACAACTTATCGCTCAAGTACTTACTTTGCTAATTTGTCCTGACTCATCTTTTGACGACTTTCAGGACGACTCTCGCGCAACTGGTATACACATGCGGTGGCAGTGGATTTGCGGGTGCGAATGGAAGCATGATGATTGAAGTCGTGGTACGTACCCACTCCATTTTTGAAACCGCCTCTCAATGCCCATGGTGCTATACTTGGTTGACTTCGATCATCCTACGTTCTCATCATATTCTGCGATGCAAAATGCAAAATTGACTCTGAAATCTCTCTATTCCAGCCTTTCTTTCACATTCTAGCGAGTGACATCGCAGCACAAATTGGCGAAAATAATCCAAAGGAGATTATCGCGACTACGCTCGCTGCCTATGCACTTAGTTCGATACTCACAGGTGTGTGTTGATTCTCTGCTTCCCCTCCTCTAATGCGCCCGTACTAATATGACGAACCTTAGGTCTGACCTTTTTCTTATTGGGCGCGCTCAAACTTGGGGTCCTGATCGGGTTCTTCCCGAGGCACATTCTCGTGGGGTGCGTCTCTCTTTCCCGTCTCAGTGATATACTTCATTGACTCATCTATCGCTAGATGCATAGGCGGAGTGGGTGCGTTCCTCATTGAGACGGGGTATGTACTACTGCTCTCCTTCATTCTCTCAAGGCCGAGATAAATGACCAGTCCATCCGCTGTGCAGATTCACCGTGAGCATGCGAATCGGAGAAGGCGACTTGGGGGCGAACTGGGAGACGATCGAGACGATGTTCCTCAGCACGCACAACCTCATTCTTTGGGTCATCCCGCTGGTCCTAGCCGTCTTGTTGAGAGTGATCACGCACAAGTTCCACCATCAATTGATATTTCCCGTTTGTGAGTCAATGTTACCTACTTTTACTTTTTACCTTCGTTGCTCCTTATGGCCCTTCATGGCCCCAAGGGATGCCTCGATCCATAGTTCCTTGTTCGCGTTATATTTTGCTGATCTGGAACGGTAGATTTCCTCGCCATCCCTGTCCTTTTCTACATCGTCGTTGCCGCTGCCGGTTTCAATTTGTGGGACCTTAGGAGGTCTGGGTGGATATTTGACATGGGGAATGGAGAGGTGGAGCCGTGGTACAAGTTCTACTCCCATTTCGGTAAGGAATTATCCTCCATATCACGTTTTTACTTGCCTTATCCCGGTGTAGATCTGCGTGCCGTGAGGTTTGGAGCACTTTGGGCGACATTACCGACCCAGTTCGCGTTGTGAGTCGATTTTTCTGTGGACACTTAATGAAATCTTACGTTCGTGATGCAGGCTGTTTTTCAACATCCTGCATCCTCCTCTTAATGTCCCTGCACTCTGTATGTTGGTTTCTTTCGAAATTTATGATTGGTCATCTCACTTTGTCCAAGCTGTATCCCTAAACGAGGACATCGATACGGACCAGGAGCTCGTTGCGCATGGATATTCGAACCTTCTTTCTGGCCTCTTTGGAACTGTGTACGTGCCTCCGTTGTTCGTTGGGGAGCGTATTAAACTGATTATCTTGGCACAGACCGAATTATCTCGTCTATGTTAACACGCTTTTGCACGTCAAACACCTCTTGTTCTCTTCTGATTTATTTTGACATTGAATTTCCAGATTTTATCGTGTCGGAGGTAACACCAGGATTGCTGGTTTCCTGCTTGCTATTATGACTGGTGTATTGCTCGTCATTGGAACGGCGCCCATTGCGTTCATTCGTAAGCTAAGCTCATCGTGAATGTCAGATGGGCACTGATCTCCTTTTCACAGCTGTGATGGTCGTTGGCGCCTTGATTTTTGTCCTCGGTATTGATCTCGTTAAAGAGGCAGTGTGGGACACGAGACATCGAACTAGCAGGTACAGTCTGTTATTTTCGATTTGATTGTATGCTGGTCTGAGCGCGACGCATAGGACCGAGTATATTACAATTGTCAGCATTATAGTATTTATGACGGTTTGGGACTTTGTTGTTGGGGTCATTTTTGGTATCATTGCAAGTTGTGAGTTGCATTACCTCTTGCCCAGTGTGGCATCATCTTTTGAAGGTCCTGATCCATGTATCATTAGGCTTCTTCTTTGTCGTCCAGAACTCGCAGAGGAACAGTATCCGTTCTCTCCATTCAGGTGAAACGGCAATGTCGACTGTCAGGAGACCAAGTTTACAACGAGCCTATCTGCGTGAGGTGTCGAAACAAACAACCATTCTGACGCTCCAAGGTACGTGCTCCTCTCATTCTTTTGATGGAAACTCTGGTCAACCTTAAGCTTTATCTCAGGTTTCCTATTCTTCGGCACCATTGCCCACGTCGAAGACACCATCCGTGGCATCATCGAAGGCCCATCCTGGCAGAGTAATCCCGTCAGATTCCTTGTACTGGACTTCACCCTTGTCGCCGGCGTTGACATGTCCTCGGCCGAGGCGTTCGTCCGTATCCATCGCTTCTTGTCGGCAAAGTCGGTGACCCTCGTATTTTGCGGGTTTTCGTCGGAATCTGCTGTAGGCAAGGCGCTGCAGAGCGTGCATGTTCTCGGTTCCGATGGCGTTGAACTGTTTTTGACTTTCAACGACGCCATGGAATGTGAGTCATTTCACCGCAGCATCTCGAGTTAGTCTCAACGAGTTCTACTTAGGGACTGAAAATGAGTATTTGCGTGTTTGGTATGTGGCGCAAAAGTACGAAGTCAATTCGACGGCATTCGGTGTGTAGTTTCTGATTCGATGTTTACTTGCCACCTCATAAGCTTGGAACAGCTTTACCAGGGAGGCCTCACCGCGACTTTGACTCCGAAGAGCATTTCCTGAATTCGTTGGTCTCGTCACCTAGGAGATCTTACATACATGATGTAGGAAATCGGACGATAGCAAACGGTCGGTCTTTCTTGTCTCTTCGAAATCGCGGGATGCTGAGCATACCATCATCGTAGAAAATCATCAAGTCACGGGTTCGGAGCGTCCGAGCGAGCCTCACAACACGCTCATGAAGGCCTTTGGATCTTACGGCGACCTCGATCCTGATCTCTTCCGACCAATCGAGAGATATCTCAAGCGGATGTCCGTCCCTGAAGGCGAAGTGCTGTGGAAACAGGACGACCCACCGGATGGGCTTTATATCGTCGAATCTGGGGTCCTAAGGGCATCATACAAGTTCGCTGAACATCTGCGATGCGTCGAGGAGTCGATGGTGCCCGGCACGGTTGCTGGGGAACTTTCTGCGTTGTCGTCGCTTCCTAGGAACGCTACGGTGGTCGTGGAACGTGCCGCCACGCTGTGGAAGCTGAGCACTGAGAACCTTGCGCGCTTGGAACAGGAAGAACCAAAGTTGGCAAGGAATTTCTTGCGACTCATTCTGAAAGGTGTGTGTGTGTGTGTGTGTGTGTCTGCTTATCTGTGACAAATGGCTTATGCTGTGTTAGCTGCGAAAATTGACCACGACATTCTTCTGTCGGCGCTGGCAGCAAGGCAATAGCATACACCGTATCTAATGATGTACGCAGAGTAACTTATCATTAAGCTAAACTTACTGGATTTGAAAACATGGCTACCAAAGCTCGACATACTAGGCGACAGGCTGGGGTTACACTTGACTCGGAACGCTTTTGAGACTGCAGACTCCTGGTTGATGATTGCAAGACGTCTTGTTAAACCGTAAACGTCGGTCCGGGCCATCCGCCAATCCGCTTTCAGAAAAACTTTTCTGTCCTTTCCTCTGAGGTCCATGCTCCGGAAGTCCTGTGAAACGCGGGTAAACATATCTCGAGTACTGCACCACATTCCACATGCCACTCCCGTTCTCGTGATCACTGCACCTATCAGCTGGTCGACTTCTCCGAGTCGTATCCAGTGCCCAAGGTCGCTCCACCTTTACAACTACATACTACGCTCCCACTGAATGGTTTCCCAGCTCAAGGCTCTATACGACGAACAAGGGTTCGTCGTAGTCCCGGGGCTCCTAACCAGCGAGCAACAGCAGGAGTTGCGAGCTGCATGCGAGCGCGTCGTCGCTCTTACCCGGGAGGGCAAATGGCCGCATCGGCGAACTGTGGGGAAGCAGTTCCCGCCGTACGGCGACGACAACCCTGATTCCTGGGGCGTCCAGCACCTCATGCACCCGGGCCTGGGGGAGCCGGCGTTTGCGAAGTGGTACACGTCGCAGCCCCTTTCCGAGGTAGTCAAGGAACTGTTGGTGTGTCAGGAGGAGGATTTGGAGATGGGTGAGCGGTGTTTAGCTTTTGTGGGGCGATGGACCATCGCTTATATGTGAGCGATCGTTGTAGAGCTGTTCAACCTCCTCATCAACCCGCTGGGCCATAACTTTGCGCTGCGCTGGCATCGGGATGATGTACACGAGAAAGCGACGGAGGACGAGGAGCGCGAAGCCCTCGGGAAATGGCATTTTGGCGTAAGCAGACATCATCTCTTCTTACTATGATGGAAACACTGCTAAACCTGTTCGTAGGTCCAATGGAACACGTATGTGCATGTGCAGGAATATTTATCGATGCGCTGGTTTATTTAGTTCTCTGGTCTAGTGCCCTGTACCTCGACTCTTGCCTCTACATCGTCCCCGGCTCTCACATGACGCCGCGGACACCAGAACAGCGCAAGCACAGCGAAACAATGGAGCCGCCCACCGACCCGCATGCAATGCCCGGGTCCCTCAGACTAACACTTGAACGTAAGCCCCCTCCGACTTTCGCAATCCCACACTCACGCACGGTGCGGCAGCCGGAGAAACGGTATTCTACAACTCGAACATCCTGCACTGCGCGACGTACGACTGTGCGGAGCGCCGCGCCACGCTGCACGCCAACATGGGGAACGTGCAGGGCGGGTCGACGCGCGCGCGGAACGTGCTGCAGCATGGGTTGAAGTGGATGAAGGAGGAGGCGTTCCGGGAGAGCTTGGATGGGAACGCGAAGGGGAAGGCGATGTTGGATCGGCTTGTTGATATGCAGGGGAGGAGTGTTGGTGATGTGGGGTATTCGCTGGGGGGATAGAGGATTACTTTTGTTGAGGAGGAGGAGGTGAATGGCGTATGTATCACCGTCGGGCGACGGGAACATTGGAAAGTAAGCGCAATGAGCGTCAGCAGTAAATTCAAGAGTAGGCTTAGATTATCAGGTATGTAGACGACAAGGGTATTGAGCGCAAAAGATCAAGAGTGCACTGGACTGTGCATCGTCGCGGTGACCTGGAGGGATCAAAGAACTGGTATCCCTTGTACACACGGAGTCGATGAGGGCTGAAGCTGAAGTCGAGCGCAGCAAGAGGTATACAGAGAATGACCTTCCCACGTCCGTGGGACCGAGAAGTTGATCAACAACAGGTCATAATAATCGATGCAATTGTCTTTATATTTGACTTGAACGGTGGAACGCTACAAAATGTAAGGTGCGCTGCTTATCGTTCGAGTCGCATTCTCTAGACTGAACGCTTGCCGTCAAGAAATGAGTCTGGCGCGACAAAGGAGTAACCCGGTGACCACCGCCGAGGCTTCAATCAAACCCGCGCCACTGTTGACGTTGCCCATCGAGCTCCTGGACTATGTCTTGCAGTCTCTTACGCGCACAGACCTCCTAGTTTGTCTTCGCGTGAACAGTGCATTCCACACGCTGACCAGCCGCGTCCTGTACCGCACCATCGATGAGCTCCGCCCGCGCGAATCCATTCTCTGCCTCCTCGAGCTCGACCGCAACCCACGCGTCTCACCTCTCGTGCGTAAGCTCGATCTCGACTGGAACATCGAAACCACCAGGCCGACCCGCAACCTCTACCAGCTGCTCCACCGCGTCCTGCAAAAACTCACCGGTCTCACCTCTCTCTCCCTCGAGCTCCCGCGCGCAGACGGGCCCTGCTGGATCCTCGATGCATGCACCTTCTCCCTCCGCGCCTTCTCCACCTCCCTCCCCTGCGACCCCTTCCTCGCCCGCTTCCTCGACTCCCAGCCCGCCCTCACCGAGCTCACCCTCCGCGGCCTCATCAACCACCCCGGCGATTCCCTCCCATCCATGCCCCCCTTCCTCGTCTACGCCCCCGACCCGCCGTTCAGCTCCCGCATACCCAACTTCAAACTCGCACCCACCGCCCTCCCGCGTCTCACGTCCCTCCGCACAGTGCACGGCGGCCCCGCCATCATCGCCGCAGTCGCAAAAGGCCGCCCTGTGGAGATGGCGTCCATTGCGCTCTTCCCCCTGACGTCCTCGGAGTCACTCAAGGCGCTTAGCTTGTCCACTGCGCCCATGCGCAGGCTTAGCATTATGAGCTTCGACCCGGCAGTGCAGGAGTATTTGCTTTCGGAGATCGCGGGGCGCTTCCCGCAGCTCGAGGCGCTTCATGTCGTCATCTTGCTGTCAGAGTATACGAATGTGCGTGTTCTGTATCACGGTTGCGGCGCTAAGGACTGACGAACCGCAGGATTTGTTAAAGGCACTGGGTCCGCTCCTTGCTGGATTCAAATCCCTACAGGTGCGTGGAGCTTTATAGTACTATTCTCATGTACTCATTATATATGTCTACTGCAGTACATTACGTTCATGGCAGCGACGGACCGTACAGCACAGCCCGGGGAAGAGCAGGCCATCGCAAAGCTCTGGCACCGCTGGTGTCCGACGCTAAAGACGATCATCCTCCCAAGAGGGAGGGTATGGTTCGAGGGACGGTCAGAGTGGAGCTCGCTCGACCCCGAGGACGAGTGATGCCAAAGTTGTCTTGTGCACATATATGTACCTTAATGGGGTCGAGAAGCCCTCGACACGAGTCCTGTGACGAACGCCCCGTCTAAGCATTTGTCAATGCCTTGACAAAAAGAATGCATTGTCTGGGATAACAAACCCTCCTTCGCGGCCCATGTTACTAAGATTCACAAGCCCTCCGGTTGATGCCATTCGCCGCCTGTACTTGTATCCCCATATAAAGACGCCAGTACTAGTGGTCGAAGATGAATTCAGACGAACCACATGGCAGATACAGATACAGATACACTCAGGCTGGCACTCGACGACTTGTACCCCGCGCCCGCCGCCCCGCTCACCAGGCTCTCGCCCAGGACATGGCCGGGGATCACACCCCAGTCCACAGAGACGCTCCGGAGCGTCCTCAAGGACAACCAGCAGCGGTGGCACGTCTTCTTTGACCCCGACTACCGACCTCACAAGTACGCTCAGCGCACGCTCAGTGATTAACTGGTGTTGCGGCTAATGATGGATGTCACAGCCACGCCGTGCACTACGTGCTGGCCCTATGGGCCATGGGCGCGGACGCAGAGATCATACAGGCTGCGTACGACCTCGACTGCACGTACCTCTTGCCTCGATTCGAGTCGCCGGCGAGGATCACTGCTGCGAATTATGATCAGCACTTTGGTGATGCCAAGTCCGTTCATTCCATCCAACTCCGAGTCTTTGTTCTATATTTGGTCACAACACTAATAGGGGACGCACAGCTACTACAGCGCATACCTGGACTTCTTCAACGACGTCGTCCGCGAGAAGGGCGTCGCGCAGGCGGTGGAGGAGTACGTCTTTGATCTGAAAGCGAACTTTGTGGATGGGAAAACGGCGGGGCAGGACCAGCCGGAGATGTTGAACCGGTTCATGGACGGCATCATACACCCCATGATCCATGTCGGGAACGGACTCGAGTTCGGGCTCCCTGGGTTGGTCGCTGAAGGTGAGCTGAGCGCAGGCCAATACTTACGGGGGGCTAATAATGCTTGTCGAATTGAAATTGCAGGTCTTGCGTGGACGGCGGTCCATTTCCCTAGCTCGAGTTTGGTCATCCCCGCTTCGCTGTGGGAGACGACGACGACCACGCAGTCGGCAGCGCAGGGCAACACACATGCGCTCACGATCATCTCCCGGATCGCCAACGACGCGCGATTCGACGCGGTCCCAAGGGTCGAACTCTACTACGACATCTTCTCGAGCACGACCGCAAAGTACAGCGAGGCCATCAACGCGTACGTGCGCGCCTGGAGCTACGACCGCACGGACCCGGGGGAGGTCGAGCGCAAAATCGAGGAGCTGGTCTGGGCCAACACCGTCATATACGCTGTTGGGGGGTGGACGGAGGGCGAGGCGTTTAATGCCGATTTCTTCCTGTGAGTCCCCCCCCCCCCCCTTCCGAGTGACTCCCCTATCCACGACCCAAACCTAAATCTAACACACGACCCACGAACACGACAGCGCGCACTTGGTCACCTCCTCGCTTTTCCTCTCCCCCATCGCCGCGCACCTCACGCCCGCCTCGCAGGAGCTGCTCTGCAGGAGCTACTTTGCCGTCTGCCTCACCTGGTGGATCGGGCGCGGCCGGCCCACCTTTGATATCCCCAGCTTCTTTGCCTCTACCTCCCTTTCCCCCTCCCTTTCCCCCCCCTCCTCCTCTCCCCCTCAACGAAGAAACAAACACGCCCTGCCCTCCCCGGACTCCCCCAAAGCCCTGACGCCGAACGCGTGGCTCCAGCTCGTGCAGGAGTCGCTCACCGTCCCGGACGAGCACCTCCCCAAGACCCTGCGCGCCTTAGCCCACTTTGCTGACATATATGGCAGGAGGCCGCGCGGGGACCCCGTGCTGGTGAAGGGCACGGAGCTGGAGGGAAAGGAGTGCTTGGACGGGACGCTTTTCGTGAGAGCGGCGGTGCTGACGAATGAGAAGCTGAGGGGGGAGAAGGCGGAGGAGGTGGAGTTTAAGGATGCGGGGTTGTGGGAGAGGAGGGGGTTTTATAAGTCTTCAAGTTGAGTTTGGGAAGGCTGGCGTGTATATGTTGTGTGTGTGTTTTTTTTATTTCTGGTGTTGAGTCGCTTGGGTCGATGAATACAGAGCTTTCGTGATGGTATTGCTTTGACGAATAACGTGAAGTCCCGTCGAGTACGAGTACTATGTACATCTTATGTCTGTGGCACGCGCACCGTTTCAACGTGCGAGAATTCAGTTCCTTGGAACCTCCATGCCTATGCTGGAGCGATGCGCATTCACCGCGACGATGCATATCCAGTGCAGTCTTGATCTTTTGCGTTGAATGCTATGCTTGTCGTCGTAAACCTGTACTACCCTTGTACCGCCAAGATTTGATTTTTTATCAACTGCTGATGCTCATTGCTCAATGACCTAGTTTCCAATGTCCCCGTCGCCCGACGGTGTTACTTACTTACGCCATATACCTCCTCCTCAAACCAATTTGCGGACGGGGGTGTATGCACATGAAGATGCTTCTCTTTACGGCTTAGGGATATGAAAAAATACCAGAGTCTGATAGAATATTTTCAACCCTATAGTAGATGCTCGAAGTACCACATAACTCTATTATTAAAAATAGGAATCTGACGGCTGTATAAACCGTTCAAGTGGGAGGATCGTTCGACAGAAGTACCAGTAGTTCCCTGGGGAGTAAGGACTTGTAAGGAGGGCTTGGAAGAACATGAATGTCACGGTTCCGATGCATCCACAAGCAAGCTTGGCTCCTTTGCTAATATCCAAGATATCCATGGTCATCACCCGTAGTATGTAGCATTAACGAATCAAAGAAGCTGAGGATCAACATCACGAAGCGAAGCACTTCCATCCACAGCGGGGCTGATAAACTCTTACAATATTGTTATGCATAGAAAAATGTGAAACTTACGATAGACGGAGATTTGGATCTGGTAACCTTGTCCAGGTTGCAGTATACGGTATAGCTCTAGATCTAGCCATCGGAGCCTCTTGGGTAGCCTTCTAATCGTCCCGCGATAATTAAACTACTATAATGGTTAGACATGGGAGGTCCCGAAGACAGCTAAAATCTCGCATAGCGGTATGGCCCTAGAGCGGCCAGAGGCACATCGAAGTCCTGTCTGCCATCATGCCAGTGCACGAGAAGCTGGCCCGACGGCAGCGGATGCAAAAAATCCTTCCTCTTCATGAAATATATCCTAATTGTAAAAGTAGGCATTAAACATGGGCTTATTCTATTGAGAAACCCGCCTTCGTTGGGCTAACCCGGGGTTAGTCAACGAACCCTGCTCTTTTTTAATTTGGAAGGGGAGTGTCGGCCGGGCATGCTGTCCTGATTGGGGTGTCGGAGGTGCGGGCGGCGGAGGAATCTGTAAGCTGAACTCCAGAAAGACAACGCGCGAAAACAGACAACCTCCCAGAAATCATGTACAAGGGGCGCCCTCGTACAGCACGCGTTACCAGTCCCCCCTAAGGTCGACTACGAGGCAGAGAGGCAGAAATATGTTCTGTTGGGCCGTCGTCCACCAGCACCGTGGCGGTCTCGATCTCGGCACTCCGTAAAAATTCTCAAACCGCAAAGACGGCCATAGTCGTACCACTTTCCCCTTGATCGATAATGATATGCACTAGGATGATTCTAGATTACAACACAGCGGTAGACGGAGCCTCCAAGTTGTAAAAAGTCAAGATTTTTTGTTGACCGGCACCTTCTTAATCCGGCGCGCGCGGCGGGCTGCGGCGGTGAAGGCCGGGTCATACAAGCGGGGTTCTTGTACAAGAAAGTTTGGCGAAGGGGGGTTAGTGTAACGAAGGGGGGTTTCTCAATAGAATAAGCCTTAAACATGAAATGCCAGAATGTATTACATACAGTTTTCTGCCTGGAGGGATGGGGGTGCCTGGAGGGACGGGGGTGCCTGGAGGGACGGGGGTGCCTGGAGGGACCGGGGTGCCTGGAGGGACCGGGGTGCCTGGAGGGACGGGGGTGCCTGGAGGGACGGGGGTGCCTGGAGGGACGGGGGTGCCTGGAGGGACGGGGGTGCCTGGAGGGACGGGGGTGCCTGGAGGGACGGGGGTGCCTGGAGGGACCGGGGTGCCTGGAGGGACCGGGGTGCCTGGAGGGACCGGGGTGCTTGGAGGGACGGGGGTGCCAAGACCATATCCAGTTGCATCGACAATGCGGGCGGGCTGTGACAGAGTGTTTTCGAGACTGTTTGATAAAACACTGCTGGGCGGGTAAGCTGCGGAGTCATCGGCAAGTTTTGGAGGGGTCATCGTGGTGGTGCGAACCTGGAATGTAGTTAGCGACTGTCAGCCCACCGAGTTGGATAGCTTGGACGATGTTTACACATATTTACCTGAGTGAACCTTAAGGAGTTGATCACTTTTCGCCTCGAACCTTAAGTCTAGAAAAGGCAACAAATTTGACAGTGACAGACAAGCCACAACAAAGGCGGGGCGCGCCGCGCGGCGCCTTCAGCTTGCCCTGTGGTCAGCTCGCCAAGTCCTAATTGCAATATTATGTCCATTTCCAATTTCGGAAGCATCCCAAGAACCATTTATTTGGAGGATTTTCTTTCATAGGTGCTCTTTTTGCTTGTATCGTGCCGTGAGCAAACCATGTAGCAACATGGTATGAACATGTTGCCCGAGATGCAACACAGTGACAAGATTTCTTACAGATCATTCAATAGTCTAGATGACCATTTCTTTCACTAATTTAGTAATAAATTTTCCATAGGCGGGTTACAGGATAGGAAAGAGCAAAATGGAAATTGGGATGGGCGGGGTCGACGACAGGGAAGCGCGGTTGATGGCAGGATTGCTAAGGGAGTGATGGACACGTAACCCTTCGTCGTCGCTTGTGCCCGAACTCGCCTTTCTGGAGCCTTCGAAAACGGCGGGTTAAAGGGGCATGATGGACGTCGAATGGTGAAAGCGCTGTGACGTGACGCCCGCCGTTTGCGAGGGCGCATGGCTCCCGTTTAGGACACTGATCTAAATATACTGTGCCTGGACCCCGAACACGCCAGTCATAGATACGAGTCACCATCAAGCTGAAGGGGAAACCATGAGACACTCAAGTCTGCTGTTTGGGCTAATGCTTGATTAGTGTACAGGCATTGTACATACTGATTCTGGGAGCTGGACATGCCGTAGATGACCTTGTACCAAAGGGATGGTTGGATGGGGTCTCTGATGGCGTCCAAATTTAGATATTTCGTAAGGACCACAACATGTCTGCCTCCTCCGTCTCCGTGCCCTCTCACTCTACCGCTACAATGCTTAGTGCACTCCGTTTTTTCGCACCTCGAGAATGTGCAGCAATGACAACTAGAACAATTTATTAACGGTGACCTCTGCCATGCTCCCACAAGTGCCGACATCTGACTTTACGTGTTTCTGCTGCACACCCCAACCTCAAGCTCATTTACTCAACAGATGTTCGTTACTTCATCGTGTATGCTCTCATATGGCCTTTGAGCCTCTTTGACTAGCTGTTCTGATTTTTCCTGATTTTTCCTGGCATCAGATCGAGCAGAGCAGCTGTTAGAGGACGTCCGGATGGGCGAAGGCGAGCGACGAGCTACAAGCCGGCGCGAGCCAAGAGGGTCCTGAATGCAGTCAAGTGAGCAATCAACAGTGCGAAACGTGAGGAGGGCGACGAGAGAGCAAGCTAAGAGTCGATCAATGTATAAACCCGAAGATACTGTTATTGTTCAGGTTGGAGATATTCTATCTCCAACCCAGGCTTATATACTACATCGCCGAGCCGGTGACTAAGGCGGTATGTAAAGGCGCTGACTACTGATGAGTAACAATTGTCCAGCTGACTGATAGGAATCTAAGTAGTGGTGTCGGTGTGGGAGTAATGGCTACGAAAGGGGCGTAAGAACAGTATGGCGGTCAGCAAGTATGTCTAAGGCGGGGGCCATGGGGGCCGATGACAGAGAACGAGAGACTAAGCGATAATAGGAGTGGGCGCACGGTGCAGCCCCTTACATCACCCCCCCTCTAGCGGTCGTCTACCACGACGAACTCAATTTCTTCATTTTTTGGGCCACGGTGTCCCCCGTCGGGCCGTCTGGCGTGGAGCAATTGGGCTGGGGACGGGAGTGCCAGTCGTGGCGCGGCTAACGTCCATCGGCGTTGCTGGGATACTGACTGACATAGGGGAGGGGGCCGCAGATCGAGCGAGCGGAGAGGGCGCACGCGTAGGGTGGGGTTGGGTGTCCATTGCGGTCCGAGGCGTGGGTGCCGCGCTGGGAGGACGCAAGAGAGCGTCATGGGTAGGGGAGCTGGTGCCGGCGGGGGCGGCCGCGCTGCTATACGACGGCCTCAGCGTAGAGGTGATAGGAGCTGCCGGCTCCCGGTAAACGGTCTTAAGGGCGGGGGGTAAAGGTGCCCAATGAATCGGGTCAGGGGGGGGCTCCCGACGAGGAGGGGCCGGTGCTGCAGGGGCGGCCGGCGCAGATTTGGCCTTCTTCTGCTTCTTTGGTGTGCGCACGCGTTGACGAGCAATGCGCTTCCCCAATACAATGAGAGCATCACCGATCTGCCGATCAGTGCCCTTGATAGAGACTAAGCGCTGCCGTTCCTCATCTGGTCCCATGGTGAAGGCCGAGACGCGAGCGCCGGAAAGGTCGTGGATTTGTTTAAGTCCTCTTCCTCGAGAGCCGACGATGTGTGGCATAAGGGAGTCTGGGAACTCCAAGCCGATCAGATATCGGTCAGCTTTTCCTTCCATAGAGTTAATGAATTCCCCAGAGAGGTGGAAGGACGAGGGGTGGCCAGTGTTGGCGTTAGAGCGGCCGCTCTTGCGGCGAGGCAGAGGAGCGGGGGGAGGGGGTTTGTTAGACGATGGAGGGGCTTTAGAGACCGCCGCCATAGTGGTAGTGGCAGCGATGACGGTGCCCGCTTCAAGGGCCGATAGGCGCGCTTCCATGGCCGAGAGTGCCAGTCGCGTCTGGCGTACAACGCGAGCCATGTTTTCCAGTTCTTCAGCAGGGTAGATCCCATCGAGAAAGACCTGGGAGGCATGAGGGGTAGGGGTAGACATCGTCAGAGTTACGAGAGGGTTGGGGTGTGTGAAGACACGGAGGGGTTAGGTGTTGGTGCGACGAGCAAGAGGGGCGGGCCGCGTAGGAACCTGAACAACCTGTTAGAGGACGTCCGGATGGGCGAAGGCGAGCGACGAGCTACAAGCCGGCGCGAGCCAAGAGGGTCCTGAATGCAGTCAAGTGAGCAATCAACAGTGCGAAACGTGAGGAGGGCGACGAGAGAGCAAGCTAAGAGTCGATCAATGTATAAACCCGAAGATACTGTTATTGTTCAGGTTGGAGATATTCTATCTCCAACCCAGGCTTATATACTACATCGCCGAGCCGGTGACTAAGGCGGTATGTAAAGGCGCTGACTACTGATGAGTAACAATTGTCCAGCTGACTGATAGGAATCTAAGTAGTGGTGTCGGTGTGGGAGTAATGGCTACGAAAGGGGCGTAAGAACAGTATGGCGGTCAGCAAGTATGTCTAAGGCGGGGGCCATGGGGGCCGATGACAGAGAACGAGAGACTAAGCGATAATAGGAGTGGGCGCACGGTGCAGCCCCTTACAGCAGCGTGTCAGAATTTTGGCTATATAAGTTATGCATTTTGACTTGCATCGTCTCCACCCCGATTCCCTGTGTGTATATCGAATCATATAAGGTGTGTAAAACCACCCAAGGTGCATTACATTTTTCTTATGACCATTTTTGCCAATAGATCCTCAATATGACACAAGCACGGCAGACAGCAGAGCACGCACTCCCGGCTAACCATATCCACCCCCTTCCTCTTCAAAGTTTTGGCAACAGAGAACCGGAGAAACAGTAAATCTCATCTGCATTCATATGTGGTATTGGCTAACTTTCACATTCTTATAATTGCAGTGCCGAAAAAAGCGACGATGACTCGATGCCGCCTCTCAGTAACATCACACCATCAAGTTCACCTCCGCAAGGTCACGCTGCATTCCCGTCTACCAAATCTCAAGGAGTCAACATCCCTGCTCAAGCTGCACCATCCAGTAACATCTACAACATGGACATGTCCGGCATAGTGCTCGGTAAATGCTCGAAAGATACAGAATTTCTTGACAACTCGAACTATGGTGTGGGTAGAGCCACGACATCTGATGAGATGCCTCTGAAGGAGAAGAGGGAGTGACCTGACAAGTATATAGTTCTCTTGTCGTGTCAATAACCATCTACCTACTGTGTGATCACATTTACGAGGAGCAAACCATTGACCGTCAAAGCTTGAGCTTAAAAATATTCTTGCCGTAACACCACCCCGCTGCGACACTGTCCCACACCCATGTCAGATCCCACTGAGGACAGAATTCAGGTGGCTCTTCAAGCTGTCCTGGAGTCAGGCCTGAATAAAAATGGGAATCCTGTTCTCTCACTTCGCGGCGCTGCTGAGATGTATGGTGTATCTCGTTCGCGTCTTACTGCACGCTACAATGGCCGAAAAACTCGAACGGAAGCACACGAACAGCAGCAGAAACTCAGTCCATCTCAAGAGTATGTACTCAAAGAATGGATCAAGGCACTTGGGCGACGTTGCGTGCCTTTGTCACAGGGGACCGTCGCTCAGTACGCTTCAGTTATCATTGACAAACCAGTCTCTGAGAATTGGGCACGCCATTTCCGAACCCGACATCCAGATTTAAAAGTACGCTGGACAAGTGGCCTGGAGAGCTGCAGGGCCAGGTCTTTGAATCGCACGCAGGTCAACGAGTTTTTCGAAATCTATCACGAGCTCATCACCAGCCTCCAAATCGAGCCACACAACATATACAACATGGATGAGAAAGGAATACAGCTCGGTATTGGCAAACGAGCCCTCGTCCTGGTGGATAGAGACCAAAAAACGGTGCAGCAGCTCGAAAATGGCGATCGCGAACTGGTCACTGTAATCGAGTGTGTTTCAGCGGATGGCAATTCACTCCGGCCTTCAGTTATCTATAAAGCGAAGAAGAGAAATATATCATGGGCAAGAAACAATCCCTGCGATGCAAGGTGAGTTAATACTTTAGTTATCGTGTGTAAAGCTGAGAAACAAACCCAGTATCTCGATTTCCCCCAACGGATGGACCGACATGGACCTGGGCCTGAATTGGCTCATGTATGACTTTGAGCCAATGAGCGCTGCCCGAAACACCTCCTCTGGCTGGCGATTGTTGATACTTGATGGTCACAATTCGCACTGCACGTACGCCTTCGTGGACTTCTGTGAAAAAAATCGCATTGCCTTGCTATGCCTACCTTCCCACACAACACATCGATTGCAGCCTTGCGACGTCGGAGTATTTGGTCCCTTGGCATCCAGCTGGAAAGCAGAGGTTAATGCGGCAAGCAGAGCGGACATCAGGATAACGAAAGCAAACCTCCTGGAATACTACCACATAGCACGCAAGCGAGCCTTCACCACGTCAACTATCCAATCTTCCTTTCGAAAGACTGGTCTATGGCCATTCGACCCTTCCGTGATTGAGCCGACAGCCTTCGAGCCTGCACTCAATACAACCACACAAGCCAGTCAGCCAATACCGGCAGTACTTCCTCCACTCCTTGCTGTAGCAGAGTCAACAGTAACAACCCCACCACGTGCTCCAGAAGAAACAGCGCCACCGATCATCCCGGCCATATCATCGTCATGCCCTGCGTCGCCAGCATCACCCACACTCCCTACATCACTATTGTCAATGTCAGATACCCTACCAACAATGACAGACTCAGACGCACCTCGGTATGTCTTGGTCGGGTTTCCCTCCCCAATCAAACCCAACGCGCCTCGAAATGCATATGTTGCTAAGAATATAGCATTGCGGGAGTACGCGAAGAAGGCCCAAGCCCAGATGGAAGCTGACTATGCAATGAGGAAGCTGATGGACAAGGAAAATGAGAGGCTACGCACACAGCTTTTCAGAAAAACAAAGAAACAGCCAAAACCGAGGGAAGGAGGCTCTGGTGCTCGCCATATGACAAGCAAAGAGATGATAGATGCGCTGGCCAAGGCAGATTGGGAGGACCGGATTGGTGATGTGCACCAGGAGGTGGCCGAACGATTCAAGCAGATTCGCCGTGACCTCAAAGCAGGCAAAGCAGCCGAGAAGGCGGATCGTGAGCGCAGGAAGAAAGCAGTGCTGGCAGCCCAAAAAGAAGCCCAAAAAGCCTTGAAGACGGCCTTCGAGTTCGCACTCAAACGAATCGCGCAAGCCCAACGGGAGGCGAAGCGCGCGTGGGGGAATCACCAGAAGGCCGAGGCAGCAGCAGTAAAAAAAGCAGCAGCTGATGCCAAGAAGGCTGCACTGGCTGCGAAAAGAGCTGATGCAGAGGCAAAGAAAGCAGGGAAAGCAAAGTTGAGGTCAGCACGAGCGGCAGTGGAGACACAAACAGCTCACCCGATACCACTCTCCCCAAGCACAAGCACCCTCCCGTCCCACAGCCGACCCCGGCCTCGACCGCGCCCTAAATGTCGTCCTGAGGCTGGATATGAAGAGAAGACAAGTGCAGAACACAGTCAAGAGGAACCAATTGGCGTGGGAGTTGGAGTTCGACGCAGTCAACGACGAGCAAAGGCATGATGGTTGTTTACTCCATCTCGCTTCCGAAAACCGGCGGCGAAGCTGTGCCTGACCCGTTTCCCTGGTTTGATCATTTTTTGTCCCATCTTCGGAGAATATTCACTGTCCCTCTTGTTGGCCTCGTAAAAATATAATGACTATATAAAACATCACTCCATATGCTATTCCATCTATACATATCATCACTTGAGGAGATTCTCTGTTTTTGGGCATGCGACAACAAAAATGGTCTTGTGTGACTCGTTACCTATTAAGGCACAGTAAATAATTGCCTTTTTAGTAATTAAGGTTCGAGGCGAAATCTCAAAAGTGACCTTAAGGTGGTGTCTGAAAATCCGTCAATGTTTCACTTCATCCACCATGTCGTACGTACACATTCTTCCCTATTCCATTACTTGTTGACCTTACCTTTCGAAAGAATCACTGTTCGCCAAATCCGGGACCCATACGCCCAAAGCATTGAGGAGATCATATCTTACAAAGTCAGCCTCGATCACAATGGTGATCTCAATGCGGAAGACATACATGTTGTTGGGGCACCCAGAGACTCCTTTGTTGTGCGTGTCATGACAGTTCTGGTTTCCCTCTAATAAACTCAATTACAGGTAAAATGTGACGGTTACTGTAACAATAACTGGTGTTTGCTCCCAAAAGGAATACTTCCCTCATGTTATCTTCATGATTTCGTGGAGGTGGTCCATGAGCCGGTCATGACCATAGTCGGTGAGCTCTACATTCTCTGTTATGCACCAAGAAGAATGCTGACCAGTTCTTCTGAAGAGACAAAGGATGCTCTCGCTTGTCAGCAGCGCTATCTTCAGAAGCTCGCTGCAGAGCGTCGTGCAGAGCAGATAGCTCACCTGAAAGAGTTATTCAGTCGTGCAGGGAGTTGGTTGACATCATCATTTCGTACCGTTGAATCATCTGAGGAACACACCCCCTTGATTTGGGATCAACCCCCAGCTCTTATTGGACGGTCTCAAGGCAAGTTGAAATTACCGGAGAAGGACTTGTAGTGTATGTCATGGTTACTTTGACCGACTGTCTGTCAGCGTGTTCCAATTCAGAGTTGGTACAATCAGCATTCTCTGTTGCTGTCTACATACACCTTCTTCACTATCCTCCTGCCCCTAGAACTTCGGCTGTACTCGATGGGTGGCTCAGCTTCTCCGTCGTACTCTTCGTGTCCGAAGCCATTGGATGCTTCCATCAACTTGTCGCTTCCATGGTACTCTGACCCAGATGGGCCGGTACTTTCTGATGTGTAGTTCTATGTTTGAAGGCGTTCCTAAGTCTGATTTCTTTTGGTGAGGCGCTTCAAACCTTTGTCCGATCGAGTGCGCCAGACTCATTCTTGACCGCAAGCGTTCAATGTGACTCCAACGCACCTTACATTTTGTAGTGGGACTTCACACCTCCTTAAATACACATAATTAATGTAGCTTCACCGTCTTCGAAGCGCTGCGCTCGACTTCAGCTTCAGCTCTCATCCCCTCCGCCTCCACCTCCTCCATAAGCTTCTGCTCCATCGCATCCTTCTGTGCCCTAGTCGCATTCTTCATCGCCTTCTTCGCCGCCTCCACACGAGCACGATACTCCTGGTACTTGGTATCCGTCCCACAGATCCGGTCCCACCACCTGAACGACGTTGAAAAGTTGTTCGTAAACGCCATATGGTGGAAATCGTGGTGTTCCGCGCCCGACCAGAACGGGAGAAGGTGCTGCAGCGACCAGGGGAAGTCTACCATGCCACACGTTAGATACCAGCATCGTCGGAGATTGAAGGGCGTGCATACCGTATCCGCTGTGCGCATCGACGGCCTGGAAAAGGCGCAGCACGATCCACACGTACATCGTAAATATATGAAAGTCGTGTGCAAAGTAACAGTACAATAGCGGGCCTGCGAGTGTCCCGGCGCCGAGAATCATCACCTCTGCGGGATGCGCGTACTCGGCGGCGAGCCCAAAGGGCGCCGAGTATTTATGGTGGATCTTGTGGATGTGCTTGTATAGGATACCGGTGTGCAATGCCTTGTGAGCTAAAATATCATGTTAAGATTTACGCTTACGGGGAGGTGGAAGAAAGTGCAACCTACCGATATAGTGGAACATGTCCTCGAAGAAGAAGAAGAACGCGATCTGGGGGGCCATGCTCTTGATGGACGGGAACGGCACCTGGTACGTCGACATGCCAATCGACTCCGCCAGCGGGTGGAACAGCCATATCTAGAATGCCATAAATACATAAATCGCACGAAGGGAAGCAAAGCGCGCACCGCAGGCAGCTCGATCGTGAAATGCGAGAACAACACGAGCTTGGTGCACTCCCACTGCTCCTTGGGCGTCGGTATCTTACTCGGCTGCAGCTTCCATCTGCGGAAGTACGGGATTGCGTCGATGATGATCCAAGGAACGCTCCGGCCAAAGTAAACGATCTAAGTAACCGCGATTCCTTGTGAGCGTGTGTCTGCGAAGTTCACGGAGCGCGTACCTCGTGCAGGAGGAAGCTCATGAGCCCCGTTGCGATGACGGGGTTGCCGATCGCGATGTACCATGCTGCCCACTGCTGTTCGAGCCACGAGAGGGAGGAGAAGTCTGTGCCGGCGTAGAGGTCGTCGTATAGCGGAAAGGTGGTATTGGAGCTCGCGTGCATGGTTAGGATGAGCGCCAGGAGCGAGTGTAAGGCCAAGGCGAGGCGTGGGGTCGTTTAAATACATCTCGAGGTGCAGGTATCACCGTAGGAAGAGGCGAAAACACATCACTTTATTTCTTGCCGTGTTTCCGTCATCACGTGGTCGAGTTATCCTATTCATGGCGCGTTCTGAGTGTGGCGCCACTTCGTGGTGGCTCAAGTACTGGGCTGACACTGAACGCTGATTGATACCTACTAGGCCTGATCCTGGGTCCAGATTCTTAACGCGGGCGCATGGACGCGGCTTATCGGGGCCCAGGTCGCCATTTTCGCGTTGTACGTTGCACGACCTTGGAAGCTTACACACAGAGACATACGGAAAAGGAAAACTCTTCTCATGTATATCATAAAAGAGTAAGACATCACATATAAAAGTAGCGTAAGATATATATAGTAAGCAGGTCAGTAAATTTATCAGCTCGTGTGGAACCTTTTCCAAAAAGACGGAGGGAGGGGCAACCGCCGCGCAAACCAAAACGCACTATGCAATGATAACCAACCCCTCCGCGCGATATCCCACTCATGTAAGTAGGTCCTAATCCGAATTCCTGGCGCCCCTGTGAATAGTCTGGACATCCTCCTCCGTGCTCTCCTTCTCCTTCTCCTTCACCGAGTCCGGGTCCTGGTCCTTATCCTCAAGCTCAGACCTCGAAGCCGACGCCGAGTCCGACGTATCTTCCAGCGCTTTTCTGCGTAACAGCATGTTCCTTTGTGTCCAGACCAATTAGCAGCCGTATATGGTATAATGAGAGAAGAAACGTACACCCAGGGAGGCATGATACTGCCGGGGGGGACGACCCACTCCTCCGAGTCCTCGTAGTAGTTGGGGGGTAAGACGCGGCCTTTGGACATTTTGCGCAGGGCGAGGGCGATGCCGTTTATCAGCATGTAGGAGAGGACGCCTGCGATGACGCCATAGGCGATGCTGACAAGCATTAGTTTAGACCTGGTGAATGTGAATGGATGCAGCGGTGGGAGGGAACACACTTGTATGTCAAGGGAATAATGATGAGCGTGAGGAACGCAGGCACGGCGTCCCCGATGTAGTCCCAGTTGATGTCCCTTACGCTGTGAGGCAACCAGCCAGTCAGTATTTTTTCCAATGAAATATGTGATACAGGTACGCACTTGCGGATCATGAGCGACCCCACGATGACAAGTGCGCCGCCGGTCGCCCACCCTGGAATCGACGAGAATATCGGCGCGAAGAATACCGAGACCAGAAACGCGAGTCCCGTGGTCATCGCCGTCAATCCCGTCTTGCCGCCCTCTGCGCAAGTCATATTCATCAGCATTTTTGAGCTTCGGTTTCATGAAAAGTAGGGGGAAGGGGGTGGGGCGGGGGGGACGCACCGCTGATGCCGGTAGCGCTCTCGACAAAGGACGTGACGGGGCTGGTACCCATGAGCGCGCCCATGCTGATCGCGAAAGCGTCGACACAGTACGCGATTGTCGAGTTCTCAAAGTCTAGTGTCACTGGATCGCGCAGGCCCGCGAATTTTGCCATCGAGTACAAAGTTCTGCCGTAGTGTTTTGAGTGCCTCCATCTGCAGTCGGGTGTAGAGGGACTTACCCAGTGGTATCTAACCACACACGCGCAAGTCCAAGGCCAAGTCAGCGAATAATGACGGCAGAATGTGAAAAGTAACGCACCCAGGATATCGACGTACAAGAAGGTAATCAGCGCATACCATACATGTCCGTTCCTGTAGTTGAACTATACCGGCGCATAAGAGTTCCGCCACTTCGCGCCACTTGCAAAAAACCGGAACACACTCACATCGATGGCGCGTCCGATTTTATTGATGGGGTGGAACGTGACGACTTTCTTGAAGTAATCAAAGAGCACGTCGCCCGCGGGCGTGTGCGGGAAATACGTGACGGGGGTAGGGCGAGGCCACGAGACGGCGGATACGAGGAAGATGCCGATGAGGATCGCGCCGCGCACGCGGTAGAGCATGAGGATCGAGGTGACGATCCTGCCGGCGGTCAGCGAAGTAAGGGGAAAGCGAGAAGGAGCCGAAAACGTACCCGCCGAGGAAGATGCCGAGCCACATGGTGGGGCTGCGTAGCACGCCGCCGGCGCAGTAGTTTGGGAGATCGGTGCTGACGAAATCTGGAGGGAGGTAAGAGATGGCACGGGGTGCGGAGAGGGCAGGTGGCAGACTTTCAGGTTTACATCCCCCGAGTCCGACGAGAGTGGCAGTGTTTCCTCCTACAACTCCAAGACCACTTGAAGCTAGCAGTCCCATTAGCAGATATATGTTGAGAACATGAGATCCTTACACAGCCCGATGAAACTATACATGAGGGTTACAGGAAATTCAATACCGACACGTTAACACTACTCACGCGATGAAAAGGCCAATGCCCGAGCCCACTGCAAGGACCAAAGATTGGGGCATGATGCGCACAAGCCATTGACGAAGCCCAAGCAGTGACAAAAACAAGAATATCCATCCCTCCAGGAAGACCGCAGCAAGCGCCTCGCCGAAACTGATGATCCCCGACCCGTGGAATCCCACTACCGAGTAGGCGAACTGCGATGACAGCGCGTGAATGAAGTTTCTATGGGTACCGACCAAAATGCGGGGTAGGCACATACGTAGGCATTGAGGCCGAGACCAGGGGCGAGCGCGACAGGCAGGTTGGCGAGGAGGCCCATGAGGAAGGATGAGAGGGCGGCGATGGCGGCGGTTGTGGTGATAAAGTCCAGGCGGGTCTCGGCGACGCAGGCGCCGTATATCTCGTCTGTTAGGCAGAGGTCATTCGTCGGGCAGACGCAGGGACCACCAGAGTCCGCCAAGATCGAGGCGTTGACGGAGATCTATTGAAATCACCGAGAGTTAAAGGGCTTGAGGTTCGTATAGGTTCGCAGGAAGACATACGATGTACGCCATGGAGGCCTGGAGGCGTCAAATGCGGATTAATAGAGGGTGACGACAAAATGATAATCTCAGCATACCCAGGTCGTAAGACCAGCACGAATCTCCGTCTGCCATGAGTAGGTACGGTCAGCTTTGCGAATGGCGTACAACTGAGATTCTGACATACCGTGAAGAGTGACCCTACGCGTGTTTTGGGAGCTCCAGATCCATCGAGCTTAAAATACCGCCCGACAAACGAGTCCGCAATCTACGTTCGCCGATGAGCACGATTCAAGATACCGAGTAGGTAGCGAGGGACCGACAGCGTGATTTAGGGAGTCGATTATTCTAACCATGGGGCGCTCACAGTGCGAAAGCGCCAGCGACTCTGGACAAGGCAAGGGTGTAAAAGGGAAAGATGTGGAGCACCTCCCGCGCTATTATAAGTGGCTTGACCCATTTGTGTTGCTGCTAATCTTTTTTTTAATCGTTGTCTTCCAAGAGCACGGAACCGGGACATCATGGAGATCGGTAATTTTTGATCAGGAACCATCTGGCGTCTGCCCGTGTTTGGTCCAAATACCGATCTTGCGGGTCCACAACCTCCTCGACCGTCCAACGTCCTTCTCCGCCGCCTGTGTATCTTCTGCAGGTCCACCCTGATTTTCGCATGTTTTCCCATGTCGCCGACAGGCACTATGAGTGTATCATTCCCATCTACAATATTCTGAATGGTGTGGCATCTTAGCATCCTTCCCCCTGTCATTTCCATGTGAAAGGTACTTGTCAATCGTCGCGGAACCCAGAACATTCGTCTCCATCATACCGACATATTTCCTTATCATGGAAAATGGATTACACGAAGAACCGGATTTTGCAGATGGGGACGCGCCTGTGCACCCCCATGATGTAGCACTTGACTTGTGTGATCGTCTTATGCCAGGCCGGGAGCCGAGCGGTTCGATGGTCCAGGTCATGCATAGAGAAGATCACATTTCATTTCATCTCAATTTTTAAGTATACCCTCATCAATATTCTGTGCAGATCTGTATCTTAACAAGTTATCTCGGTCATCTATGGCATTTTCTGCACGTGCACCTCAGGTACTGGAGCGCACTTTTTGCGGGACTCGCGTACAGTGTCTCCATGACTAAAAACTACACCCAGGTGTTACTCCGTGTTGGGGGTTCTCGTCAGCCTATATAAATCAAAAGCATGATCGGTTCTCATCGACATCGTGGATGCTTTCAGATCTGCGGTGACGTATGTCAATTTGGGAAGAACTTCGTCGAGCGTGTGGCTCGTGTATTACCTGCCCTTTCGCATCGTCCACAATGATCACAGAGTATCATGGGCGTCGAAATCACTGCAAACTGCAAGGACGCGGAGTTGAATACTTGTGGCCTTTATTCCGCGGCTTGGCCGGTAACTGGGGCCGGTCAAGCGACGAAGCTCCGCTGCTTTCAGAATTGGGTCTTGTCGCTGCGTTCATCCGCCTTTGTGTGCTTGTTCTCCTCGTACTAGAGCTCTTTGATACAAGTATTCGTTGTTTCGAATGCAGGCCGATAACAGCTTGTCTGACTCTTACCGTGTACTTTGCTCAACCAATGACAGTAATTGTTTTGCTGATCGCTATCTAATGTACGTAAATGACAACTGTAGTCGTTTCAGAAAACACACAAGCCTCGAAATTTTTGAGCCGTACACGCTGCTGCTTGTCCTTTTACACTCCATGCATACGTCTGCATAAAGACTGACCCCGTACGCCTAAATGTGGACGCCTCGCGTCAGACGATGATAGTTGAATGAATTAAGGTTCTGGCAATTCGGAGATTGCCGCGCAGAGCCGGGCACGTGCCGGTGCCCTTACTCCGAGGTGAAGACGTCTTGTTCTGCAACCTGTACTGCCGACAGCTTGCACCGTGTTAACCCGTCCTTCTCCTCGCCGCCGACAGCCCTCATTGCCCCAACACCAGAATACGAGGTCCCAGCAGCTCTCTTTTTCGCCGATGGTCTCGAATTCGGCGGGCGTGCTGTAACACCTCATGGCACTCTGGGTTTCACTTCCCATCTGCTAGTGGGGCGATGCGGCGAATCCGTAGCTTGCCCTCGAACGCTCTTTTGGGCCTCCATATTCTCCTTCGTGGTTCCGGCGTGTATGAACAATGCTTTTCATGCATTTTTCAGCCTGCTGTGGCAGGTCTCAATGGGCCGCCACTCTACACCGGTGTCGACGGGACAGGTGGGATGTCTGCAAACTCGGTGTAGCTCCTCACCTGGCTCACATCTTCTCACTAGACTGATAGTCGACCCTTGGATTGCATGCTGAGGGGCGGGGAATTAGATTGTATGTTCTTTCTCTGCCCGTGCTTTCTCCGAGAGCTTCCGATTAATGTTTTTTCCCCTCCTTTTTAGCAGCACATCAATGACAGACAATGGTATAGGTCAACGCTTTTCCTTTACGATCGTCGAGAATGCCTTCCAAAATTTACCCCATCTCATGGATGCGCCCTCTGCCCTGCCCGATCGCTTGGAGAAAAAAGCTCATTTACGTGAAGCTCACAATTATTCTAGCTGGCCTCCCACTGCCACTCAAGTTCATGTCCCTTGAAGTCTACTCAAAGATCTCCAGTTATCATCTCTTTGTGCCTGGAGGATGACGCACACCGTCGGACTCGGCTCAAAGTAGCACATCCTACAACTTTTTAAGGTGCGTCTTGCGACAATTCCGCCACGTTTACTAAAGTGTTGGGCAGCTGTACGTCATTTCTGTGCAGCCTTGCATATTAACTTTCTTCGCTGACCACGTTACAGGCGCTTCTTCGTCGCATATAGTCAGATGACGGTAAAGCAGGTGGGTTTCTCGGGCCACATTGCCCCATCCCTGCGGGTTATCGAACCTAACCGTATTCCAGATAGTTGGTTGAGCAGCAAGATACATTCAAGCACGCAAGGCATTTGAGAGTTGAACGCGTGAATCATGAACAGATCCGGACGTGTGTTTGTGTCTGTGTGGCAAAGACGTTACCTTGTGTTGAATTTCCGGCCCGAATCAATTTTTCGGCCCAAATCCGAACAAACGGTGCGGGCAGCGAGCACAACGACGAGCCCCCTCCCCGAAGACATTCTAACTTATTTTCCGTCTATCGGTTTCCTCTCTGCCTACTTCATGATATGCCGCGAAACCATCATACAGGCGCCCCCTCTCGGCCGCGCGCTAGGATCACACAAAAAACCCGTCTCAAGATCTACCAGGGCGACCACGAGGCCGATATTGTGCTCATTCCCGACGAGGATGAGGAGAAACATCGTCTTACGAACCTCGTCGCCGGAGTGGACGCTGAGGACGCCAATGTGAGCCTCTTAGACCCCACCTTGTCTTCCACCCGGCCACTCCTTTTTGGTGGCGGTGCGAACCGCGGTTTGCTGACACATGTGCTGACTAACTGTCCATATTAGGAACACCACCTGCAAGCCGTCCTTACGGCTCATTCACATACACCGCATGTACCCTTACGCCCGACTCGCGGTACGACGGGGGCAGCTGCAGCCGGCCAGAATGTTCCAACGGCAGCGTTCATCCCGACACCAGACTCAACGGGCGTTGTGGATAACTACAAGGAGCTGTACCCGCCCGACAGGTGGAAAGACCCCGCCACGTACTTGGCCACCTCTACGACTGTTGAGGAGGCCTGTATAGGCGCCCTCGCTGATGGCTTTACTTACTACACGGATGAGCGCGATATGGAGTGGCTCGACAAGAACAATGAGCAGGCGCGAGGTGAAGGCACCAGTGCGCAGGGCTCAGTCTCCCCGTCCTCGACTCGGACTTCTGCTCGCAGTGCGAAAGGGAAAGGAAAGGAACCTGAGCCAATTCATCCTTTAATTATCAGCGAGGATGAGTTCGAGCTTGTGATGGGTCTGTTTGAGAGGATTACGCATGAGAAGACGGAGTACCTCCATCACGTATGTCGTCCCACTTCTCTTGTTAACGTGACCAGACCATGCTTACGAGTTGCTTTGCAGGGTCTTGAAAATGGTATGACGTTCCCCTCGTTCTCGGAGTACCAGGAAACGTTCTCTTCGCCATTGCCCACCTCCACCTTCGCGGCGTTTGCAATACCAGACGGGATCCCCCCGCCCGCGACCCTCATCCGTATAGCGCGGGCGATCTATCCATACTGGAAAGAGAGACGCCTTGAGCGCGGAGGACATCGAATTATACCCACTCTCAATGTAAGTTGCTCCTGATACGGCATCGGCGTTCACTTTGCTGATGGTTTCTGTGATATCAGTATGACGAAGGAGATACGCTCAATGAATCGTACATCTGCTTCCGCCGGCGCGAAATCAAGGCCGTGCGCAAGACGCGTGCAGCGCAGGCGCCCGCGTCGGATAAACTCATCCGTCTCCAGGCCGAGCTGACGTACCCGCTCGAGCTTGCAAAAATGCTCCTGGAGCGCGAGACACGCAAGAAAGAATCGGCACAGCAAACACAGCAGGTCTGGGAGAAACGATTAGGTCTCGTAGATTTGAAGCGGAAGTATCCAGCACTCGGAGACAGGGGAGACGAGGAGTTGCTTGTGGACAAGGAGAAGCCCAAGAAGGCAGAGAACATGTACATGTGCTTCAATCTTTCTCCTGAGCGCTATACTGACGACTTGATAGACGGCCGGCGAAGATCAGGACGGAGCTTGGATTGCCAAACCGTGTGGAGGTGGCACTACGTCCGTCGGAGCGTACCAATCTTATCAACGAGGCTATGGAGGCGGCGCTCAACCGTCAGAAGGACCGGGACCATCACTGGGACGACCAGGTCGACGTAAGTTATCAGCTGTTGGCTGATATACCCCTCTACGAATTCCTACTCAACTCCTGATATGCATTTAGAACCCCTACCAGGCCCCGCCCGTCCCTCACGCCGCTCGGCTCTTCAAGTATATTCCGGTCAACTTCCTGGCGTCGGAGTCGGACGGACGGCCAATTCTGGAAGGCAAACGCAAGCCACGCGCTGTACGTACGCGTCGTGGTCGTGGCGGGCGGTTTATCGTCGACAGACGAGACGCTGAATCCCGCCCGATCATCGCTACAAGCCGATCATCGCTTTTTGAGCCTGAGAATGCCGATGTTGCGATGAATGGCTTGGATGAAGAAGTGGCGAGCAAGGTTCAGGAGAGATGGAGGTACGATGCGGATGACATGCCTTCGGTCGGCCCCGATGGGCCAGACGAGCAGAACAGAGTTCTCGTTGACGACTACTCGCCGAGACTCCTCTCGCATTCTATGACGATACTCGGTGATACAGACCAGCAGAGCCTGGTCACCGATCCGTCCATCCCTGTAATCATCGACGGCCATCAGCGTCTGGTGCTACCGTACAGACTCGGCATGAATCCGAACCAGCTGCGCCGAAATATGCCTCGGCCCCCCCTTCTTAGAGGCTACCCTCACGGCCCATCCGCACCTGGGGTTCCGAAGCCACCGCCACCGCCGACTCCATCCAGTGGGACGCCTGTGTCTATCCAGCACCAGCTGAAGATGCTACCACCAAATGCCATGCCCCAGCTGCGTATCTCCTCGAATGGGGGCATGCGCCCGCCTATGGTCGTCGCGAGCATGCAAGGCGTCCCATCGGTATCTCAGTCATCTACCCCCAAACCAGCCACCCCGACACCCATACAGCATTCGCCCCCCACCAGTAACGGCATCAGCCGCGCCGCCATGAACATGCCGCACGTCGAGGCCGCGCGTCCAGACCTCATTGCCTCGAGCCAGTCCAGCCTGGCCAGTGCCATTCAGATCCCACAACCACAGTCCCAGGCGCAGTGTGGCCCACCTGATGCCAACCAGCCGCAGGATCCTAAAGCCATCATTCAGCAGCAGCAGCAACACCTCAGCATGGTCGGGACCAATGGTTATCATCTCAATCCGCTTACCACTCAGGCTGCTGCCGCGCTCGCGAACTCGGCACAGTATGCTGCATATCAGCACGGACTCAGTGCGCAACAGATGCAGAATCTGAAGACGACGTTCGCGAATATGCCCCCTGGACAGGACCTGCAGAGCGTGGCGCGTGCACTGCCCGCGTACCTGCAGCTTCCTGGCCCAAGGAGCTCGATCTTTAGCAGTTGAGAGGCTACTTTCCGAGACGGTCCCTTTCAAATGGTGATTTTTGCGCCGATTGTCAGTACAACTTACAGGACGCTCAGGAATATCATCCAAATACGATGCTCTTGGTCGCCATTTACCGCTTACTGTTACCTATCTGCCTACATACCTTTACTAATTTCGTTTCTTGTTCGATCAAGTTTATAAACACCCAACTCTGTTTTCCTGTACATCATACAAACCATTCGTTTTTCTGCGTGTCTCCCAGACCGAGCGCCTGGCAATGAAACGTTAAAGCGTGCACAATGAGAGAGTCTTCGTCATCACTGCTCTGATTTTGGGTTGTTATCCTCTTTTTCCATCCTCGAAGGCCTTCGGCACAGCGCACCTGTACTCGTGTTTCACGCCGCCCATTATCTAGGTTTTATCGATGCCTCATGATGGATGTCATTCTGTCTAGCTTTGTACATTCATCATGTTTTGCTGTCCCTCGACGTAAGTGTAGCTCAGCCACTGACTGGATCAGGACCCAAGCCGCGACAGCTGTGCCCAGGTGAATCATATCTGTTTTGAGTCCATTCATCATCTTCGGCTTGCCACCTGACATCTGTTAGCCAGTGACAAAGTTTCGGAGACTTAACGGGGGACATGCCCCAGTCGGTTGCCCTGCATCTGAACTGGGGAAGCGAAACCTCCGTCAGTGCCCGCCGGGAAGGCATTATAATATGTGCATGTTGGCTGATGCAATATGGTATGTACATTTATTGCTTTCATCAGTGAATTTGCACGATTGCGGTAATCAATAGCATACAGAATACCCGAGTTGAAACTTGATGGAAGAGGTATAATTTGCTACAATATTATAACAGCTATTGTAAGCCCGGACATGGCCATAAAGGCCTACCTCTTTTTTCACAACTGGAGGCCGTTTCGGCCAAATGTTATATTGGGTCGAGAATTTATGTAATTATGAGTGTCAATTCCAATGCTTTGTCATTTCGTGAAATAGTGCCATCCAGTACCAATCACATTCTAAGATATTCGGATATGGGGGCAGCAAACCATATATATTGTTGGTAAATTTTCACTACAGTATTGACCACGACAGCTCCCTAAACCTAAAGTTCCACGGCAGATTGTTTATGGAGTGTTGACAAAAGCACGAGAGGCTGCCGTTGCTGTCGCATGCTTGGGAAAAACCTGTCTATGTGTGTGTCAGTGAAAGTGCCGATTACAGGTGTTTGGCGACGTACTTGTCATCCAAGCAGAGAATGGCAAATAGAAATACATCGAATCTCGTAGACATTTGTGCTCAAAAAGGTCCTTTGTGCCAATAAACTTGGTGCCCACAACTGGGACAATCACGGTTACATATGTGATCACAAAGAAGCCCGACTGCAACATTGAGCAGGAGCAGACGAGAGAGACATGGGCGGAGCAGGGAGATGCCAGCAAAAAAAAAAAATGCGGTTGTCAAGGCGGGATTTTCCGGAGCTGAGCTTCAACTGAGTTTTGCTCAACCTCGCCCACGCCCACGTGCGCTCACTGCAAGTTGATTCGAAAAATGAAGGTCATGCAAGACCAAGGTATGCGGGCACAAATGGTAGGAATTTTTGCAGAGAATATAATTATTTCCTGAAAGGCAAACCTGTTAGCATTCTGATGAAACATTCTGCGCAAGTATAATGTTCAATAAGAATTACCATGTTTTTCAACTCCTTATGATCCTTTACAATTATTCTAACCTCACGATAATGTGTTCAAATTACTCAATAACATGACCAAACATGTACAGTTGGAACAACGCTTTACCCAAACTTTCCAAATTTACTGATGTTGAATCCTGGAATCGTAGGGAGGTTTACTGCGTTGACGACAGTCAGGAAGCAGACTTTTAACATCCGGCACATCGCCGATATGTTAGGATGGAGCATGGCTTATCGATAGGCACAGTCGCGGCCCATTGGGACAGCGAGTCGGAGGCTTAGCGACGTTGACATCAATGTCGACACCATCAGTCGATATATCTCAGCGAGGCCGAGTAAATGTCCCCGGTCGATATTCCTCAATCAGCGGGAATGGCTGCCTATTATCATGCGAATGCGTGCTTCGGCAGAGTTTACGGGAGAACATCACCGGCACGTTGGAATCGAGGGATCATTCCTTAATTTGACGACATCGTCGTCCAGGATTCTACCTTGCACAATATCTGGATCTATCAAACGTCAGTAGGAGCAGCGCCTCGATCTTTTGCCCCTGGTCTCGACCGGTTGTGCGTGTTGTCGATCGTGCCATCTTTCCGTAAGCTGCAGTATATGAATCCGACCGTCGTGCAATGTGATTTTATCCTCCATCCAGTTAGCGAAGATGCGCTTCATCTCCGCGTCCGCGCTTGTCGTTTCGTTTTTTCTATCGAGCGCTGTAGGCCTAAACCACCTTGTTGAGCGCACGGACATCACTAGCGATATCTGTGGTGAGGTGGATGGCGTCCTGGAAGTCCCCAACTTGCGGCTCCCCGGAAAGCTCACCACTATTGGGAAGATTCGTGAGCTCCCACCTCTCTTATCGCCAAAATGTTCTGATTGAGAGCTCACCGTAGGCTCTTGTTTGTGTATCTCGACTCTGCCTTACTTCATGGCTACAAACGTACATGCCATCACGGCCAGCGCCCTTATCGGAAAGCCTAAAACCACTGAGGCGCTGACAGAGCTGGCAAGGCTGAACGCGTTAACTTTCATGTTGCGTTCTCATACTTTTGACAGATTCATAAATGCCCCGGCCAGACATGCAAGTATCCCCCGCATTCTCTCCCAGTCTGCTTACCCGGAAACCCCTGCGGGTTTACGTGCAAGAACGGGTACGCAGCTCTGTTATCCTCGGCGAATGATTCATCAATAAATCTACCTACAGGTATATGCTATATCCCAGTGTTCTGCACCCCACTTCATGTGTGTGCAATAAGCCCTTCAAGGAGTGCAACGGCAAGTGTGGTCTTTTCCTTGCATGCCCCAGCGGACATGTCAAGCGTGACATGGGCTATGGCACCAGGAAGCAATGCCCCCAGGGCCTCACGGCCTGCGGTGTCCTCGGAAGAAATGCCAAGTCCTGGGAGTGCATCAACACCGAGACTGATCTCGAGAGCTGTATGTCTTAATCACATCTATAAACTCGTGCCGGGGCCTCGATACTGATATATCATCGGCAGGTGGTGGATGTGTTATCCCACTTTACAACGCTCAGATCGGCCCAGAGGGTGTAGACTGCACGGCCATCCCTGGCGTATCTGACGTGTCGTGCGTCCAAGGCGGTTGCCTTGTGCACCGCTGCATGCCTGGATACGAAATCAACGCCACCAGGGATTCGTGCGATTATATTGAGGATAAGGACCCCTCTATCCTCCCTGCTCGATACGGTCTGGAGCATGTCCCGCTTTAAATGAGCACTCCGCATTTCCTGGACTCAGTAGTGGCTTTTCCTTTTGGGTATCATGTTTTCAAATATGTCCTGGACCCTGGTTCTGTCGGACAAGTATAATATTTATCATACTTTAAACAGCTAAACCTTTGTCGTTGCGTGTATTATTTGCGTTCGGACTGACGTTAGCGCCGATAGAGGACGGCGAAAACGTATTTCCGCATATAAACCTCTGGTGGCATGACACGCTGATAGTGGTGATCAAAAGGCTGGACTCAGCTTCCCATCGTAATGATCCTCGAGAAGGGGATCAATCGATATACTTACTTCAGAGTGGTTATGAAAACGTTCGGGGTTGGGAATTTGAATAAAATTTTGTCAGTGCTACCGGGTGTGCTGTTCAGAAAAGTAATATGCGAAGCACAATTTACTGTATCGCGTTTGATCAATTACCTAGCGCGACATCAATAATTATGCATTCGGGTTGACATACAGCGAGCGGTACTTCAACGAGCGCGAAGAAGTCGGTGTCTTGTACCAACAGACTGTATCATTTAAGACAAATCTATGTTCTTTGAGGTCAAATAGGTGGAATTCGATCATCGATCCTGCTCAACAGCCGGTTGCGTTTAGATAAATTCGAAGGATTGGTGGAGGACTCACTAGTCCGGTAAACTGGAAATCAGTAACACTCACGGCCGTTCCGTTGACATAAAATAGACTCAAGACCCCATCACCGCCTACTCCATCGCTGGTGTCCATCCTATATCGATCATACAGTACTTCCCCCGAAAATCCGCTCTCAACCTCCCATACTATCCGCCAGTCACGAAAGTAGCCAGGGGCTGAGCTAGCGAGTATTGTTAATCCTGTGGAATTCGGCGCGTTCGAAGGAAGAATAGCGAGGATGTCATCTGAGAAGGGAGGTGCGACAAGCTTGCCACGTTTTCCAATCACCGTGGGCGTTCGGGTGATGTCGTTGATTGATGAGATGTTGAACGGCAATGGCGTGCGCGTCCAGAAGGTGGTTGTGCTGCGCCAATAATGATACCTGTAGTAAAATATAAGAAACTCATTTGATTTCAAGGGAAGTAGACTGGCCATCTTTCAATGCCGGTCGTATTTTCACGATTCAGAACATGAACCCTGCCATTTCTGTCTACAGCCTGGGCTTCTTGGTTCATGATACCACTAAGCGGATGTTGAGCAACGAGTTCGATGGCGGTGGCGTAATAAATTACCTATATTTTGGAATACTGAAGATAGTAATTCCAGCCGAACTGGGTACGATAGGGACATCCTGCCCTAGATCCCCCACGATTTGCTGCCAGTTGTTCATCCAAGTATAGCTTATATCCGGGCTAAAGGCGTAGGCTAGGTCGTGGTTCTATCTGGGCATGAGATTACATCAAAGCACGACACAGCGAGCTTACATTTTCAGGCCCATTAAGCCCACCTTGGACGGCGACATCCTCTCCCGTGTAGTCAACGAAATCACGATGCGTCCTAAAATCAGTCAGTGATGGGTAGGCATAAGTGCGTGATCCTAGGGATGAAACTTGCGTACCATGTCACATGTAGTCGTCCCGACGAATCAAAATCGAGGCCATTGATATAGGCACTGTCTGATAGAGATTAAGCCTTAAGCCGATTGCGATTCCAATGAGGTATAAACTGACTGTTGACGCCCTGTAACATTGGTCAGATCATCAGGATACATAAATTAACTAGCCGCACCTCTAAATACTTTCCAATGACTGTCCAATTTTTATCTGGTGTGTAGCGGTACAACCAATCATCTCCCAAACCCGACCTACCGACTCTCAACTCCAATAGAAGTCCCGCTGCAGAAGGCGTATTACCAGGTGCAATCGACAAGAATCTGGGATACGTTATATTGATAAAATGTATTTCTCTGTCCAAGAATTCAAGGCCAGGGAGGAAGTCCTGAGTTTGTTCAATGATTAATCCCGGATTGAACCTGTGGGCACTGGACCCACAGAGACAGGCCCGAAAATACTCTTCGTCCACGATACTCTCTCTGGGTGCGCAGCAATATTGGGAATTGAGGAGCGATAGCGTAAAGGGTTGTCATGTTGGTCAAATATGACGTGAAGAGTCCCATCTCCGCGAGAAATCCCGAGTGAGATTCTACCTCCAATAAGACACGTCAGAAGTAGTAGAGAGAAAGCGCACGTCTTGTGCCCATCATCATCTGTCTGGCTGTAGTCTGTCAAGATAAACGACTCCCATTTGCCTGATCGCCCGCCGCAATTCAATGGTCTGCGCGCCACCGAAGCATGTCGCATCGACATATTCGTAGAATCAGGGACCCAGAGTACCGCATATTGGTATTCATTAAACGTTACGAGAGCATCTTGTTGGAAAGACTCTCCGTTCAGTCTGTTGACCGTCTGTGGATCTCGCCCCAGTATTGTCGTGTTCAGTAAAGTAAGAGACCAGCAGGACCCTCGCGTGGCAAAGACCACAGCAATAAGAACAGTTGTTAGAACACGCAGCACGAGAGGGCAATTCCTTGAGTCTGACATGAGACTATGTGTCCTTTTGTGTAAGACCTTTGTGGTCGTTCCGACTAGTAAAAAACAGTCTGCCACTGTCGTGATCACGAGGGCAGTAGGAAATATCTGTCGCGTTTCCTTGAGAGTTGTAGGGAAGGGTGAGGCAGTTTATAGGTCAATTTTTTTGATCCGTGCTCAATAGTTACAGACGTGCAAGTTGGGAGCAAGGTTGAAACTCTGAAGTCTGACCGTCGCGGCTTCGCACGCCGCGGCCTTGCCGAAAGGCACGGAGCTCACGTGCTGGTGTCGACGTCGGCGCCTCACGAACTCATCTCTGTCCCTTATACTCCCATACATATCACAAGCAAGGACATAGTGGCTATTGTGCGGAAGAGAATGGGCCTCTCGTTCAACCTAGGAACACCTCTCAACACTGCACTTTTCGTGTACATCTTGTACTCTGTGCAGCGCATCGTCTTCCCTAACATCTCGAGGCCGAAGAGCATTCCACACGAGTTCAAATCCGGGTATTCATGGATGCCTAAGGCGCACCCACCGACTGTCCTCTTCAAGACCTTCACGCCGAAAACACTGGAGCCCTTCAACGGCAAGGACGATGGAAGAATTTTGCTTGCTATCAACGGAACCGTGTTTGATGTTACGGCAGGGAGGAATTTCTATGGACCTAGTAAGTCATGGTTGCTCTGCAGGGCGCAAATTTTAGACGTCTCGCTGCTCATCTAGATGGGATGTACGGAAACTTCGCTGGGAGAGATGCATCTCGTGGAATGGCGAAACAATCATTTGACCTCGGTATGAGACGGAATGGCCACTATTGTTACGAATCTGCCTCGTTGACCACGTTTTGCTTTCATAACAGACATGCTCACCCCGGTTGACCATCCTCTGGATAAACTGGAAGACTTGACGCCAGAAGAAATGTGCGTCTAATCTGAAATTACGAAAAACATTGCTGACACTTCTACTGATACCCCAGTGACAACATGAAAGGTCTGTGAACCTGCTAGCCAATTCGACTTCCGCTTATTCTGTTTCCAGGCTGGATTGAGCATTTCTCGAACAAGTATATTATCTGCGGAAGGCTTGTCAATAATGATGCTCTATAGACTCTGATTGCTCTCTGTAAACCACACCCTTTCCCGCCCCATGATATATACATCCTCTGATACCGCTGGAACTTTATTTTTTGCTGGCGGCCTGTTTTGATGCCTCTCTGCTTACCTTGCTTGGGTAGGCCTCGGAACCACATAAGAAATACCCTCGTCCTAAGGCAACGTCCATGGTTGTCAGTCAGATATCCGCCTAGCTCTTGGTCAGTCACCTGTCACCTTCGCGATCTTTTCTTGCACCCTCCATCGGCACACGATTTAGAAAGTTATACTTCCGAGATCCTCACCTACGCCAACCTCCATTCCAGTCTCCCATTTCTTCGACCCGTTCTACTTCAACACGGCCTCCTTGCATTCCCTTTCCTCCAGCGAAATCAGATTGTCCGACATAGTCACGCTTCAAAACAAGCTTCGCTGCCAAATAACGGTAACGTACTCAGCGCGTCTGGAGGTAAGCTCAGTGCTCGCATGATATTGTGTGAAAACCCGAAGGAGAATTGGCGCAGCACAGCTGTAGCTTATGGTCCACACGGAGGCGGACTCAATTTTCTTTTTGATTTGGGTCGCTTCCTTGACACTTGGCTTGAATCTTCTCATGACGATGGTGGGTATATCAAAGGTAGTGACGACCTTTTGTCTGTCGGTCTACGCGCCTCTCTCATTCTACACCTTATCCTTCTCAAATTCTGCCAGAGCTCCGCCCGTGCGATGCTGGCTCACTCGGCAATGTCACGTCTTTAAAATATTGTAGGCTCCGGATTTTCTGGGGCAGAAGGAATCCGACAGTGAGGACGGTCAAGAAAGCCTTTCCAGCAGATTAATGGGTACTGAACACCTGCGCAAACGACTGATATACAGAGCCGAACTTATAGGTTCCAGTATATTTGGCCATTGAATTGTCAGCATATGGTGTTGAAGCAATTGCAACAACATCTTTACGACGGCATCTTAGGCTCCGCAGGCGAGATTCACCTCTGAGGCCGATGCTTCCACTAAGTAGGGTTTGAAGGTTGAACGTCAAAGCTTGAGCTTGATTGGTGAGCATGATTGGTGAGCCAAATGATCTCGGAGGGGAAGGCATGCCAGTGCGTTACCAGGAGTCATTTATAGCAAATCTGTTACTCTGGCCCCAACGTTCTGAGTAGGTACATTTCAGGCCATACGGCGTGGTTATGGATGTGCGGCCATGTTTAAAGAGGTGCGCCTTTCAGGCCGAACTGCCTTGAGCTATTTATTAGGACATCTAACCGATTTCAGGACCTGAGGGACATCGTGGAATACACGTCAGCAACCTTATCCCATTGGACGGTGACCTTCGGAATTCAGTATCCATTCGTTATTGGCCCCCGAGATGCGACCTTTAATGGATATCTGGATACCTAACCGCAACGTAGTCAGTTTCCTTGAGTCGAGAAAACCTGTATCATCTTCAACGCAATACAATGGGTAATCATACATATTGCATTGAATGCTGGCCTTAGCTTCTTACATAGTGAGAGCCCCTCCAATGCCCTAAGGCTTCATCTGGATAATTCACGCTTCTTTAATGCACCTAGAAGCATTAAAAATTGAGGGGTAGCTATGATATTGACTCCTGAAGCTTGAAGCTTGAAGCTTGAACTTCCAACTAATTATAATTCACGTGATATGATAAGGGCCGGCAGAAGCGCGAATGTCCCTGGCAGTGGTGTGCTCTTTGACCAAACACCATGGACTGGGATGAGGAGTACGATCTTCTAGCCGCAGGAGGGGCAGCTGAACGCTCCTTCGTTGAGCGTGCTAGAAATGCTCTCCCGGATGATGACGATCTCGACATGCCACATGGTCCCCCGCGACCAGCTGCCGTTCCATTTCAACTCCAACAGCCAGCCGAAGAGGAGACACCCCTGCAACAATTAATGCGCCATTGGACAAACGAGAGGAACTGTCCTGATATTCTACCTGCGCAGGAAGAATTGCTGGTCAATATCCTGGACCATATTCGGCGGCAGGTGGGTGGGCTTGATCGAAGCTGTCTTTGAAGAAGGACACTAGTTTCACGTTAGCTTATGGCTTTCATCGCTAGTCGCAAACGGTCCAGCTACTGCGTGAGGATGCGTCGACCTCAGAGGACGAGCACGTCCGGATCATGCTCGCTCAAACGGAAATGGAGCGGGTCAAATTTATTGTGCGATCATATATTCGCACTCGACATTACAAGGTAAGTTGCAGATTCGACAGTTGCGTGGAGTGCATGTTAATCATACACAGAGTGTTTCATGTTAGATCGATAGATACGCCCGATTTATTACGACAAATGCCGAAGTGCAGACTCGTCTGACTGCAGGCGAACGAGACCATGCGAGCCGGTGAGCATCTATGAATCCGACATACTTCTGTTTCTGACATGTGCGTAGCTACGCTAACATTCTAGATCGCCACTTATACAAGTGTGTTTTACAAAGCCTACCGCCGGCCCAAGCTCATCTAGACGACACTGCTGCATTTGTCCCTTCCATGAGTATGTCATTTGTGGCATTTCCCCGATATCTCCGAACTTGTTTTTTCTGCAGTTACTCAACCGGACAAAACCCGCCCTGTCTTTGCTCATGCACGACAAGACTGCCCACCTATCCGCTTGCCAGAGTACGCCTTGGCTCACTTAAATCTCAAATGCCTCTTATACCTGTCCACAGCGGAACAGCGTTGGAAATGCAAAAAGGTCATATTTCGCTGGTACCATATCACACAGTCGAGCAATTCGTTGTTCGAGGAGAAGTCGAACTTGTATAACATTGGGCTTAAGTCGCTTAGACCCTGGTGGAACGCTCGTCGTTCTTCATCGGTATGTATACACTATAATACTACTAGCTACGTACACCATAACAGAAGCCTTGAGGCCATAAGCGCGCACATGTAGTTTCCGCGTTCCATCAATGCCGCATGAACGGCTGCCCCCCATATCCTTCATCCTCGCTGCTAGGACTTCGGGGTCGGTAGTTCGATGCAACATGTCGACTCCGCCTACCGTCCTCCTCGTCCTCCTGCATGTGCTCGTGTTCATGTTCCGATTTCGCGGCCCCGTCAGCCTCTCCTACTCCCTGCGCCTCCGCCCCAGCTTCCCCCTTCTTCTTTCTCCGTTTCTTCGCAGGCTCCCCGTTTCCAGCTACTTTCTTTCCTTTCCCTCGCTTCTTCTTCGCAGCCTCCGTGTTCTCGCTCTCCAGGTCGATTGTACCACCTGCCGAAGGGTCCGGAACAGCCTCGACAAGATCTTTCAGAAAGTCCAGCATTTCGGTCGTTTCGACTGCGTGTTTCCTGGTCGATCGATCGTAAGCGCATTTAACTCTATCTTCAGAAAGGAATGGAAAGAGCACAGATGATATGCCTCAACTTTCTTCGATCCCCGGTCGGCCGTTACTTTGTTTGCTTCTTCAATTATGAGTCCGAGGAAGAGTTCCAGGGCTTTTGCTGTTGACCAACGTCATTGCTGAACTTGGCCGAAAGTGAAAACAGCTTACAGATGACGATCGGGGTAGCTTGTGCAACCTTTCCGACCTCCTCATCCTTCTGCATAATCTTCTTGATACGCGCCTGAAGGTGCATTAAAGCCGCGAAAGTTGATCTGTATAGGCGACTCCGTCACCGAAGGCAAGTTGAAGGAACGTACCACTGGAAATTTCGTCTGCTTGTTCTTGTTCTTCATCTCAAAGTGGGTTGTACAGAGTAAAAGATATGTCTTAGTACAGGGTCCTATAAAGCCAGAGAGGTGAGATGCGGTCGAGAGCGCCTTTGACTCTGAAGGACAACATGACCTCACGTGATGTGCCAGATAAGATGCAGCGGCGCAAGCGGCGGACTTCAACTTAGGCATGCCCAACCACGCCCAGTGGCCATCCTTTAGTTCATTAAAGCGAAAGATTAGACATTGAGGTAGTTCTCCACCTTCATTTTTGTTCCCTGATATATCTACCTTGCCAACTCCGAGCCTAAATTGTGGTGCATCTACGGCGCGGAGCGTCAAGGCTCAATGCAGCGCCCACTATCCAAATTCCCATCAAGTTGGGATCACAATCGCAGAAACGTTGGTGAAATGTAATGTATGTACTAATGAAGTATGTGCCGGGTCCGATGATACGAGCCTGCCATCCGTGGGACGCGCAAAACAGGCGTCAAGTGTGAAGGTATAATGACTGACAGTGAGCAGGATCCATATAACTTAGAATGAATGCCGTGTGGTGCGGCAAATAATAATGATCTGGGACACGGGGCCGCCGTGAGGTGGAATTAAACCGGCGGTGCGAGTCGACGTTCCCTGTGAGGCCGGTAAATGAGCAAAGAGACCATTGACGATCGGGGATAGTTACCCGTTGGCGTTTCCCAAAAGCTCCTCGAAACGGCGTCTAAGGTTTTCAAGCTGCGTATCAAACTCATCACCCAGCCTATGTCCGTGGTCCATGTCGAATGCTTCGCACTCGCGAATAAATTGCTCGAGGTCCTTTACACGTGTGATCGACAGCTCAGGCTCATTTGAACCGCGAGCACGGGCCAGATAAGAGGCCACGATGGTCGCAAGACCACCTGCAATTCGACACAATAAGAAAAGACCACAAGGATGACACTAGACACTCACCAAGGATGGCTGTCATGATCGAAGTCTACGGCAACAACTTCAAATTCATCTCGTCCTCCTTAAGACCGTATACCCACCTGATGACCCGTTGTGGCAGCGGATAGTCCGGTGGTCAATGCGCCGAGCAGGACTTGCAGACCAATCGCGACATTCAAGGCGTAGCCCGTCATCTTTGCTTTGAAAGCGTACCTGTCCCGCTCAGCCTTGGCCGTCAACAGTGTCGGTTGTAGTCGTTCTCCCACTGTTCTTTCTCGGGAGACCTGTGTCGGTATAGCTTGATGCGTGGACGCCAAAAGCAAAACCAAGCGACACACCTTCTCGTCTATTGGAACAATATAATCAATTCCCGATCGCACTCTAGGAGATAACGGAGGTTCAATTCCTATCCGGCTGTTGCGAACCCATATCTCACTCGGGAGCGGAGGCAGGGGTTGACTACCTCCAAGCCCACGAGGAGTGTGTTCCACATCTCCAAAATCTTCCAATGGCGGTCTTTCAAAAGAAAGTGTTGTTTGCTGCGCAGAGTTGCGCCTGATAGATGCGGACTGGCTGCCGTTTGATCCTAGGGCAGGCGGATGCTGAACGGATGGGCTTTGCGTAAATGGACCATACAGTCTCCCAGATACGCCTGAAGGTCCTGCGAATGGAGGTCCTGATCCTGTGGCTGGTGGATTGTGATCAGCTGAGCCTTGAGTAGGTGGACCATGGATTGCGCCCGTTGTGCCCACCGGTGCTGAGGGCTCTTGGTCGTGATCTGGATTCATGGCAGAGAGTAGAGCACGGTGAGATGGGAAAGGACGGTCAGAAGGCGTCCGATAGATGTGCCACGCTTCCGACGCGTTTATATCAACCGGCTCTGATTAGAAGGTCGATGTGTTGGAAGGGGCCGAGACACAGAAAGTCTCCATAACTTCATGATTGAGCGTGGTGGGATCGTTGGACTTACGGCGACCTTATTCGGTTCGATATCTCCTCTTTGTCTATTCGTGGAGTCTGCAGGTGGAGGAAGGCAGGTGTCAAAGTGGCACTGAGGTCCGATCAGCCGTTCTCGGTCCATGTTGTCAGGGAGCGCCCTACCGTGGGTATGCAGCCACGATACAATTGGCCTTGTGGATCAAAGGAGTACGCAGAGCTGTTTTAATAAGTCCGAGCGTAGTAAATGGTTCATGCAATTGGTTCTCAGAGAAAACTAGATCGTTAGAAGCCCCCGACAAGTTATTTCAGACTGAAGCCTGGCACCAGACCGGTCATCACGGGAAAGATACACTGACTGGCAGCGACGTCGGCCTCTGTGATATCTAAGAGAAATCACCGTACTTATATTTGGGAGAGATTGATGAGCGTATAAGGCATACACGAATTAGAAGTTAGAACACTGACACGATCAAGGACCTCTTTCGCGGTAAGTTCGCCTATGTATTGGAGGCTGTCAAAAAAAAAGTGAGATTATGAAAAAATCGTGTATTTAATTGAGCTGGGCTGTGACAGTGTCATGGCACAGTGCGCAGAATGACGCCCAAATCACAGCCTCGGATGAGTTCGAACAACCTGGGAGGAGAACAGGGAAAGGACCTGTTCTCCGTATGGGGGATTTGCAGGATAACCTTGACCATGCGCGACGATAGATCATATGAAGATACTGGATTGCCCGAAACGAGAAATTCTAAGGAAGCAAAACGGCGCCACTGAATACGGGGAAACGGACAAGTTGTTGTGATGTGTTTAGTACGGAGAGGACTGTTTATGTTTTAAATCGGTCCCGGGAGGATATGATACTTGTTGAGGGCAATTGCTTCGCATGGCCACGGCAGCATGAGTCTTTCGACCTGTAGGCCAGGATAGACAGATAAGTATAAACCTTAGACCAATGTCGTTGACTATATTTTGTGTCATATCTGGATTAGACAGATTTAGAAATATAAACTTTGGTACGTCAAAGGTAGGATAGGCTCACATAAGCACCTCACACACCGTCCACACGTGGACGGTTTTGGTACGAGACTAAAAGGTAGGAAGTAAACTCACCCTCCGAGTCAGTCCAATATAATTGACTAAAGGCGTTAGACGAATCCTGTACGTATATATATGTGTAGGGAGTCCATTGTCCATAGAGATGAAAGGGAGAAAAGAATCCTTTGAACGAGCATGCGCGCTCAATTGATCAGGAGTCGCGTTACGGTGCTGGACCGAACTGCAACACTGGCAACGTTTAAACTCTGGGTTAGAAGAAGTTATGAAAAAACATAAGGACCCGTGATTCGATGCTTATTCTATCGTAAAATGCTCGTCTAGATTTTCGTCTTGTATAAATACTGTCCTAATTCCGTTAAAGATTGCTAATCCCCTTTTGCTGTCGGTGAGTGAGAGATCCGAGGTCTGACATTACTAGGCCATGACACTGGTAACGAGAGCCATGCGGATCTGTACGGACGAGGTTAGTTAGAGGATGAAGTGAAAGGCGTCAGTGATCACGTACGAAAAGACCGTAACGCATTTGCCGGAAGTAAACCGCCCGCCTAGAGTCGAAATCGACTTCTGGATCGATTTCTGCAAGGGTAAATGACAATGAGAATGGGAAGCCGTTCGCTGTAGTATAAATCACATACCGTTAACCCGCGGCAAGGGATGCATGACGATCATGTCTTCCTTCGCTCTGGAAAGGACAGCGTGATCCACTCGATAGGCGTCCTTGACTTGTAGCCACTCGTTCTCGGTTGCGAACCGTTCCTTTTGTACACGGGTGACATACAAAACATCGGTATCAGCCAGTACCTCGTCCAACGACTCGCAGATGGTGACTGGGATTGATGCCTTGCGCGCTGCGGTAACGACGCTTGAGGGCATGGCGAGAGCAGCAGGGGAAACGAAGTTCAGGCGGACGGAGTACAGACAGAGGAGGGTGACCAAGCTGTGAACGGTACGCCCGTTTTTGAGGTCTCCGAGGATAGTGATAGTACGCCCATTAACCGTACCGAGCTCGGAGCGAATCGTGTAAATGTCCAGAAGCGCCTAAGATGCATTGTAAGCAAATATCAACATGAGCCTGAAGAAAAATCTTACCTGTGTGGGGTGCTCTCCTATGCCATCACCAGCGTTTATGATCGGGACAGGCGAGTATTTCGCAGCCAGCTGTGCGCTTCCGACATCAGGGTGGCGAATTACGATTGCGTCGCCGTAGCATGCGAGAGTTCGGATGGTATCAGGGAGGGTCTCGCCTTTCAGCACCGAAGAAGTGTCCACGCCGACCTGCACGACCTCTCCACCACATCTCTTCATCGCAGCATCAAAGGAGGAGCTGGTCCGAGTCGATGGCTCATAGAAGAGTGTGCAGAGCACCTTCCCTTTCAGGATATCCAGCGTGCCGTTGCGCTCGACCTGGAGTCGCATCTCGTGCGCAAGGGAGAACAGGTCGTACATGTCCTTCTGGGTGAATTGTTTGACGGACAAGATATTACGGCGATGAAACGTCGGGTGAGGGGAAATATGTGAGTAAAGGTGGGTCGCTGAAGGTCCTTGAATTACAGCGGCAGCTTGCAGAGCACCCGGTGATGATAGTGGCATCATCATGCTTGACGATTCAGCCTCCCTAGTGGGTGTCACGGGGCGGGGGGGAGCCGGGGTGACAGGAGCGTGGCTCACGATGGAGCCTGAAATATCCCTTCCAGGGGTCGCGGGGAAGAGAGAGCCGTCGAGGAAGACCGTGTGTCCGTGTACAACTACTCGGTGAATGGTACCGGCGACGATTTTCTGCTCCAACGGAGACCAGCCTTTTGAACGTTTCGTGAAAGGCGCCCTGCGTCCAATCACGACCTCGACGCTAGTGTTAAGTTGGTCGGGGACTCCAAAGATGAGGACGGGGTTGTCGTGGAGGCGAAGTCGGATATCTTCAAGCGTCAAATGACCATCCGTCACAGCTGTGAGCAGCAAAGGAAGGGTTTCCTCAACACCAGACGACGGGGATGCCTGTTGTCCGGTTTCTTGAGCAAGACGATAAGGAGCGAGGCCAACGGAGAATGCATCAATGACATCCAGGTTCTTCCAAAGCAACTTCTGATCAGCTGCTGTCGGGAGACTCTTGGAATCCGGATATTGTTCGCGAGTAAAGAATAGGGAATAGACAGAGACGTCGCATGTGACCTTGAGACGTTTCGCCTTGCTCAGAGAGATGAGGACCAAGTCGTCGTTGGTTTGGACGTTTGTGACATGGACACTACGATTGTGGAGACTTGCGAGCAAGAGAATGGACGCGAGGTCAGAACCTTTAGCGTCCGAGACGATTGGCTTCTCCGCGGGCCAGGATGTGAAGTGGGCTGCAACGGCTGACAGTGGGAGGGAGTTGTTGCCCAAGCCGAATGGAATAAATAAGGATTTTGCCTCAGCTCGGGTCTCCTCGTCCAACGTTTGCGCGTTGGTGGCCGAGGCAGTAATGCTGAGTGCGAAATTACACAAAGCGGCCCCAGTGGTGCTGATCTGGGCTTTCTCGAGAGAGGCCCTGTCAACGATTCTGCTCTTGTCGTCCCATGGAAGGATTAGAGCAGTCGTAAAGCCAGCGCTGATTGAAGCCTCGGTCGCGGTAGTGACATCTTGCTGGCTTTCCTCTGTGAGTCCGGGGACGAAGGCAGCAATATTGATGAGTCCGGGGAATGAGTGGGTGTGATGAGAGCTCTTCGAGTCCACGCTGGATACGTCGAGTGGGAGTTTCCGAACAAGTGCTTCTGCGAGCATCTTCGCATTCTTGACATTGGTGATTAAAGGGACTGCGAAGTCAACGGCCATGCGACGAGTATGATAACCCTTGCTGGCATAACTGGCAGGGCGGCGATAGTGGTTCTTCGAGGGCAAATTGATGTACATGTCGATGAGATTATTGGCCAGGTGCTGCGTCAAGGAGTATTCGGATTTCTGCTTGTCACGGCTGTCTTCGTTCAAAGTCTCCAGGTACTTTAGACGGCGGAAGGTCAGACCACGGACGTTGAACGATACACGGAGCTTACTTTACAAGGAACGTTATGTTCCGTCAAGAAATCTGCTGTCCCCGAGGTCGCAAAGATATTATACCCCGCGCCACTGAGTTTCTGGATTGAAGGCAGAAGTTCCAGCTTCTCGCGATAACTGCCGATGGAGAAGAGAATGTTTTTCTTCGGCGGGATGATACCAGTGGCGATGAGACCCTTGATATACGCTTCGTACTTGTCCCGTCCAAAGCACGCCACTTCTCCCGTCGAAGCCATCTCGACACCAAGCACAGGATCCGCACCAGAAAGCCGGCTGAAGCTGAACTGAGGGACCTTCACCCCGACGTAGTCCGGAGGGAGGCCTGGATCTGGGTAGGCTTCGAAAGGCAGGTCCAGCATAACCTTTGTGGCCATCTCAATGGCATCGATACCCGTCACCTTTGAGACGAAGGGGAAGGATCGTGCAGCGCGCAAATTGCACTCGATAACCTTGATCTCATTATTCTTGGCGATAAACTGGATATTGAAAGGCCCTGTGACATTGAGGGCATTCCCAATCTTGGCTGTGGCCTCTTCGATCTGACGGACAGTCTGAGGGTCGAGGTCCTGGGGAGGATGGATGAGGGTGGCGTCACCAGAATGGACTCCCGCATTCTCGACGTGCTCGGAAATGTAGTGCATGACCATCTTTCCGTCTTTGGCGACAGCGTCCATCTCAATCTCCTTGGCCTGTTCGATGTACTTTGTGATGACGACGGGATGGTCGCGGGAGACCGCGGTGGCCTGGGTCAGGTAGTTCGCCAGATCGTCCCCAGTCGATACCACATTCATGGCCGCGCCGGAAAGAACATACGATGGTCGAACCAGCACGGGGTAACCCACTTTGTCACAAAACGCCGTGGCCTCCTCGAAGCTCGTCAGCTCCTTCCACAGAGGCTGGTCCACACCAATCGCGTCAAGAAGTCGCGAAAACTTGTAACGATTTTCCGCAGTATCAATCATCTCCGGAGACGTGCCGTATATCTTGACGTTTTGGCGGTACAGCGGCAGGGCGATGTTGTTGGGAGTTTGACCACCCATGGAGAGAATGACACCGCGAGCATGTTCCGTGTCGTAGATATCAAGGATCGTCTCCAGGCTGATGTTCTCGAAGTAGAGGCGGTCCGCTTCGTCGTAATCCGTGCTGACCGTCTCAGGGTTGTAGTTGACCATGACTGTTTGTATGCCTTGCTCGCGCAGCGTCCTGATAGCCCGGACCGCACACCAGTCAAATTCGACGGATGATCCGATGCGGTAGACACCGGATCCCAAGACCATGACTCCCCTGTCGTTGAACTCGACGTCATGTTCCATGGCGTTATAGGTGGTGTAAAGATAGTTGGTGAATGCTGGAAACTCTGCAGCGACCGTGTCGATCTGCTTGACGAATGGTGCAATACCGCTTTCTTGACGAAGCCTGCGCACAGCGAGCTCAGTCGAACCCATGCAGTTCGCCAATTGACGATCAGAGAAGCCGAGCTGCTTGGCTTGGCGAAGTACAGTCGAGGGAATGGTCGAGACGTTACACAAGCTGTAAAAGAATAATTAGATAGCTGCAAAATATAGCCAGCGGAAGACATACTGGAGACGCTGCTCCATCTTGAAGATGTATTCGAGCTTCGTCAAGAACCACTTATCGATGTTGGTCATTTGCCAGATCTTGTCGACGCTGTAGCCGCGATGGAACGCAGTAGAGATCGCGAAGATGCGCTTGTCAGTCGGGTTGAGAAGTTCCGTATCGATATCTTCGACGTAGTCATTCTACGTTCAGAACGACAATGTTAGCTTGGTATATATAACACAACGGTATCATGATGTACCTTCGCGAAACCTGCAAACTGGTCATCGATGGCGCGGATTGCCTTCTGAATGGTCTCCTCGAACGTCCTGCCAATGCTCATGACCTCGCCGACACTCTTCATGCTGCTGCTCAGAAGCCTGCTGACTCGACTGAACTTCTTCAGATCCCAGCGAGGGATCTTGACGACGACGTAATCCAGACTTGGCTCGAAACATGCGCTCGTAACTTTCGTGACAGAGTTCTTGATCTCGTTGAGCGGGATGCCGAGACCGAGTTTGGCGGCAATGAAGGCGAGAGGGTAACCCGTAGCTTTGGATGCAAGCGCTGAAGAACGAGACAGACGGGCGTTCACCTAAATCATATAAATTTAGGCTTATGGCACCTGGGGTATGTTGGGGCTTACCTCTATAATGCAATACTCCTGAGAGGTCGGGTTGAGCGCATATTGGATATTACATTCTCCAACGACACCCAGATGACGGATGACGTTGATGGCCGTCGTTCGAAGCATGTTGTAGTCCGCATCCGAGAGGGTCTGAGAGGGCGCGATGACAATGGAATCTCCAGTATGAATGCCCAGAGGATCGAAATTCTGTGCAACAGGGTGAGTATTTGTTCATTCGCCTCAAGAGTCCGTACGTACTTCCATGTTGCAAACCGTAATGCAGTTATCGCGGCAGTCACGCACGACTTCATACTCAATTTCCTTCCAGCCCTTCATACTCTTCTCAACCAGTACCTGGGGGCTAGTAGCGAAGGCCTTGCTGCAGAGCGCCCGCAGCTGAGCTTCATCCTGAGCGAAACCAGATCCCAGCCCGCCAAGTGCATAGGCGGCACGAACAATTACAGGGAAACCGATCGTGCGCGCAGCAATGACTGCGTCGTTAGGGTTTGTGGCCGTGAAGCTCTCGGCGCACTTTTCTCCAATCTCTTCCATGGCCGACGCGAAGAGCTGTCGGTCCTCTGTGGTGATGATAGTCTCGATAGGAGTTCCCAAGACCTGTACACCGAGTTCCGCAAACTCGTCCTGGAGCTTGATGCCGACATTCAGGGCCGTCTGACCACCGAAGGTTACATAGATACCGTCTGGCTTCTCGAACTTGATGATCTTCCGCACAAACTCGGGCGTCACAGGGAGGAAGTAAACCTTGTCCGCCAGACCCTTCGATGTCGCAATCGTGGCGATATTGGGGTTGACCATGATGGTATAAATACCCTCCTCCTTTAGAGCCTTGATTGCCTGGGAACCTGAGTAGTCGAATTCACCAGCCTGGCCGATTGACAGGCCACCGGAACCGAGGATGATGACTTTCGAGACCTTCGCGCGGGGAACTCGGCTGTCGTTGTCTTCTTTCTTCCCGCCAGGCATGGAGAAAGGAACTAGAGAATTCGTCGCGGCGCAGTCAACGACGTTTTGAATGAAGACATCGAAAAGAAATTCAGTGTCGCGGGGGCCAGGGGTTGATTCGGGATGGAACTGCACAGAGAAGAAAGGTTTGTCTTCGCAGAAAATACCCTCATTGCTGCCGTCATTGGCATTCTGGAAGAGCTCTTTCCAGCCGGCGGGAAGGCTGGCCGTATCGACCTGATAACCGTGATTTTGAGACGTGATATAGCACCGGCCCGAGAGCGCATCGGTACAAGGGATATTTTGGCCGCGGTTTCCATACTTCATTTTCGATGTTGTCGCTCCGGCAGCCAGTGCCATCAGCTGATGGCCAAGACAGATGCCAAATATCGGCTTGTCAGCCTTTTCCATTGCCTTCGCTATGCGTGCTACGGTTTCTTGAACCAAAGTTGGGTCTCCAGGGCCGTTGGATATAAAGAGCCCATCGTAAGCTTCGGATTCCGAAAGGAAGTCGTAGTTCCAGGGAACGACCTTGAGTTCCACACCACGATTAATGAAACAACGAATTTGGTTGTATTTCATCCCGACATCGACCGCAAGCAGGCGTATTACGCGCCCACTTGGATGTAGCTTTGGTTCAATTGTTGGCTTGAATAGACGGGGCGCGGGTATCGATACTGCAGCGACAAGGTTAATTTGATTGATGTCAACGAAAGGAATATCCAGATATTCTTCACGCCAAGAGTATGGTGTGGAAGGAGTGGAGGTGGGTGAGATCGACATTGCGAGAGTATTCGGGCGGCTGGAAAAGCCATTCAGGTTGCGCGCGAGAACTTTGCCCGGCATCGAGCCTTTTGCCCTGATCTTTTTCGTGAGTGCACGCGTATCCACGCCAAAAAGGGCGGGTATGCCGTTCTCTTTTAGCCATGCGCCCAGGGAAGATTCGGCCAAGAAGTGACTGAAGTCCTCGGAGTAGTATCCGACGATAAGAGCGGCGATGTGAATTCGAGAGGACTCGAATTGAACAGGAAGAGTATTCAGCGAAACAGGCCGTTCAGGGACGCCGTAATTCCCGATCAGGGGGTAGGTCAACACAAGGATCTGACCCTCATACGAAGGATCAGTGAGAGATTCAGTGTACCCCACCATGCCTGATTTTACGCGTCAGAGATAACTGCAAAAAAGTTGCTTCCAACGTACCCGTCTGAAAAACACATTCGCCGGCGATGCTTTTCCCCTGAGCACCGAAGCTGATCCCGCGGAAGGCAGAGCCATCCGCCAGTTCGAGGATACCCTCTTGTTGTTGGCTTCCATCTTCACAAAGGGGTGCAGCGGTGACAGGCGGGGTTGGGAGGTTAGCAAAAGCACTAGAAGTGCGAGAGAGGGTGGGTCGAACAGGCAAAACTTGAGTAGCGAGGCTGGACGAGGTCATGGTCGTGATAATAATTACTCGTCTAAACCGGCGTCGTCTTCCTCACCACTCGGATTGAGGATTTGCCAAATTTCGAGTGGGGAGGAAGAGAAGAAGAGGAAAATTGGCTATCTTTGGATATCACAAAATTTGTTGTTTGTCCTTGTGTACCATCGATCGTGATGATCGACAACGCGTACCTCCGAGTCCATCTTATCTACTTAAGTTAATGGTTCTTGCCTTTTGCTCACTTCTATCCTTTTTTAGTCAATTCTGTAGACACATATTAAGTATTCAGGTAGGCACAACAGTTCCGTGCGACGACTGACCGTTTGATCCTCAGGATCAGGTTGCGCCACATCGGCTTTCCCTTGATTGGAGCGGAGCACCTTAGTTATGTTCTACATAACATAAGGGCAAGGTACATCAGAGTCCATTAGAAACTGTCGACCTTACAGGGCGGAAATGTCGTCGATGCTTCTCCAGGAAAGGCTCCACTGCTTCCGTAAGCACACCTTAAAGTCTACTTGACCAAACGGTCGATCCTGCTAACATCTGAAGAATGACATAGATTACTGACAGCAGCGGACAGTGATACAGTCGACTGCATTGGTTACGGAGGTCATTGCTGATGTTTATAGCGTATACATATTGAACAGTCCAGCTTGCTTGCTCGTCGGTTGCAACTATGGTGCAAGACACTTAGTCACCGCTACTTTTGTACAGCGGCAAAATCGGTTTCGAAAAAAAAAAATTGAATTTCATTGAATTATATGTGTTTTTTGGGACCTACACGCGCCTGCGGCGGTAACGAGGCGCGGAAATGCACGTTGTGAAAGCCTGTTGCCTGTGTGCATCTACTAGTGCTGTATACCTTAGGACTCAAGATGACCAATAATTACCATATCGGGACTTAGATAAGATCTTTAGATAAGATGGCAACTTCGGGAAAGTCAACTCTCTCAAACTCGAGTATTTCGACAAACCGTCTGACCATTCCATAGACATCCCCAATAGCTGCATTTCTGACAGAAGATTAAGGCATATCTATTTTTTGTGCCTCGTGATTTTACTTGTACAAAAGTAGCGGTGACTAAGTGTCTTGCACCATACGTTTGCGATTATATATACGACGGACATGATACGGTCCTTGATGCAATCAGGAAGACGCCTAGAGCTTAGTGAGCGAGTATAATGCATTCTTAGGACTGGGTTACGTTACCCGCTATGAGCACATTACGCTAAGAATAGAATAACAGCATCAGCCGGCCCTGTGTGACCCACTTCCTCATCACTCACCCCATTGTATTTATGTCTGAGTGCATTGAATAGAATTGGAGAGGCTTGTCTAGAGAGTGCTGTCCGCCAACGGACCTCGCCTTGAGTACCATTCGAATCCATCCCATCATGACGTTGATAAATTTATGGGTTATACGCCACGTTCGAGACTACATATAGTTTAAAATGTCAGAGTGAGCCCAGAACGTGGGGCAATGTGAATTGCTGACAATTTTAACTGACATCATAAGCTAGTCATATGTAGGCGTTCGCGTCCATGCATTCGTCTTTCGTAAGGTGTGTAACGACACAAACAAGCGTATATTCGAGTCCATGACAATACAAACTGACTGGCTACAAACTATCACCCGAAAGGCTGGCCGGGAACCACATCCAGCCTCCAGACCAAGCATCACGATGAAATTGAAGAACGCGACGGATGAGCACTTGTTATTCCTAGGGGCCGACGGCTTAGAGGTTGATGTTGACGGGGGTGCAGCCGATAGCAATGACGCCGTTCTGAGAATACGATCAATTGAGATGAAGCTCGTGCAAGAGGCATCGGGGTGTCTACTTACGAAATTGTTGTTGCTGCAGCAGACGGGCTGGGCAGTGCTAGAATGACGATGAGTATGTGACGGCTGTCAGGACTTCACCACCAGGCCTTACCAGGAGTTGCCTCCGACGCCGATGATAGAGAGGGGGCTGCAGGTGATACCGCTGCAAGCATATCGTTGTCAGGATTTTGCACGAAAGGCGCTGCGGAGCAGTGAACGTACACAAGGACGTTCAGGTCAGTGAGGACGATGCCGAGTAGACCAAGGAGCAAGCCAACGGCGTCAGAGGAAGCAGACTCGACCGAGTTGCAGCACTGGAGATCGCCGGTGTTGCACTGGGAGGCGGGGATGGTGGTCGGGCTGGGGGCCGGAGTCTGTACGATACAGGCTTAGAATGCAGACCATGTCATGGACAGCACGATACTCACCACCGTGACGGTGACGGTGGGGGTGCCTCCGGGCATGGCGGCCGCAAAGACAGTGAAGGCAACCAAGAGGTAGAAGAAGGCAGCAGAGATACGAGAGAACATTTTCGATGAGAGAGGCTTTGAAGGCAAAGGAGGCTTTAGTAGAACTGGGTTGTTCGACTGAAGATCGAGGAGACAACACGCAGTATTTAAACCTCGATGGTGGTCTGTGCACGCCTGTGTCGCAAGATTCTGCGCCTTGTATGACGGCCTGACGAAGCGCAGGAATGGAAAACAAGAATAACCATTCAATGATAGGACGTTACACAGTATTCCGCCATCTGCCGCAGGTCGACTACCGCCGATAGACAGGGACATGTGGCGTGGTTTGGAGAAGGGCACCCCCGTGAAGACCCCAGATAATTGAATTGACTGGCGAGCCGAGGTGGCAAACTACTGCGTTCCCATTTTCGGCCCCTAAAATTCAATTATCCAGGATCACAAAGCTTCGAAGCGTTCAACTAGGATACCTGGGAAAATGAGAAGAGATTAGCCGTCGGAACGCGGAGCACAGTAAGCCCACCAATGGTTGCCAGATTCTCATGGTTGAAAACCCCACATGGAAGAAATTGATCATGAAAGTGAATATTTTAGGAAGTGTTGTTTGACGAACCTATCAGATTCCCTGGACCTCCCACTCCACGACATATGCAGGGTCCTCGTCGAAGACCTGTCGAACGCGACAGTCAGAAAAACAATCGAAGGACTTCTACTTATGTCGTTCTTGTTTTTACCGGTGTAAGGCTCGTGGAATATTGTATAGGGCGGTTGATCGGGTTTGTGGCTTGCAGATAATATTTCCCCAAAGACAAAGAATTGACAAATCGTATCAGGAATGGGGAGGCACCTTATCAGATAGGGGACAAAAGCAATTGTCAGGTAAGCAAGCATACACATTCTTGGGCTTGCCAGTATGTTTCTAAATGATCGAAGGGTGATCTTCATTTAGTCTCCACAAAAAAAACTAAGAATCTTTATAAAAGCTAGAAAGGGGTCGTGAAAGGCGTGCAGTAGAGTAAACGGGGAGCGGAATGTAGGGTAACGAGAGAGACGTAGACGATATACCAATAGGAGGATTTTCGTGGGGTATGCGAGGGGGTATGAACAAAGATTCGTAATCACTGCTCTTCCTCAAGAGGCAGCTCCTCCTCATAGTCACCCTCCTCCTCAACACTACAGGGGAAACTAGTCAATTTCACATATCATGTAAGAGAGTTTGAAACACATACGTGGCATCCTGGTATTGCTGATACTCAGCGACCAGATCCTGCATGTTGGACTCGGCTTCCGTAAACTGGACGGACATATATCAATACAAGGATATACTCAATCAACAGAAACACACAAACCTCCATCTCGTCCATGCCCTCCTGGGTGTACCAATGCAAGAAAGCCTTTCGCTTGAACATGGCCGTGAATTGATCGCTGACACGCTTGAACAGCTCCTGGATGGCGGTGGAGTTACCAAGGAAGGTGACAGCCATCTTGAGGCCACGGGGAGCGATGTCGCACTGAGCGGTCTGGACGTTGTTGGGGATCCACTCGACGAAGTAAGCAGAGTTCTTGCTCTGGACGTTCTGCATCTGCTCCTCGACTTCCTTCATCGAAACCTTGCCACGGAAGACAGCGGCGACCTGATTTCGAAACCTCATTCAGCATGTTCCCATCACGAAAGAGAGAGGTGCCTTACGGTAAGGTAACGGCCGTGTCTGGGGTCAGTGGCAGCCATCATGTTCTTGGCATCGAACATTTGTTGAGTGAGCTCGGGAACGGTGACGGCACGGTATTGTTGGCTGCCACGGGCAGTGAGGGGAGCGAAGCCAGTCATGAAGAAGTGAAGACGGGGGAAGGGGACTGAAGAGGTTGCTTTAGTAGGGACTTTGTACATTCTGAATATCCAGACTTACCCATGTTGACGGCCAACTTTCTCAAATCTGAGTTAAGCTGGCCAGGGAAACGCAGACATGTCGTGATACCGGACATAACGATCGAGACGAGGTGGTTGAGATCACCGTATGTCGGGGTCGAGAGTTTGAGGGTGCGGAAGCAAATGTCATAGAGAGCCTCGTTATCGATACAGAAGGTCTCATCGGAGTTCTCAACAAGTTGGTGAACGGAGAGCGTGGCGTTGTAAGGCTACGAGATATATGATTTGGGTGAGATATCCGACACGTAGTGCACATTGAAAAGCATACCTCAACAACAGTGTCTGACACCTTGGGACTGGGCACGACAGAGTATGTGCACATCATCCTGTCCGGATACTCCTCACGGATCTTCGAAATCAAGAGAGTACCCATACCAGCACCGGTTCCTCCGCCAAGCGAATGGGTGATTTGGAAGCCTATGTAGATATAGAGGTCAACAGGGAAGTCGAATGAAAAGGAGAATTGGGTTTACCCTGAAGACAATCGGTTCCCTCCGCCTCCTTACGAACAACATCAAGGACGGAATCGACGAGCTCGGCTCCCTCCGTGTAATCTGTGAAATCGAATAAGCATCGTGTAATGTGGACATATGAATGGGGTCTCCAAGATCAACGCGTTGGACACGACCGAAGCAGGAGAGGCAGCGAAATGACGACATATCCCTCATTGACACCTTGAGAATGAAAACACAACTCACGTCCTTTCGCCCAGTTGTTACCAGCACCACTTTGTCCGAAGACGAAGTTGTCCGGGCGGAACAGACCACCCAGGGGGCCAGATCGGACAGAATCCATGGTGCCAGGCTCTAGATCAACCAGGACGGCACGGGGAACATACTTGTTGGCACCGATCTCATTATAGTAGACCGAAATGCGCTCAAGTTGAATGTCGTTGTTCCCCTGATACAAGCCATCGGGCGCGATACCGTGCTCATCGGAAACAACCTCCCAGAATTTGGCACCTTTTCGAAGAGGATGAACCATCAGAACACGAATCGAAAGAGCTGATATGCAGACACACCGATTTGGTTACCGCACTATCGTCAGGAGTGACCAAAACGTCAGTGACCAGTCAACTTCAGGTCGAGAATATGCATACCTGGCCGGTCTGGAGATGGACGATTTCACGCATGCTGAGAGAGAAGCGTCAGCAGTTGCCAACACAGAGGCTCGAAAGTGGTACGACAAAGAAACGCGACATATGCCGCGTGTCGTGGCGATTTCTCGCTCGTGACACGCAGCAAAGCGCGGCGAGAAACAACAGAAAGATAGCAAGGAATACTCACATAAAGAGTTAGAGAAGGGAGATGGGTATTGTCGTTCAAGGAGGGGTGATTGAACACGAAGACAGGAAAATGAGAGAGAAGTTCGGGCAAAGGGTGAACTTCAAATTTTAAACCCAGATTCACGTTCCGGGTGGCGCGTGCACGCTCATGATGCACGCGTCAACAACGTTGTTGATCCCCAATGTTTCGACGCAAACGAACAATGGGATCGACGGCGATCGTCCTGAACACGTCGGTGCACAACCGTTGCACGCTGCATACGTTGACTGTATGTAAACCCACTGAATGAGTCCGCTTATTATCATACTTTGCGAGGCAATGACACTCACGTTACAACATCCAAAGGAATGTTATATGCGGCAGCATCAGGGCTTAAAGTCAATGCAATGAATGGACCCTTTGTCTGGAAAGCTAAAAAGGCGACATCTCGTTCGATTTCTTGAGATTCTATGGCTCACCGACATGACCATTTGGCCCTCTTGCTGCCTGCTGATATGACCTCGCACCCCCCATGTCCTTATGAATAAGACAGTCATATGTGTCATTTTTCTTAGGTAACAATCTCTGCACATTTTTTGATCAGCCCTGTAATGAACTAGACATCCGTGTTCGTACCAGCATCCCTTGGAATATGGACTGGAAAAATGAAGTTGATTTTTCCTTAATTGGTACGCGACTGCCATGCTGAAATTTTCCACGAGTCAGCGCCTTGTATTGCCCTTTATGTGTGGTCATTTCAAAAACGAAGGTATGTCCTCATGTAATTGTCCGAAAGCCGTTGACGCTGCGAACAGATGTCAAAGTCAGCGCTCAGCGCTGGTAACCTTTACATTATTCTGACATTCCCAGCGACTTCCTGCTGGTTCTATTTCATCATTTTTTTCCCTCAGTCTCAGTGTTTCACATCCAACTCGGGCTGCTTCCTTTCCTTCCCTTACCATATGGTACGCAACGATAATTCAATCAGAACATCGTGCAAACCCGAGATTCTCGACGTTGGAAAAAATTGAAACCTCGAGTGTAGGATTCATCCCGTACCAATCATACTTTCTCGCAGGGCCTCCGAGGCCCAAAAACACATTCCCAAGAGATGTTTTCTCATTTTTGTATTGTTCTTATTCGGTTGATAACACGGTCAACAGAAGGTTCATTCTCGGTTGTGTATTGTTGATCTTGCTGTCTTACGTCGAGATGCAATTTCAAAACAGTCTCCTCAAGCCCCTTCCGTCATCCTAGGTTGGCAAGGTCTATGAACGTGCAGGCTGAGCGTTCATACCTTCGTGTGCCCTTCTCATCCTTATGACGACAATATCGTGCCTTCGACATGGTCGAACATGTCACTTTGAATCGTCCACTACTGAAGATTTTGGCTTTGTGGCCTATACCTGTCAGTTGCCGTACTTTTTTTGACCAATAGGAGCAGGAGAAAACCAGCCGATCCCATACCCACCTCCCTGACATTGATTTCCGTCCTGTCAAAATGCTGGGTAATGTGTCCTGCAATCGAGGTGGCATTTTACACGATGTCGGCGTACGAAGCGTACCAATCGCCATTGACTTCGCCTGACGGCTTCCTGAGTGGTGTTTTCGGGGTCACTCTTCCTTCTTTTATGACTTATCCGTCAGCACGCGTCTTTTGCTCCTCGTGTTATGCTATGATCACCTGGACGGCGGATGTTTCAGACACTCTCGTTCCCACATTTCTCAGGACTCAAGATTCCCCGACGCCCGGATATCATGTCTCGGGTGTGTGAGCTCTCTAAATAATTTGCGCGTTAGCTCCCGAATGGAAGCATGTCGTCTAGAGAAGAATGGTGGAAAGGCTTCCAAAAATCACCTTTACGGATTACACCGGAGCCACAATCCATAGATGACATCTACTATTTTATACGTGAGTACCTTACCTTAATTCGTTTGTGTATTTGGGACAAGACAACCAGATAGACTTGAACGTTATAATACGTGTTGGAATGAGGGTCAGTACGGGGATTGTCAATTCATAACGACTCCCACATGAGGTTTGTATTGTCTCAAGATCAACGATCATTTATAATGGCCTCGAACGCATTACATTACGGAATGCCCTCGATACCCACAAGGACGAGGCGAGCAGTGACCATGTGTTACTTTCTCCCACAACCCCGAAGCCGATGGAGATTTCTCTTCAAAGGTTGATATTAATGGGGACACATCCAATAGCAATGATGCCGCTCTGTGCGCCTCGATCAGCACCAATAGCAGGGCACAGAGCACATGACATACGAAGTCGTTATTCTGGCAGCAAACAGGCTGAGTATGGCAGGAGTTCTGGCCAATCCCCAAGATGTCGATAGGTGAACAGGTGATACCGCTGCCCCATTTCATCAACGAATAGCATCGGAGAGATCAGAGGATCAAAGCGTACATCAAGGCCTCGACGCCTTGGAGAACGACGCCGAGCAGGCCAAGAAGGACACCAACGACGCTACCGTCGGACTGCGTGTGTAGAGTTTGAAAAAGGACACGAGGGAAGACGTATGATGGGAGAGACTGACACGCTCGAGTGAATTGCAGCACTGAAGATGTCCAGTATTACATTGACTAGCAGGGAGGGGAGTAGAGGTCGGGCCAGGAGCCGGCTAGAGTGATTGTCCGTCTGAGGAAAGGCAGGAGGAAACAGGGCTCAGGACGTACGACGGTCACCGTCACGGTGGTGGTGGCGGCCGCAAGCGCGATGAAGGCCATCAAGACCAGCAAGAAGATAGACGAGACGCGAGAGAACATGATAGTATTCAGAGAGGGTTAGAACTGGGCAAGTTATAGGGCGCTGAATGTACGGAGCGCGTTCTCCCTTCAAATACTATCGTCGTCCCATGCCGAGCTTCATCGTGCCTGCACGCCGTTGCAAACCAATGCTTGGCTGTGATTGAAGGATCAAACCGTTAGACAGGATAAATGATGTCGCATTAGGAGGGGTGATAGAAGTTGAAAGGTAAGGGAGAGCATGCGAAAATGTCAGGCTGAGTGGCCTTTGACAAGCAAGGCTGACGTGCAACATCAGCCTTGAAAATCTTCAATCAGGAAGAAGATTCGTCGGGACTTGGTCGAAGCCGGGACTGAAAGACAGTGAGTCTTAGCTATGGGCCAAGCGTCCTTGAAATATGTATTTTGACGGTCGCTCGGAGGATTGAAGAGGATCAACGAGTCGGACTCGCTACCGCCGTACGTGTGTCGGGCCGCTCAACGCAGACCCTTCGCGGAGTTTGTACTCAACCCTTTGTCAGCGATGCCACGCCGCCAGAACTTTTTCTCTGCGACACACTCCGGTTTCTGCTCTTCATGATCACGCTATGTCATTGCGAAGACTCATGAGCACTCTTTCGGAATCTGACTGAGTCTTTCTCACTGCTTACGCCTCTTACATCAGGGCAATGGAACTTGGGGGCGCCATCCAACCATCGTAATCAGCCACCTTTTCGTGGCGCTTCTTTTCTTCGACGCTCCTCGATGTATCACCGCCGAATGATTAAGGCGCAGCTGGGAAAATTATTGCAGTCATCCTCTGGTGCCTATCTCTGCCGTAATGTCAAAGAACTTTCCCCATGCTATTGTCCTTGAGAAAGTGGCCTCGGATGTTATTTTACAAGGGGTACTCCATCTTTTGCTCAAGAATTGTTGTTTCTCGTCAAAAATGATTTGCGCTTGGACGACGATCAAAATCAGTGCGGAAGTGTACGTTTTTGGTCAAACATCATATTTGCTTTCATGGACTATCACTGGGCAAGACGATCGTGTATTCTCTCAAAATCCAGTAGAAGCAGGAGAAAGTTGTTAAATGACCACATCCATCGCGATCCTCCCTATGCTCAGAGATTGAGGTTGACGGGAATGCAACCGATTGCAATAACTCCGTTCTAAGGAGAACATCATCAATTTCGGTCTTAACTTTAGAGGTGAGTATTCTACTCACAAAGTTGTTGTTGTCGCAGCAGACGGGTTGAGCAGTGCTATAGGAGCTGTTAGTCTCATGTGAAAGCTCATGAATAAGCCTCGATTACCAGGAGTCTCCACCAACGCCAACGACGGAGATCGGCGTGCAAGTGACACCGCTGTTCGTTGAAGGTAAGGGCAATTATCTGTCGATACGCGCACATTCGCTTACACAAGGACATTGAGATCGTCCAAAACAACGCCGAGGAGGCCCAAAAGGAGGGAAACCGGGTCAGAGGAAGCCTGAGGAACAATTTCAGCAGTCGCGCACAGGCCGTGACAATTGACACTTACCGCTTGCACAGACTGGCAGCACTGCAAGTCTCCAGTGTTGCACTGACTTGCGGGAATGTTGCGCGGAACGACACTGGCGGCCGCAAGGAAAGGAAGGGCGAGGAGGACAAAGAGGAAGACGGAGGAAGTACGCGCAAACATGGTGAGTTGGGTGATGGCTTATTTATCGCACAGTAGTTGAACTCGCGGTTGGTTCGACTGGGGCTCCTAACGATGAACGCTCTTCCTTTATACCTCTCATTCGACGTCTTGGAACTCCGCAGGCCACATTCGAAGTAAATGAGTTCCGTGTTTATTTTTATAATTGACTTGTGTTCCCCAGCCCGACAGTGAAATGCCTCCCAAGTTCCAGGATGATGCTAAAATAGTTGATGCCAAAATCTTTCAGCTGGTGAGTTTCCAAACTTCGGTCCTACTGTCAGACCCCATCATTTCCTTTCGACGCATTGAGATTTGCGCAATATACTCGAGTGTGGAAACCCTCGAAATAACCGTAAGGTTTACACGAGGTCCGCTTTTCACCACGGCTTGTTTCATTATTCACAATCTCCAAGGACTTCAACTTCCATAGGAGCTCTCCTTACTGGCTTGAAATGGAGCAAGTGCCCTAAGTCCTTCGTCTTCTGGATGCAGGCTCCGCTGACGCGAGATTTCGTCTTCCCGAAGCTGTCATGTCATTACTGATTGATAGAATAGCAAAACCCTCAAATACAAAAGCACCCCTAGTGTTTATCTGCAACACGCGGACACTGCACGCTGAATGGCCAATGAATGGCTAAATCAGGCCTCTGCGGTCAGAGCTCTGCCTGGTCTAAAATACCAAACGTTGGACAGGCGTCAAACCTGTTCTTTTATTCACCAGGTCATGAGCATCCGGACATTCTTGTGTTGAATAACGCCTCTGAATCGTTAACTCCTCGCGCCTTGATTGAGTTTAAACGTTATCGCATTTCTCACCGATGTCAGACAAGGTCTCCATAATTAGAGCGGAATTTATGGCCCTTAAATATCCCTTGTTCATTCAAATTTTCACCACAATCCACAGCCCTTGAGGCCATCCATTCGGTTAATTCGAGGTCCCGATCAGATACACATTTCCCGGACATTGGTCGCTGATCTGATTATAGAGCATGGGCTCTACCCCGCCCCTCCCCCGCCCCTTCCCCTTCTTCACTACCTATTATGAACGAGAAGCCAACGTGTGATTCCTTGATACAATTTTTGGAGGAGATTCACTGAAACACCCAATCTCAGGATTGCTCATCCCATATGTGTACTCTACATAGATGCATAGTTCCGTCGTCAAAGGGTACGCAAGTGTCCAATTTCCACTAGGCTAGGTCGTAAGCTACAGAGTCTGGTATACACGTCGGAATCATGTGAACGCGGGGATATGGGTATTTCAGGGATCGTACGGGGTCTTCCAGGGTGGGTAGCCCGTGGCTGCTTGATAGGCAAGATGTGACGAAGATGAAGAAGCCGTGTCCCGCAAGTGGCCTTGTCCCAAAAGCGACAGCATGGCATCGTCGGGCCCAAGGCCCGCCCGTTCTGTACCATCGTCATCGGCGACAATAGCACCTGTCCGTCTGTCCAAGCGGAACGTCAGCCCGCTCAACTTCTGCTCGAGAGTTTTTTCATCGTCGTAAGGGAGAAGCAGTTCACCGAACCCAGATCGCGATGTCCTGGACATGATGGCAGCAATAGTTCCCGGTGGAGTCGTTAGAAGAAGCTTCTTGCGATCGCGTTGATGCAGCACATGGACGACGAGGCCAATTGCTCCAGTTAGAATAAGGAGAATTCCTAGGGTGTGCGCAGGCAAGGGACTGCAAGGTGTAATCATACGGAATCATTAGTTTCCACTATACGAGAGAGTCTGAGAAGACCATACTCTATCCATAGCACAGGAACGAGGGAGGTGATCTCCGCGGGAAGAGTGTTGTTTGCGTTTACGAAATAAACTGATTTGGCAGCAAGGGAAAGATGTTGCGTCTGGTCGGGTAGAACATTTTACACCCGAACGCAGGAAGTGAAAGTTCCAAATGACGTACATAAACAGTACTTGTAATGTCCAAAAAGCCATTAGGGAGATCAAAAGTAGACTGGGGACCGTCTTTCAATTGGGATGCGAAGCGGAAGATCGCGCCAGAGACGCCAGAGCTCGTCGCAAGTGCGCGGGCTGCAATGAACGGGTTCGCGTTTTGTCGGAAAATGACCCTAGAGAGGTTCGAAGTCCGTTAGAAAGTCAATTGGACAGTTTCTGACCGCGACTCACCCATTGAAAGCTGCTCCATTCAATGGATCCCCTGTAACGTTATTTGCAGGCACGTAGTCGTTCAGCTTCAGTACTTCAGAAAGCGCTTGATTGGTAAGGTTCGCTGACACAGTGACATTGAATGCCTTGATCGAAGGTGTACAGAATACTGTTTTTGCTTCGGCATTACCATCTGCTTTGTGATGAAAGAACCTTGGAGCATATATCAGTTTCACGTATCAGATAATTAGCGTATAGTTCGAACCAGAACATCACAGGTCGTAGATATATGTCGGGGATTGCCGCATCTCCTGGGCATAGTACATCCTTTACACCGTATTGTATTTCAGAGGCCTGCAACTTCGGGTAAGCAGGCATATCAGGATTCGAACAGAAGGACTCTCACGGCAGGATCATAGGTAACGGAAAGGGTGCAACCTTCGACGGATTTCGATGTCAATGTAGTCAAATTGTCCGCTGTGTGGTTTAGAGTAGTCTCAACGGGATTGGCGCAATTTGACGCGGTCTGAATTCCAGTCGTATTGACTCGAACTGTTCCATTGAGCCCGGCATCTGTAGGAAACTAGATATTGAAAAATGAAGTGAGAATAGTTGTTTGTTGACGTGACAAATGGCTCACGGTGAACTCTGCAGTCGCCCATCCGCCACGAACAAATGGTGGATCTGGTAAGTGATGGAAGACTGCGGCCTCTGCAAAACCCGCAGCCGCGACGAACGCGTTCAACTGTTCGACGTCTGGAACAAGTCCTATCGATTTTGTACTGGTAATGGCACCATCTAGACCGTGACGTTAGTCCCACCGCTGCTTAGAAATTCTCCTATGATTAATTTACATTTCACTAGTTCTTTCTGCCGAAGCTGAAAGATGGAGCCGGCTATAATGCCTGCCGTCAGATCAAGGAAGGTTTACGAAGGGGGCTTTACGTACCTAGAGGCTGGAAAATGAACGTCGTAATAGCTGTGACTACGGACCAGAATACAAGGCGATGCTTGTATTTCATGGCACGGAAAAGCCCAAAGACTGGGCTAAAGAAGTAAATTAGGGAGATTCCATGAAATAATAAGTTCGAAGCTACCCAAGCCCGATCTGTTCCAAAAGGCATTAGCAGGTCACTACGAGAGAATTGATTTGTACAAACATAATCCAAGAGCAAACTTTCCTCCGCAGGCGATCTTCCTTTCCAAAGGAGAACATACGGCTATAGGTGGAGTGAGGAGAAGCATTGAAGGAGGGATTTAATGCCCTACGTAGAACCGCCTTAGATTCCAGTCAAGATCTCGGAACGTGAATGCATATGGAGTGATGATTCTAAGAAAGACGTCAGTTTGCCATCAATGCATGACGAGAAGGTTATGCACATGGTTGGGAAGAATGACTACGACCCAACGTCAGCGGGGGTTGCCAGGCGACGAGGGGGCAGCACCTACCAGCAGAAATTGTGGCGAAACTATTTGTATCACATTATTTGGTGGCACTCTAAAACCTGTGTTTTCAGCTCGTTAACAGTCAAACCTATGGAAGCATCGAAAACACACCGCCGCGCTTGTATGATACTATCGCCGCTGCCTCCAATGCTATCCCCAGCGCCATAAGAAGCAGTGGTATTGCCAGCACCACGAACCAAGTAGTCATGAGAGGCTCCTACGACACAATTAAAAGCGCCAAAATGAATATCACAGGCTAGACGCACATATCGAGAGGACTTTTTCTTCCCAGATCCCTCCGGTCGTGAAGGAATGAGGTGCGTCGATTCTCGAAAACTGTCAGATGCTTTGCTGAGGCGCTCCGAGTCCATCTCGGGTTCGTCTAGTCTGTCCCGCAGCGCTGTGGGCGTTGTATGAGGTTAAGTAGCAACGCATGGTCCAATTCGGCGTGGCTGTAGTGATGTCCGGGCAACATGCCAGATGGCCGGTTCCCGTTTGTAAGCCAAATAACAGCATAGCCACCGATCGATCGTAACGGCTTCAAAATCCTTGTATGCCCGAAAGTTCAATGAGAATTCATGTGAATGAATGAAAATCGCTTGTGGACCACAGAGAGACACAGGGCCGACCAAGGATGGGAAAGCACCTCTATAAGACAACGGATAAGAAATAACGAGGTGATCATGAAGACCACTATCCTATCAGCCGAGATGCCGAAGCCCGACTGATGGGAAACACGGACTTGACCTCGTCCTCCTCCCTCTTTGAAACAGTGCAAAAGAGAAAGCTTGATGGACCTCTTAATTTGGAAAAGAAAGTCTTCTGATTTTGTTGCTACGCCGTTATAATTTCATAGATTGCTCTAAATCTTACAGGAAGTCACCCAATTGCTCACCAAATTCTTTGATCAGACGCTAGTCAGAGTCAGAATCCGACGATTGTCCATAATCAGAATCAGAATCAGGATTATGGGCTACTTGTCGCGTTTCTTGCTGGATGGAATTCGGATCCTGATCTGAGTCGTATTCCAGAGAAGGCCCCGCTTGAGCAGCAGGATCTGCAGCACTTTGCACATCAAGACCACTCTCCCTCAATGCTCTCTGCTCGTCAATCGGAGGACCCGAGATCATGGAACGCCATATATCGATGATCATGCTGAGAAGAAAACGTCAGAAACCACGCATCATCATCATTGGAATAAATAGATATCACACGTACACGGATTCATTGCCTGCACACCACCCCTCCGCACTTGACAAGCCGAGGTACTTCGAGATCTCGGTAACGTTCTCCGAAGATGTCGCAGTCTGCATGAGTTTCATAAACTGCTGCTTGATGTCGACTACATAGACCGGTGCATGGGCGCCGCGGGGGGGTTCCGCGGAGGTCCCCGAGGTCCCCGAATATGCGCGAGGCGGTGATCTTCCGTAAGATTGTGTCCTTGAACGGGGTAAGGCTTGACGGCCGTAGGTACGGGGGGGCGATCGGGATCGAGAACGTGGTCGAGTTCGTCGGTCATGATAGTACGAGTGCGAGTCTCTCCGATGATCGCCCTGTCTATGGTAGTCGTTCCGGGAATTATGCACCTGCAGCCAAATTAGTCAGGTTTAGGATGTGGGCATAAATGAATGGAGCAAACTTTAGTTGTCTGGAAGCCAAGCAAGCCCCTGATACCTGTCTCCCAGGACGATATGTCGATGCCACAGTTCGTAAGCATATTCTTGGACAACTCCTCATCATGCACAAGCAGGATGATCGGTTCCGTCGAAGTCATTCGCTCCGAGAAGAAGTCTTTCAGACGCGCAGATATTACCATGCCGTCGAGTTCTTCTGTGGTACCGTGCTTAAAACCCTATAACAAAACCGTCTCGTAAGTTTGTCGATCTTTTAAACGGCAAACAAATACATACCACTCTCTTTGAACTCGCATTCATAAATCGATTGTTCGTAAAGTAAAGGTGAAAAGACGAGCCTCCCCGAAGCAGTAGCTCGGGTACTGTGGCTTCTGATATCGCGCAGTCCAATGCAACTGGGTGTTTGCGCCTATCCTCGCTCGGACGAGTGTCATGTGAACGAGGAGTAAACACAAACGAAAACACGCGGACCGATCGAGTCCAGGACGCGTCATTCAGGCTATACTTTCCGAGCTCGATGCGATTGTGCAAGATGCCATAAAACAGGCTAAGGAAGAAGATTAAAAAAAACTGAGGCGCTCATTTCGGCGCTGGGCGACATACCGTCCGTGTTCGAAACCGCCCCGCTGGATACCGTCATCCCCTGACACGAATTGCTTGTTCGCCTGGCTATTGTCCGTCGCAGCTCGTTTCTTTACACTTTTGATCTTCAGGACCCCCAACATGTCTGCGAACTCGTCCGCGTTGCGGAAGTAGATCGGCGAAAGCGACTCGAAGTCTGTTGATTCTGCCGGAGGTCTCCTCGGGTATGGTCTCCGGTGCGCGCGGACAAGTTCGTGCAGTTGTCGTCCGGTGAGCAGCAGATGGGTCGTGCCGGTGCGTTTGATTCCTGTTGGTGTTCATAAGCCTTTATGTCGTGAGACGAGCATCCACTGAGAGGTAGAATGTACCGAGGACGAGCTCTATAGAGTCCACTTCACGCGACCTGAGAGGAGATGCGTGCCCCGCGATGAGTTGAGCTAGTTTCTTGTCATCGTAACTTCGACATTCGGGCCTGCAAGTGAATGAACTGAGATCAAAGCACACAAAGTTGAAACGAGTCCATTTACCAATCGATGTGGGGGTGAAAGCCGCCGATCTGGTAGTACTCTTGCATCATCTGTATCGACGAGCTGGTCAGACAGAGTGGTTATGTAGCTACGGCGTTTATCCTCGAGGCATGAGAGTGGTAATGCAGCACCACGAGATTGATCCTCGAGGCATGATGGTAGAAGCTGTACTTGTCGTTCCCCAAAAGGAAAGCCTGCGTCGCCGGAGTTATTTCCCCCGATTTCTTGACCTGAGCTACTATATCCGCCCGAGGTCTGCACTCACGAAGATAGAGTACGGTCCCCCATGTGCCTATTCATACAACATCCGGGCTCTTCAAAGAAGTACGATTATCCAAACGCAATCGAGATCCAGAGTTACGGATGACTTGCCGCCGAATCGAGTATTAGAGTACAGTAAGTTTTACCGTCAGGACCGAGCAGCGATTAAGTATTCAATTTTGTAGCCCACCACTCACCCAAAACCACTACCAAAGTCCAATGTCCGATACACAGCAACCCAAATTTTCCTCTACTTACATACATCTACCACATCGTCAGAGCGCCCGGGGGTAATGTTCTTCCCACTCCTACTGTTGCTGTCCACGTCCGAGTCAAGGGGCACCGCGTCCACCCCAACGTGGGTGGGGAGCACAGGCAGCGCCGAGGTCTCTTCCCCATCAAGCTCGAGCTCGAGCTGGAGCCCACGCCGCTCTCTCTCCCCTGTCTCCTCCAAAGTCAACCGCGAAGGAGCAGGATGTGCCCCTTCCCCAGGCGCCCGCTTGAGTTCTGTGTTTGATTCTGGGTTCTCGCACGCCAGCAGCCCCTCGAGCAGCCCGTCCTCGAGCGCGCGGTCAGGCATCTGGCGGAGCCTGAGCGAGATCGTGTTGGAGGTGGTGTTCCTGTCCTTGTGATTCTGGGTCTTCGTCTGGTCCTTCATCACCTGCGGTTGAAAGTTGATGTTAAGTACTTAGGCTCGGGCATACCAGATGCGCTATGCATGGCGGAAAAAGAGGCAAAGGGCGAAGGGAAGGGAGGAAGAGACGTACGGCAACATAGAGCGCAGCGCTAATAATAATCAGCGTCCCGAAGATGGACATGATAGACGGCGCCGGGTCGAAGAAAATGCGTTCCAGGATCGCAGCGAACACAACCTTGAGGGTTCAAAAAAGCCATAATTCAGACACCCAACTCCCAAGTCCCCGCGATGTGGTGCGCACCTGGGTATACACAGCGATCGTCCCCCGTCCCGCCGTCTCGCGCTGCAGACCCATCGTCAGCAGGATCTACAAAATGCAGGTGAATCCGTGTCTCAGCGCCGGTGATTAGATGAAGTGCGAACCTGGGCGACGAAGCCGAATATGCCGATCATGAGGAGGAGCAAGAGCCATTCGATCTCGGTTGGGACTACGATTGGTGCTTTCTGGATAAGCATTCTGCGAGGCTTCGTATCAGTATCGTATCCGGCGGCTGCGCATGCTTTTAAAGAGAAATTGGGGAGGGTAGGCTTACGCCACGCAGGAGACGACTATGCACTGCGACGAGAATGCAGTCATTGCGTGCAGGGGATGCGCCCGTTTTCCGAGGGCTGTGAGCGACGTGTCTAAAATCGCGCGCGATCAAGATTGAATGATCAGTATAGCGTCGAAGGAAAGACTGGAAGGAAGCCAAGACGACGCACATGCACCCGTCAAGCCCAAAACGCCAACCAGCGCGACCCTTGTTCATTGAACAGACCATGTCAGTGCCAGCCAGGAGACAGAAAAATGAAGCAGGCACGCACCCGACAGCGAAGAGCCTCTCCTCCGGCGTCCCCTTCTCCGCATATCGGGGGTCACTCGAGATCGAACTGGGTTCGCCGAACAGAAAGGCCGGGCGCGCGATAAGGACGACTCCAAGGAGGCTGCAAACTGTCAAGCAGCGTCAGCGCAAAAGACACGATAGGAAATAAAATGCGAAGTCACGCTTACCACTGGCAAGGGCCTCTCGTTTCGAGTACCTCTCTTTCAAAAACATGGCGCCAGATATACCTGTACAGAGCGGCGCGAGGAAGGTCAAGACTGTCGCGTCGGACAGGGATAGATACTGCAGTGAATAGTAGATGCCGAGAAGTCCGAAAAATCTGTCGTAGAGCACCGTTGAACGTCTGGGTGTGTGTGATGGGACGATTGAAGGAAAACGACGTACCCGGAGAACCCGCGAAAGACAAGTAACAGCCGAACGCCCTTGGGCCCTAACCACGGATCGGGCACTTTCGCCCAAATCCTGGTTGAGTGTAAGCGGAGTAGTGGCAAGGAAGGGGGGGACGACGTACATGTATGTCATGGAACAGACGTAAGTTATTATCTAGAACAATTGAAGTATCATTCAATGTACAGCAACAGAAAAACCACAGAGAGGGGAGGGACATACCATTCGAACAGCAATCAACTATGACAAGTTCACAGCATAAACGACGGTGTCTAAAACCTCGCACGAACGACTAAAGACGCACCTCAAAGGTCGACACCGGCGGGTCGATGCTGTTCAGCTTCTTCACAGCAGTGTTCATCATAGAAAAAAAGGCCTGGGAGGCCGTGACGAGCAGCAGACCGGTGTTGCTCTTGAACACGTCCTCTACTGCCCGACACTTTTCACGCCATCTCCAAGTTCTACTACCGTGTTGCTGCGGAAGATCGTCCCCGGGTGCAGAGAGATCTTGACTGGAGCCCGACGCGGTGGTATGTGGGGCTGGGAACTGGGCGTAATGGAGGCCCAAGGCGGTGTATGCACCACGGGGAGACATGGCGTTCGTGATTCGTGAAGGAAGGTGTCACGCCACCCTCCTGAGCAATCTCACTTGAAAGTTTTGAACTGTAAGGTGCTATTGGAGATGTATGGAGAGTGGCAAAGCAGACGTGTCGAGGCGACGAGGTGGTTGGCTCGATTGGGGTTGGATAGCACGCCCTTACAAGTTGAAAGCAAGGAGCGTCGTCAAAACGTCGTGAAACCACCGCGTAAAGAAATGTGGTGCGGCCGGCCCGATGTTGCCGTCCTAATTTTAGCGCATCGTCACCGCCTCAAAAGCACCCGCGCAGAACGTCTCTCCTTCTACAACCACGACGGCGTCAGGCATGATTTCTCTCAATTTCAAGTAACATGTTTACCACCACCCATCGTCGAGCTCCAACCCTGACCCCGACGCCGACACGAAGCGCCGCGCCGCAGCAGCCCTCGCGCTCGTCGACGCACCACGCACGTCTGACGCGTCACTGCACAGCGCGCTCGTTGAGGAAAGCGCAACTTCGAGCTACTCGGTACCCTTCGTGTTTCCTCATTCAATCATCCTACTTCAGGTGGGAGAGGTTGGGATCCATGGCTGTGCGTTTATATTTGTGTCAAGCCGAACGACGCGCGGTAGCGCGCGGTGATGAAGCCAGAAGCCAGACCTGCGACTGCGAAGGATGCGGGCGTTGTCTCCTTCCCGCTTCCTTTCCTCTTTGAGTGCGTCGACGCGGGGGATGTCGGCGTGGGCGTGGCGTGCTTGATGATGACGGGGCTCATCGTGGACAGTACGTTGCTTTCGTTCTCACTGGCGCCTTTCTTTCACGGTTGCCTTATCTCTTTTTATTGCCATTTGTACAGTATTTTGCCCTGTTTACAGGCAACTCTCGTTTTCATCTTCATCTCTATCCTTGTATCTATTTTTCCGTCTAGACTGGCACCTGTAACCCTTCACCACATGTTCCGTGCTTACATGTCCCGTGTCCCGTGCACGGTGGAGTCGGAATCTACCCCCGCGTGCGATGTCGCGCTCACTTCGACTGTTTACTCTGTGAACGAACCCGGCCCTAGGTGCCTTTATCCTGTATTAGGCTGTCACTTTAAGCAATAGCCAGGTGCGGCGTCGGGTGTCGTGCCGTGTGTCGTGGTTTAATTTTTAGCAAGTACAAATGCATTCGAGTTTCGAGTCGTTTCGTGCAGCGCTGTCCATCCTCTATTCGGGTCTGCCGCCAGGTCTAGGCGCCTGCATGTCTTCTTCTCGCTTCCTGTTGATTAGGTGGCTGTGGCTGAGTGGCGGTGCGGCCAACAAGGGATCCAGGCACCTGGGCCTCGGTGCCTCGTTCATCCGTTGGTCCGATGGGGTGCGGGGCGTTTATGTGATTGTGGAGTGGGAGATGAGAGTGCATGGTTGGTGGATGGAGGCGGTGCCATGTCGGGTGCCGGATTATCGTTCCCGGAGGCGGAGGCTTGGCTGATGACATAATGAGCTGTTTCGAACCGAAACGAACCGATGCGTGCGAAGAGATCATGTGAGGGAGAGCCACGGACGTTGAGCCGTTCCCCCCTTACTTTACTTAAACCACACCGATGGCGACGTCCCAACCCATCGCTTTGCCCGCCTCAAACCCGGATAATAACGATTACACCATGGGCTCATACTCGGGCTCAGCTGGTGGTCCATTCAATCCCGCTTCCTACACCCGCCACTTCCTCGGCTCCCCCATCTCCTGGCGTGCAGGCTCCTTTGGCGCTCGCTTCCCCCAGGGTTCTCCATCCGCACAACTCTTTAGTGCTCTTGAGTCAGTCTACTCGTCTCATTTCCCAACTCTTTCGCTGATTTCCCCGTGTAGCCACCCAAAGAACTCGTCGTCGATCGACGAAGTCTCAGTTATGAACGCTTTCAACGTCTTTGACCGCGAAGGCGAGCTTTGCCGCAATTACAACTGTTGCGGCATCCATCTCCCCGACCTCCACGCTCTTCTTGAGCACTTTGAGGAGGTCCATGTTCTCGTCGTTGATCCCACTGCCCCCGCTCAGATCACCGTCCCATTCAACCCCCAGCCTATCGACGTCGCAAATCACCACTCACATCCCCAATCACACCCAACTTTTGACACTGACGATATGGAGCTCGAGCTGGATCTCGACAATTCGACCCACCCTGCCCCCCCGCCCCACCCCAGCTCCACTCGCAGCTCGCCCTCCTCTGCTGGGCCCAGTCCTCCCCACACCCCGAGCACTCAATCCCTTGCTCAGTTTGCACACCAGTATGGTCAGTTTCAACACCACAGCCCCTTTACCAGTGCCACCACCTCCCCCTACACCTCTCAGCCGCCATCTCCCGGCTCCTCTGCCTCCAACCCGCCTAACCCCACAGGCCCTGTTCATTCCCATCTCCAGTCCGTAGGCGTCCATTTCCCCAATGCTGGTCCTGGCATGCCTGCCGTCCTCGCACATCCAGAGGAGGCGTTCAACGCCTATGCCCGCTTTGCAGCTGATTACTCATCACATATGCCCGGGACCCAGTTCAACGCCAGCGGCGGGGAGGAGATCGTTGTCAATGGCGTGGGTGTGGGTGAGTATGGTGCTTATGTGGGTCAGATGCCCACAGGCGTGGCACCCGTTGGAGGTCAGCAGGCTCAGGGGCAACAATGCATCCCACCCGCCCTTCTGTTTGCCTCGACCTCATCCAGTGGCGTCAACAACGCCAGGGAGGCTCGCAATGCTTCCCGCGTCGCAAGCCCCACTGCCGCTCCTCCTGCCAACAACAAGCTAAAGCTGAAGGTCCGTGGCGGACTTGCCGCCCACTCTTCGTCTACCCCCAACACGCCATTATCCACCACTCCCTCCACCCTCACACCCTTCAGCGCAAACAGCAGTCTCTCCGCCTCCACCACTGCTACCTCCACACCTGCCTCCACACCCGGGCCGACGCCTTCCCAGACCCCACTCCCACCCACCACCTCTCTTCTCCTTTCCAAACCCTTCCGCTGCCCCAAGCCCAACTGCAACAAGTCCTACAAGCAGGCTAACGGACTCAAGTACCACATGACCCATGGCTCCTGCAACTTTGCTCCGCCCAAGGATCTCGAGCACGTCAAGGATCTCCTTGAGCGCAAGCGGCGCGAGCGCGAGGCCAACGCCGCCGGACTTTCCCGCTCCGCGTCCCTGTCTGCCCTTTCCGGCTCGCGCTCCCACCCGCCCCTCACGCACGCGCACTCGGCGTCGGGCGAGCCCTTTTTGCAGAATCTCACGCACTCAGCGTACGGCGACCTCGGGTCCATTACGGAGACGGAACTGCGCGAGGTCGAGCGCGAAGCGGAGAAGCGTGTGCGGCCGTTCGCGTGCGGGGTTGGGGACTGCCAGAGAAGGTATAAGAATATGAATGGTTTGAGGTATCATTATCAACACTCAGGGGATCATGGGGCGGTAGGGCTTGCGCTGCTCGCGGGGGGGTTGCACGAATGCTTAGGCAATAATGCGAATGGGGAGGGGAAAGGGAAGGGGAAGACGTTGGGTGGAGGAGTGGGGGGAGAGGAGAGGGAAGGGAGGAAGCGCGTCGGGGCGGGGAGTGGAGTGCACAGGAGCGCGGCGAGTAGTGTGAGGGGAGGCAGCGTGAGCGTGCCGGTGAGCCGCGCAGGGAGTGTGAGTCGTGTGGCCACACCCGTCCCGCCGCCGCCGCCACTGGGCAAGACACAGACGCAGGGGTACGGAAGTGGTGCGACGACGCCGTTCACACCTGGATACACGAACCCCGCGGCTGCGGGCGCGATGGGCACTGTGCCCGGTGGTGGCAGCGGCGATGTGCAGACCACAGCGACGGCAACGACAACGACGACGCCGCCGCTTACGCCTTTGACTGCGGCGGTGCAGGGGCTCGGGCTCGGGCCTGCTGTAGGAATAATGGGCGGAGTGAGGTCGCAGCCGCACTCGCCCACACACCACGGGCAGAACACGTTCCAAGCTCAGCAACAACATTCTCAATCGCAGTCACCGTCGCCGCACCTGCAGCAAGCACAAGCCCAGGCGCAAGCTCAGCAGCTGGCGTACCAGGCCCAGTTTGTGGAGTTACAGCGGAGGCAGTATATGCAGGCACAAGCGCAGGCCCAAGCCCAGCATCAGGCGATGCAGGCTCAGCCGCATCAGCAACAGCAACCACAGGTGCACCCGACTCAGCAGCAGCAGCAGCAGCAGCACCAGTTCGAGCAGCACTTCCAGCAACAGCTCGCGACACAACAGCAGCAATTCCTCGGGCACCCGCGTCAAGGACTGGCGCAGGCGCCAGTGGAGCTGGCACCAGCCGACGCACAGGCGCAACAGGAATTTGTGGAGGCGCAAAGGCGGGAGTTTGAGCTGCAGCAGCAACAACACCAGCAGCAGCATCACCACAGGGGCGATGTCGCTATGACCTGAGGGCCCTATGCACGCGCAGCGCGTTCGATATAACTTGTGGGGCCTGGGGGAGGGAAAGGTGGGCAATAATCGCTGGCACAAAAAGTATGTTACATATGGCTTCGGTTTTTTTCTCTTCCTAGTTCAATTTCCATCCGTCCATCGACCCCACACCCCGCCACAGTTGCGGGTAATCGCTCCCTTCGCGAGGTGTCTACCCCACACGCACGCACACAACCAACTCACTCTATGCGGGAACGCACTGCACACCTCAAAATGACACCGACAACGACTCGAAAGCCGCACGCACGCATGGCGGTCTAATTGTAATACATACTTTTCCGTCTTTTCTTGACCCTTTTCTTTTCCTTTCTTTCTTCTTGTTGAGTTAGAAGCGAGTAGCGTCTAGCTGCTTCGCATTCATGCTCGTTTCTTGATTCTGTTTGCTAGATCCACCACATGCCCCCTCTCATTCTGTAGTCTTCTTTTCTCCCATCCCATCCCTGCTCCTGCTCCTGTTTCTTGTTCGTTTTTGGTCCTTGCCTCGCTTTCGCTTGCTTCTACCCCTAACTAATGAATGTCCACGGCTCAAGTCAAAAGCAGCTACTTACAACTTATTCATGCCTTGTTGGCTTGACTATATTACTCACCGATTACTCCTTAACTCACTACATACATTTACCAATTATTGCTACGACGACCGCTACCGCGACCGCGATGAATTCATTCCGCGATTGCCCGGTGCCCGCGCCCTGCTTGGGAAACACATTGACATCGATTTCGACATTGTATCAGTCTCTCCGTCAATGGACGTTGAATATTGGATGAAGTATAGCTCTCGCTCGGCGTTAGAATAGTACGAGGTGATAGGCTCTACATCCTTTGCGAAGCCTATCAGACCGCTTAGATTTCCACGGCCCCCAGCTTCACTCGCGCCAAGTGCCCAAGCGCAAAAGTTGACATTAATGAATACAGTGCACGACAGTCCATCCTCGACACTTTCTGACTCATCACTCCACTGCGAGCAACGTTCGGGGATGCCTACTCGCCCCAGGCGTCAATACATTTGCCGGCCTGATCGGGCAATCCGCAATGCACTGGTTCGCTTTCGGGACGGATCGCGGAACAATATGGGATCGACACACCCGAACGGCGGAGGTTGTAAGGAAACATGTACAAATAACCGAGTCCGAGTGCCTAAACTCTTTCCAGTGCACTGCCTTCATCGAGAACGGGACTTGGACGCGGAGTGGAGGCCGAGGGCTGGTCCTTCTCTGGTATGCTCTCGCGAAGAACCAGACTAGCCATATGCGCTGCTGCTCGCTGGCGACGTTTTTTGAAATTGTCAACGGTTGTTACCTTGGTTCCCCGGATCTACCGGAGGGTGTTGTGGTCGGATGACTGGTAGGATTCTACTACTACTTACACAAGTACGCCATCCCCGTGTAACCATTGTAACCTCAGCAGGTCTCTCTACACGCTTGCCGGACTGACTCTGCTCTGCTCTGCTCGGCGAACCAGCTCGGCTTCCGGAACACCCTGTTTGCTTTTTACACTAATGCCCGGGTCGTCGGTTCCATTCTGCGCAAGACCTGGGAATGTATTCTGCATTCCCTGTGTTGCGGTATGCACGGACGGGACCAGTAAGCTCAAATAGCGCAGCGGTGTCGGCTTACTATGTTGGCCCCGGAGGTCGGGGCAGAGATTGCTCCGTTGCGCTCTCCAGGCTCCCCCCCCAATTCCCGTGGCTGTCTAGTCATCTTGTTCTTGTTCTTTGTGCTTGGAAAGTCGAGGTTGTGCTGTAGTTATACACGTCATGCCTCGTTTATGGAACATTGCTGACAAGTATGCGTTTCCGGCGGGTCATATCGTTTTGCTCTCAGCTATGAAGCTCACTAAGCACGTCCGGCTTTCGTATTCAGGTGCTTCCCCTCCTCGGGTTCCTTGACTGAGCTGGCTCATGTTGTCGCAACGGAGACGTAGGCTAGGTCCCCGTCCCCGCTGGTGCCTGTGCCACAAAAATGCAATGCTGCTGTAATTATACGATGTGAGCGGAGACGAAAAACGCGAACGAACACATAAAATCCTTCAAGGACACAAGGACAAGGGGCGGAACCTATATCCCCTGCGCTTACCTGCTACGTTGCCCTTTCCCCGTCTTGGATGACAGCCAGCACCTTTAACGGATCGTTTCTCCTCGTCTTATGGGCCTTTGTTTACTCCGCGAGCTCCGTCTCCATTCCATAGCACTCGACACGGTGCAAGAGATTAATTTGGCTACATATCCGCATAACAAGAAGCATCCTCGCATCATTCATCCACACTGGTCATCTATCTATTCGGTGATAATTTTGTCGGCCGAACGTCTTGTGGCGCTACGGAAGCATTTCCGCTGACCAGGTGCACCTGCTGCGATTCTGGGGTGATGCGTCGGTTATCGGCGTGCTTTCATCAAGTCTCTGGTTTAATGAACGATGCTCCTGTATCCACGGACGCTGTGTCCTTTGTATCCTTGAACTATCCGACGATATCATTCGATCACGTCTCTCCATCTTTGCTTGGGCTATACAAGTGTGCATACGCATGGCGCGCCAAATGCGAAATTTTCATTGGTTCTGCAGCACCATAGGCGCCTTGAAGAAAGATGGATAGATGTCCAACTTTCCGGTCCGACATCAGATATATAAGCGTTAGCGCTTCAGCACTGGTCTAGGTACGAAGATCCGTTGATCGTCCGGTGGCTGCCTGACAATCTCAATGAATCTAGGACTAGCGCGACATTAAAAAGTGATCCGTCGATCTGCTGATGGGGATGTACTCTATTGCATGCGGCCCCGAACTCTCTTTCGATTTTGCCGTGGCTCCTCTGGATCTCAGCCTACTGCGTCCCTAGTCTAGGTGCAGGCCCACCGATATATGGATCCGACTGTCACGCTATGCTTACTGCGCTGCATATCTATTGTAATTCGTTCGAGCCAAGCGTCTGGAAACACTATTGTATCATTGCCGCCGCGATCACGCACGGGACGTTCCGTACATCGAGATCGACACCGCTCCAAGGATGCCAAACAGGGCAGCCAGCCGATGGCCATGCGATCGAACATAGATTTCGACAGAGAGCTGCAAACTCCCCTCGGCGCCAATCTGTGTTATAGATACTGGATATCCCGTCAATCTGCCACCGGGATCTCACGTGGCTGTCATCGAACCTGCTTCGTGATTTTGATCACCGGAACACACATGTTCCACCTCCAACGAGCACAGCGCCTCCCAGGCCTGTCCATACTGTCCCTCCAACCTTCCACGGCCTCCTTTCTTGGACATCCGGCAATCCGGCACCTCTTCGCGCCATAATCTCGCAGCCGATTCGCACGACCAGCGAGGACGTGCCCGGCCAATCCCTTTGCCTCATCCGTGCCCAGATTAGGTGGATGGACTTCCCTGTCACTCACCGCCTCCCCCCATCCCTTCTTCCAGCAGTTCGTCCCGTGCACGAGCTGGATCGTCGGCGGTTTGAAACGCGTTTCTCGCGTCCTGGGCCTGCTCGCCTGCCCTTGATACGGGTTCCGGCTAGACAGAACCCGTCCAAACGCCCCAGGGCTGACCTGCCTGTCTCTCTCCCTCCGACGTCGATGTTCCGAGGATCGTGGATTGGCAGAGTTCCAATCTCCCCCTGGATGTTTTGTTCCCCCTTGCCCCCTGATCGCCGCACCGGTTATGACGGCTGTCGCTCCATCTTGACGAGGATGGTCCCATGGCAGAGAATCGAGCCTGGGCGTATGGAGCTAGCATGCCGTGCGTCGCACTTCACGTTGGATGTCGCACGTTTGTATGGTGGGTAGCCTTGGAATGCAAGGCTGCGTTTGCGCTTTGCTCTCAGACGATCCGTTACTTGGGATCAGTAATGATGTTAGGGCTACTTGTGAGTCCAGCATTTGGGTCTATCTGCCGGTAAGTCGATCTCAGCTGTCGATAGCAGAGATCCCCAGATTTGGTGATATTAGAATTCAGTCACTGCTACTGCGAGCACACCTACACCGTGCATGCATGTCTCTCAGTATCATACCCGCCATGTTTCCACTCCAAGGGACACGACCCTTCTGTCAGGTCACATAAACATTCGTGCTACTACCACAACTCCTGTAGACTTGCAAAATTTGTCCATCGCCCCTCGTCACATCTTTCTGTATTCGAGATGGCGTTCAAATTGGTTTCTGTCGCCCTGGCTCGGGTATCTCCCTGGTTTTATTGCATCCCGATCAGAGCAAGCGCCGCGCAGGCGGGATCTTCAGTCTTTGATCTCAGTGCTGTCCTTGCTGTTATCAATACACATTCAATCGTTCCACTGCCATATGATGGCCTATCAGCCTGATAGCCAAGCACATTTCCGTGTCCTTTACGTTCGTAGCGATTAGGACTGCAATCTCTCATCGTGTACGTCTGTAACACTCACGGCGCGGTGCCGGTGAGTCCTAGGGGATGCAAAACGGGGTAGAGAAGCAGTCTGTGGTCAAACAGGACGCTCCCTTATGCAGAGCTATGTCCGATTAATTTTGAGCTGTTTTTGCCCATTTTCGTCGGACGATTTTGGGCCATTTTCGAGGCATAAAAATTGGAACCTTGATTTTTTTCCCATTTTCGTACGCATGCATGCCCCATCGGACATCTCAAAAATGATGAATTGTATTTATCACGACAAAAAGACATGTAATTGAAGAGATAACAGTGCATACAAGACACAAGGGGTATTGAGGAGTATATGATGCAGTTACGGAGCCAGGCAAGCAGTAGAAGTGGAGAAATTTTGAACACCATTATGTCTCGACATCATCAAGTCGACCCGAATAGGAAGAAAGGTCACTGGTTCCGCCGAACTTTGAAGCAATCGCATCCGAGGTTCAGTTTGACCAGTTGCGTGCACCAAGCCCTCCGTTTGGTCTCATCTGGGCTCCCAAAAAAAAAATTCAGCAGAGAACCTACCATTTAAATGGCCGGGTGCCTTCCCCCCAGGGCTAATTCTGTGCGCATAATAAAGATACATTGCTACCGACCAGACCCAAATCGGCTCATGAAAATCGGAGATTGCCCAAGTTTTTGGCAAGTTTGTACGCATAAAAATCGGGGGTGAGTGACATTTCAGGCCGTTTTTCGTCGCATAAAAATGGAACATTAGTCAGCATAAGGGTCCTGGTCAAACACATGAAGCAAGGAGGTCAATGTTTGTCCATGTTGTTTTGCTCGTCGCTCTCAACAACTTCAAGGATGCTGAATACATGCAGAACTGCGAGCAAGTATGGATTCAACCACGTCTCCGTGCGCTCCAATTCTATCATACGTTCATCAGCAATTATTCAAACATTTCGCAGAGAGAATATTCAAATCACAGGTATCAATCTCCCAAGGTCGCATTTATATTTCGGTGCTGATCAGCGTGAACTAGTGCTCAGAGCCACCGCTGGTGGCGTTAACCTCAGCAAGTCTCACGGTAGGGTGGGAAAGACTGGATATGGTAGGATAGATCTATTTTTTTTTTTTTTTTTTTTTTTTAATCATATTATCGTGTTCGAGGCGCATTGCGCCTATGGTCCACGGTACATGCGAACAGGTATCTACATAATTACAAGAGACGGTAAATGCTGCACCCCCGTGTTAAGCGGAGAAAGAGTGAGCCGGCGTGTCCGACGCCGTTTGAGATACCGCTCCCCTAGTATACCCTGAGATGGAAAGAAATGGAGCGTGCGTGGAACGGTGGTGGTGGCGGCTACGAAGGCCCGCAGAGCGGGGGAGGGGTATAACGAGCAGCACGACGGTGCACTCTGACCAAAAAGGGAACAGTATAAAGGTGTAGGTTATCGGGGAGTCAATGTTGTCGTGTGCCGTTGTGGGGCAAAGATTAGGTGGGGGTTAGTATAGTTTGTCGGCCTTGAGGTGGGCGAGGTATCGTCAGATAGTGGGTTGGTGCGTGGGGTGCTGGGGGCGGTTCTGCCTCTGTTGGGCGCGTTCGGCGGCGAGGTGTCGCACGGTTTCGGCGGTGGATTTGAAGCGCTTCGTGGCATGGATGAATCTGAGAAGGTGTTTCAAGGCATCGGGGCTCGAGAGGAGATGTGAGAGGGACTCAGCTTTTCTGCGTAGGTTACGACGTAGGTGGTGGTGTCTTTCGAACTGGTAGTGCGGGCAAACTAGTAGGAAATGGCGAACGGTTTCGGGTGTGATACCCTGGCAGTGTGGGCATGAGGGGGTTTCCGATCTGTGGATGCGGAAGAGGTGTTGGTTTAGGGGAGAGTGGCCGGTTCGGAGTTGGGCGATAAGAGCTGATTGGCGGCGGTCGAGGGAGGCGACGAGCTTGAGGAATTTGCGTGAGGGGAGGGATTTGTCGATGGCGTGGATAACTGGGTATCTAGGTGATTTCTTCCAACGTTGCTTCCAGCGCTTCTGGAGGTTTGCGAGGTGTTCTTGCCGAAGGGCAGGAATGCTGATGGGAAGGGCCTTGTGTCGGAGGTAAACGGGGAGCGTCGACGGGGGGCTTGAGCTGCCTTGCGCTGCGGATTTGGCGATTTCGTCGGCGCGTTCGTTCGGACCGAAGTCGACGTGGCCGGGGGTCCAGTGTATTTGAAGATCTGTAACTCTGCGAGAACGGTCAGTCCACGGGTTACCTCGACGGAGAGCTGCACGGCGTTCGCTTGCGCGGGCGATGCGATCTTGTTTAACGTGTAGCTTCTCGGCGGCCGTGTGGACGTGATCTAGAAGGTAGTGGGCAGGGTGGGGCTTTTGGTTACGAAGAGCCCGGATGGTTGCTTGACTGTCACTGCCGATGGCCGTGACGGAGTGGAGGCGGCGGCTGGATGTGGTCAGTAGGTGGAGGCCTAGTGTGAGGCCGACGATTTCGGCCTCGTAGACTGTATGCTTCGTGATGGGCCCGAGGTGGTATTTGAGGGAGGATTTTTCTTCCCCGTCGATGTAGAGAACGGCTGACGCTCCGACCCCTCCTTCGTAGCCCGATCCATCGCAGTACACGGAGGTGGGCGCTACTTGGTGGACGCGATTAGCTTCCACGAGTGCTTTGTCCTTGTTACCTTTAATGTGGGTGCTGAAGGAGGGGACATAGTTTGGGCGTCTTCTTGTTGGCGAAATGGTTTCGACTAGCGTAGGGTCGATCCCGGTGAGATGGAAGAGGTGGTGTAGCGGGGATCTGTGTCTTTTGACGAAGCGGCGTGCGGCCTTGCGAACAGGGCTGTGAAGGGGGTGAGTTTCAGGCAGAGAGGCTAGTCGAACAGCCGCTCGATGGAGAATCTTGTGGTAAAGGAGATCTACGGGGAGGAGGTTAGTATGGGCGTCGAGGACGTCCCCGGCCGTTGTGCTGAGGGAACCGGTGACGAGTTTGGCGGCTCGTCGTTGAACTGGGATGAGCTTCTTCGTGACGGCGACGGATCCAGTCCGTTTCTTGCCGCTGGTGGGTTCTGGGATGCCCATGTACCATACGTCTGCTGCGTAGGTGAAGGCCGGGACGGCGACCGTATTGTAGAGTTGGCGAATCCTGTGGGGAGGCATACCTCCAGAGGCCCTCGAAAGGCGAGCAACTTGAAAAGACCACCAGGCGGAGCTGGCGATGACTTTCTGGTGGTGGGCCGTCCAGCGGAGCTTGGAGTCGAAGACGACGCCGAGGTACTTGTATGTCGGTGTTGTTTCGACGGTTTGGGTCGTCGCGGTGCCATCTTCATTGTGTCGTGTCAGTATCAGGTCGGGTGGGACCTGGTCACGGGGGGAGCGAGGAAAGTTCATTAGCGCGAGTTTCGAGAGTTCGAACGGGGAGTTGTGAGACTGGGACCAGTCAAACCCCCCGCCGGGCCGTTCGGTCATGTCAGCGATGATGGTGTGCGCCGCCTGGAGCGTCTTGGCAACCGCAAGGTACATTGAGTCGTCGACGAATCCAATCGACGTCTCGACCTTGCTGTTGGAGGCTGCGGTCAGGATTAGCGGAGCGTTGTAGAACGCGTAGAAGAGCATGGAGAGGGGGCAGCCCTGGGTGGTGCCGTTGACGATGTCTGTGGGCTCAGAGGTGAAGTCGTCGAACTTCAGGCGTGTCTGTCGGCCGGTTAGCATGCGTTCAGTTAGTTTAACGTAGCAGGTGGGGGCGCTACGCTCCTTCATGTTGTGAAGGAGCCGCTCTTTGACTGTGTTAGGGAAGGCCCCTTGGACATCGAGAAAGAGGGCTACTGCTACGTTACCTGCGCGCCACGCGTCTTTGATCTTATGCGTAACCATGTGCATGGCGTCCGTTGTGTTTCGTCCTGGGCGGCCACCGAATTGGCCTGGCGGGAACATGTTGTGTTTCTCGGCTAAGTGTGAAAGGTCAGCTGCGACAAGTGTTGAGAGGAGCTTTCCAATCGTGTTCAGCAGGCCAATCGGGCGGTAGGCCTTAGCGACGTCGTAGGCAGGTTTGCCCGGTTTACGGAGCACCAGTGTCGTGGATATGAGCCAGCTGTCGTGGTAAGCGTCGAGCTCTAGAACTGCACGGAAAATGTAAAATAAGTGGTCGACGAGCGCGTCAGCGCACTTCTTCAGCACCACGTTCGGAATCCCGTCAGGACCCGGGGCTTTATGCGGCTTCAGCTGGCTGATCGCCGAGAGGATGCGTGCGCGGGTGAAGTATTTAATGCCTGGTAAGGGCTTTGGGTAGGCAGAGGGGGGGGTGGAGGGGGAGGTGGGGGGTGGAGGGAAGAACGACTCAGCTAGGGCTTCGGCCTTATCGCCGTTGGTGGACGCCACTTTTTCGATGCCGTCCACTGTGGTCCTGAGGTCGGGAACCCTGTCGCAGGAGAAGTCAGATGGTTCTTTTACAACGTACTTGTTCGCCAGGTAGATCTGCCGGGCGTCGATATTCTCGAGCCAGTCGATCCAGTGTTCACGGCGTTTCTCGCCGATTTTGTCGGCCATGGCCCGGGAGAGGCGTTTATACTCTGCCTTGGATGGGTGGTCTTGGACGTCTCGGAACCTATACATCTCGTTGCTGGCTTGGCTCCTTGGCTGTTTGAACTCGTCGAGTTCAGGGCACCACCAGCGTTTGGAGAATGGACATGGTTTCTTCATCGGAACTACATCGTCGGATGCGATCACATCCTGGATGATAGCCGTCAGCGTCTTCACCTTTTCGTCAAACTCGTCCAGGGAGGAGATTCGGCGAGCAGGTGATCGAAGAGCTAGGTTAGTCTCGAGGGTTTCCCGGAACAGTTTCCAGTCGGCATTGTGGAAGTCTCTGGATGGGGGCGTGGAGGTACGAGCGATCGGGAGCTCGACGACTGTAATTATGGGGAGATGGTCAGTGATGGGCGGGCGTAGCCCAGCATTCATGTCGCATGAGATGACTGGGTCGACCGGATGATGTGATCGCCAGACGTTGTCGGGCCGAGTCCAGCGGTCGCCGGCTGTTTGTAGGGTGTGTCGCGCTGGGGGGAGGGTAAGCTCCATGTCATAGTCGCGGAGGAGGTTCAGTAGAGGGCGGATGGCGGCTTCGGAGGAGTTGAGGTGGCGGTTGTCGATGCTTTCCCATAGCGGGTGGTGTCGGTTGAAGTCTCCGAGCCAGAACATGTGGTCGCGGGGGGAGGGTTTGGCGATGATGAGGTGGTTGGATAGGTAGGTGGAGAGGGCGGAGAGGCTATCGTTGTGGGTGCAGTCGTTGTATACGTTGAAGACGGAAAGGTGTCCGTGTGTGCCATTGAAACGGACTGCCGTGATATCTGTGCTAGGGACGTTGAGAAGGGTATAGGCGTCAGTAGCTATGTTCGAGTTAATGAGCAATACCGAACGAGAGCGGGTGCTCCCGTCACGGCGGTGGTGGTAGGGGTAGCAGACGGTCCAGAATGGCGATGCCTTCGTGTTGCCTAGTCGGTCGAGGAAGGGCTCTTGAAGGGCGATTACGTCCCAGTCTTCGGGCCTGGCGGTGTTGAGGACAGTCGCTTGTGCCAGGTCGGACTTGCGTACGTTCTGTTGCCAGATCCTTAACTTACTCGGGGTTCTTGAAGGTCGTCTATTCATTGGACGGGATGGGGTTTGCGGGCTCGCGACGTGGGACCCTCTGGGAGCCAGCTCGCGAAGGGACTACGAACTGGTCGAGGGTGCCTTGGCGGCGGGGGACAGCCGGGGGGGCTGCAGTGGACTGTTGTGAGGCTGGTTGAGCGGAGCGGGCTGGAATGTCGTCCATCCTGGGGCGGTGGGCGGGGGTTACTTTGGAGAGCTTGGTGGGAGCAGCGGCCCAGGTCCAGGCCTCGGCGGTCGGGAAGTACGGCATGGTATTTTCGGGGAGGCGGGACTCGAGGTCTTCGCAGTTCCGCTTGAATACGGGGCAGCTGCGAGAGGAACTTGAGTGGTTCGACTCGGAGCCACAGGATACGCACCGGGGGGTGTGGTTAGCGGAGCATTCCAAAGTGCCGTGGTCGGCGCTGGCGCAGGAGGCACAGCGTTCGGTGTTCTTGCAGGAGGCCCGGATGTGACCGTATAGTTGGCACTTGTTGCACCGCATAGGTTCTTTGAGGTCCTTCCGGACCACCACCAGATGGCCGGCGACGAAGACTCGGTCTTGGAGGAGGCGGTTGGCTGCGTCGGCTGTGGAGCAAACCACCTTGAGGGATGCTACTGTCTGCTTGGGTGAGCGACGTTCTGGTCGTTTGATCCAGGAGGCGGACAGGATGGAGCCATTTGAGAGGTCGTTGTCATCTTCAATGACGTCGAGATGGGCTCTGTTGGAGGGATCGAAGAAGGCGCCGCAGGGCACGAAACGGAACACGAGGTTGTAGGCTTTCGCCTTGATCCTCGCGGACGCGCCCAGGTGGGTCTTCAGGAAGCTAAGGTCGGGGTCAGTGGCATATTCACGGAAGCGGCGAGCAGCGTCAGCGTTGGTCAGCTCGAAGAGGTATGCGCCTCTGTCGAGCGCCGAGATCCCGCGGACGTACGTCCTGGTCTCCGCCGGTGCTGCTTCGCCTTCTTCGGTAATGAAGCTGTTGGCCCCTAGGGACTTGTCCAGAGCGTCGAGTTCTTTATTCATCGCCTGGCGTATCTCGAAGATGCCGGTTGGCGAGCGATCTACAGGGGCAAGGTCATCATCCGGGTTAGCCTCCACAAGGACAGTACGGGCTCCTCGCAGAAGGCGTTGTTGAAGGCGCGTGTGTTGATCTGGGGCCGACGGGTTGAATGCCTTGGGTGCCGGGGGAGAGGCCGATGGCACGGGGCTGGATCTGGTGATGTCAGCCCAGGTGGGTTGCTGTTGGGTCGATGTGGGGACGGATGACGGGGTGTTGAGCCTGGCCGCCAGAACTTCGAGTGAGGCGGTTACGCCGGCGAGCTGGGTGGATACTGTTTGAAGGGCAAGGGTGGTCTCTGCTTGATGAGTGTCGAGGGCCGAGGAGAAGGTGGCGGAGGATGTGAGTTTCTCGGTGGCGGTGTCGAGGCGGTCCAGGGCTTTAGTAGTGATGGCATCTACAAGAGCGTCTGAAACGGTGTCAGCGATGTCGTCTTCGAGAAGGAACGCTACCGCGAGGACGGCATTCTTGGCATCCGTCTTCGCATCAGTGGTCTTCATAGAGAGGTTGAGGGCTGCGGTCAGTAGTACGCGGACGAGCTTCGAGCGATCGTATGTTTCCCCGGCGAGGATCCATCCTTTCGTTTCGAGCCATCGGCGGGCTTCCTTGGGGGATTTCACCGGTCCGGACTCGCCAATCAGGAAGGTACTGATGTCGGCTCGGGACGGTAGTTGACGTGGCGCGTTCGGGGTCCCTGGTCGGTTGGCACCGCCAGCTGGGGGCTTGGGCGGGGGCCTGGCTGTTGTAGCCATGCCAGGGATTGGGGGGGGGGTGGTGGGAATGGGTAGGGGCTTAAGGGTATTGAGATGCAGCGTTAAACTGCGGAAAAGAGGGGAGAAGGAAGGAAGGTTTGCAGACTCGAGCGACGAAAACCAGGACCCCGGAAGAGGTGATGGCGGTCGAAGATCAAGGAGCAGTCCAGGATAGATCTATATACGGTACACCACAATGTATTTATAGTTCTGTAAGCCGCACGGACCATGCCTCGTGGAGGCCATGATGCACGCCTGCATGTGCCCAACTCCCAAATAGCGACGTCCTCGTCGCGATCCAAACATGAACCTAAGCTCAGAAACCAAACACACAACCCTAAATCACCCCAGCTGTACCTAGGCGCGATGGGAAACCGTGAAACGTCTCCAAGCGTGATGCGATGCCGAATGCGCAGTGTATCTGTCCTAATGCAGAAGTGTCGCCAATGTCTCCATATGCTCCACCTCCACATTGCGACGTCCTCGTCGCAGCCCTCAAGCCCATCACCTTTACTACCCTCCAGCACCGAGAAAACCAGGTAAAAACAGTTGCAGGTGTCGGAAACAGAAAAAGCACTTTAAAAAGCACCGCGAGGGTGCTGGTGCATGGAGTGTTGATTGGATTTGGAAAGGAGAGTCGGTGTCAGAAGCCGCAGATGGGGGGTGTTGTTATTGGTGTCGGTGGTAGACTGCTTCATTAACCGGAAGCGGACGGTGATCCAGACAGACAGTTGCGGGTACGAATGCCACTGTCGTCACCAAAAGGTGGCGTTAACCTCAGCAAGTCTCACGGTAGGGTGGGAAAGACTGGATATGGTAGGATAGATCTATATACGGTACACCACAATGTATTTATAGTTCTGTAAGCCGCACGGACCATGCCTCGTGGAGGCCATGATGCACGCCTGCACCGCTCTCCCGAAAGTATGGGTCCATACGCCAGACTGCTGTGTTGCTATCACCATAGGATCCGACAGAAGGGTTACGCAGAGGGTCAAGGGTGACAATCCGGTTTGGAACAAGCCATTCCTCTTGTACGTTTTGCGACCCACTTCCTTCGGTCGACTGAATCATCGTATCACAGTGCTGCGAAACTTGGCTCCAAAGTCTCAATTCAGATCTTACATGGCAAATGTTCCATGGTCATCGCAGAAGCGGCTACCAGCGTGAGGATTGAGCATCTGCAGACCGGAACAGAGGCACCCGGTACATGACTCAAATTCGCAGATGTTCACTCGAGCCTGAACTGGACCTTCAGATGAGACTGTGCCCCTCAAGCTCTGGTCTCGCCCCTCGGGATCTTGAGGAGATCTTGTCTGAGGTGAGCGCTGTGAAGCCTCACCTGCCGTCGAACCAGAAATTTTCTGATATCGTCCAGAAACTCAATCAATTCGTGAACCTAGGAAGTGCTATAGCAGAGGTCAGTGGTTCAAAACATGCGCTATCACGATAATCATTCTCACTTGAATGCCACATTACAGGGCCACCTGTACGCAAAAACAGTCTGGACCCTGCTGACATCTGGGTTCACCGTAAGTCAACCACATATCTGCTAATCTTCGTTCTCACGTATTCTAGGTTTTGAATGCGCATTATGAACGAAATGTCCGCATTCAAGATCTATGGGCCTGTGTCCTTGAGACGTTGGACTTCATGAAGGACACTGAGTCTCTTCGCAATGTTCAATCTCTCACTGGCACTGTCCAAGCCATGATAGAACAGCTTCGTGAATCCATCATCTATCTTACAGAGTACTGGGGACAAAGTACGGCTGGTGCACCATTTTTAATAATTCATCATGTTAATCTCGCGAAATCTCACTTCATTTACAGAGACCGTGGTGAAAGCCATGTTGGCAGAAGAGGATGACACTATTATCCAGAGATTTACTGACATCTTCAAACAGCTTAAGGTTCAGTTTGATCAACGCGTCGACGTACAACAGTGGAAGATCACTCAAGCAACTGGAGAGCAAGTTGCTATAATTTCAAATAAGATCAACGTGCTTGTAAGAGAGAGTAAAGATCGTCAACTGGAATGTCTGCTTGCTCCTGACTTACACACACACTGGAGTTCTACATGTCTTTCTGGTACCCGTGAAAAGCTCTTGTCTGAGATTCTGAGCTGGGCTCAGTCCGATTCTAGTCCTACTATGTTCTGGCTCTCCGGAGCTGCTGGGACTGGCAAGTCCAGTGTTGCAGGCAGTGTTGCTGAATTGCTGAAGTCTCAGAATATCCTTGGTGCCTTTGTCGGCTTTCGCAGAGACATTGCAGCGGATGATACTCCCAGCCATCTACTTGGTAGCATTGCATGTCAGATTGCATTTTTTCATGAAGATGTGCATCAGAATGTACTATCTGCCATGAAAGGCAAGCTGCCAAACATTCACATGCTCCAGCAGCAGGCCAGAGAACTTGTAGTGCAGCCTCTGCTGAGTAGTGTGGCATTTCCTCATGTTGTCATTGTGATTGATGCTCTGGATGAGTGTGCAGCTGATTCTGGCAAGAATGGCAAGCCAGGTCATGAAAAACTGGTAGATGCTCTTGTTACAGAATTTGCAGCCTTTCCATCATTTGTTAAAGTCTTTGTGACTTCAAGGAAGGAAGGGATTATCACTCACCGACTACCTCAATTTAAATCACTGCAAAATATAGATCTCACCTCGGTTGATGATACTCAAAATGACATTTCCATATATATCAACTGCAGGTGTAAGAAGATTCAGCAGAAATATGGTCTTAATGGCTGGTCTGATGATGCAGATGTTTCTCAGCTTGTGGTTTATGCTGACAAACTATTTGTCTGGGCAGATGTTGCATGCTCCTATATTGAGACTGGTGATCCACTTACCAAACTTGAAAGACTTCTCTCTGAGGGGCATGTTGCGGCAGGCCCTGGTGAATCACTTGAAAAGCTCTATACTCATGTCTTGCAAAACAGTCTTCCAAGAAATGCTGAAGCTATCGATAAATCAAATTGGCATTATGTAGTTGGAGCAATTGTGTGCTGTAAAAAGCCACTATCTATGCCAGTCATGGATGCATTTTTGGGTCTTTCAAAAGCAAAGAAAAAGTCAAAAGCAGAGAGAAAGACTCTTATAAATGGCCAACAAGTCAATTTATCTTCAATAAGGTACATAACATCTGAAATTTTGCCAATTTTAAAAGATCAAGATGGAACAATACAACTGCTTCACAAATCAGTCTTTGACTTTCTGACAAAAAATGCCAATGATCAGTTTGAAATCAAGCTGCCAGTACACAATTGCATTTTGCTGTTCCATGCTTTGAGCTAATGACAGAACATTTGACATACAACATTTCAAATTGAAAACACTACTCTTTTGAATTTGGAAGTGCCTGATATAGCAGCCAGAATTGAAAAACACATACCTGGACCTTTGCAATATGCATGCCAATACTTTGTAGTTTATATTTTAGAGAGTGATAACAAATACACTTCAATCATAGAGGAACACTTGTCAGACTTCTTGGCAAATAAAGTGCTATATTGGATCGAGGTTATGAGCTGGCTCGGAAAGGTCTACGAGGCAGAGGAGGCTATACAAAATATTTTGACATTTCTAGAGGTAATGAATAAACTGATCAATTGTGATGAGAAAAACTAGACCTTGGTTTTTAAAAGGGCAATGATCAAAATGGTCTTGTAAATGACTGTATTGCACTGTTGCAAAACACTAGAACTCCAATTGATTTGGGAGCACTTCAAGTATATCATACAGGGCTAGCTCTGTGTTCTAGCTCTAGTGCCTTAGGACAAAAGTGGCTACACCAAATTAAGTACAAGAAAGTAATGTGTACTCATTCAGTATGGGCAACAGCAATACGGGTACTTGAAGGTCATACTAGCTCTGTGATGTCTGTGGTATTCTCTCCAGACACCATGCTTGCCTCTGCATCTTCAGACAAAACAGTGTGCTTGTGGGATGTTCAGAAAGGAGCCCTTATTGGCTCTGCACTAGATGGTCATACTGACACAGTGGCTGTTGACACCTCAGTGATTCCACAAACACTCAGGTGTAAGTCCCTACATATATTCACTCTTTATCTTTACTGATATCCCGTAGTATATCCTTTCTTATTATTCAGGTATACTACGATACATCTAAGTGATTCCACAAACACTGAGGTTATATCCTTTCTTATTATTCAGTGATCTCGCCCTGTCCCTTCTGTAACCCGGTCCACTGCTCTACAGGTTATGGGCCCCGACAAAACTTTTGATATCTCGACCTCGAAAGTCATGCTACCGAAGCTCGAGAGCGACAGATCCAATTGGTCCCTGTACCAAGAAAGGGTCCTCAACGCTCTCACGTCAAAAAAGCTTCGTCGGCACGTCACGGGTACCGCGCGCAAGCCGGAGGAACTCACGGAAAGCAGTGGCAACTTCTTCAAGCGTTCATCACTTGCTCCACTGTCTGACAAGGAGTTGGAAGCGCACGAGGATGAGGTCGATGATTGGATGCAGAAGCAAGCTCAGGTTCTGGAGGTTATCTATGGGACAATCGATAAGTCTACGTTCCTCCAGATCAAGAACGAACCTACCGCTGCCGATGTCTGGAAAATGCTTGTTTCGATCTACGCGAACAAGGGTGTCATGTTCGAGACTGATCTGCTCACTCGTCTTCAGACCTCTCGTATGGTAGAGGGCGATGATATGCACACGCACCTGTCTAATCTCTCGACCATGCGAGAATGCCTCGCCGAAACAGGAACTGCAGTCGATGACACCCATTATGCCGCCTACATTCGCACCTCTGTCTCCCTTATCCCAGCCTATCAGCCTATGATCTCGACTCTCACTACAAATGCCCGAAATGCCGGTCGGAAAGTCACTAGCACCGAACTCCGCCTGCATCTCATCGAGGAATCGGACAACATGAAGTACCAGGAGAATATCAACAAGTCGAACCAGGCAATGCAGGCAATGCTCTCGGCACACTCGAAGCCGAAAGGGAAAGGAAGCAGCTCCAAGGGAAAGGAGAAAGCAAAGTCAGGCCGTCATTGCAACAACTATGGGAAGGATGGGCACACAGACGATCAGTGCTTCTCCGAGGGTGGAGGAAAAGCTGGGGAAGCCCCCGATTGGTGGGTCAAGAAGAACAGTGGTAAACCTAAGGGGAAAGGGAAGGAAAATCCAGCAAACAGCGCCGCCCGAAAGGCCGAAGGCAGCGATGACGAAAATTACGCCTTCCTCTCCATCTCGTTTGATTCTCCCAGTGACGACGATTATCCCAATGTCGCACTTGTCATCACCTCCGGGCATGATCACCACGCCCACACCACATCTTCCTTAGCTGGTGTCATCATTGATTGCGGTGCCAGCAGCCATTTTTCGCCATCTCGCGATAAATTTCTAAATTACCACGAGATCAGCCCTGAGCCCATTCGCGCCGCCGACGGACGTACCTTCAGCGCTATTGGAAGAGGCAATCTCCGTGTCAAACTACCCATGAAGGATGGGGAGAAGTCACGATCCATTCTTCTCAAGAAGGTCTATTACGCACCTCAGATGGCCTTCACACTCATTTCCGCATCGTGTCTCGATCGCGCTGGGTGTTCCCTCCACATCGAAGGAGGAGAGTGTGTTATCCGCGGCCCCAAGCCAGAACATCGAATTATCGGTCGTGTCCCCGAAATCCGTGGACTTTACCGTGCCGATCCATCTGCCGTATCCCCACCCCCTCGCCTAACTGCCAGTCTGGCATCTAAAGGCATGTCCATCAGTGAGCTCCATCATCGTCTGGGGCATATCAATCACAAGGACATTGGGAGGCAGTTCGCCTCGGGATGATAACACTGCGGGCATTGGCCGATATGCCCGTTGGATATGAGTTGAATATATAATGAGTTTATTTATAATACACCCGAAAAATGATCGACGAACAAAGGGTGGGATTTTTTACAATATATTCTATAATATGCCCGCATCAAAATCGGCGCCGATATCACGGAGAAATTAGAGATAGGATCACTGTTTGTTCGCCGGTGAAAACTCGAATGTATTTGTAATATCATCACCGTTGATCCGGTGAGCATATGGCGAGCATGTGGTGAAAATGATCGATAGATTTATTTGGAATACCAATGATCTATCGGCAGGAGATTGATCGTGAGTTTGTTTCCAATATCCTCGATATATGATCGACAATTTTGTTGTGATCATATTGTGTGACACCACGCGCCCGTAAGCGCCACACTCAACGACGCGAACGAGGTAGTGCAGCGGCGGTGACTACGATAGGTAATATAGATACACTATAAGCACATAGATGCTGGACAGTCCGTTGTCAGCCCGAGTCTACCGTTATATGGGTGTTCTTTTCGGAAGCTCGTGCAAGTAGTTCATTAGCCTCAGCTCACGAGCGGATGATAACATATTGCATATTCTGCGCTTGTAAAAGTGTTTCCAACTAAAAGTACAACAGGTCTAGATCTACCATCGTTTCGTCCCTATCTGTCATTCTCTGACCTATCAATGATTCCAACTCACACCTGCCGAGGACCAGACTCATGGCAGGCCCAACCGCTGTCGTGGAGCAACCCCCTTGGGAATGCCATGATGCTGAGTGACGCTTCGTGCCTTCTCCACAACGGAACGCCTTGGCGTAGAGCCAGCTGTGCTACGTTTGGCGTCCCGCAACGCCTTGAGTCTGTCGGTCGCTTTCGACGGTGGTACTATAGGGTCATTGCGGAAGCCTCGCAGAGCAGATCGCAAGACGGGTGCTTCTGAACTATAAGCATCGCAGATGTCGCGAAGTCCGTGAAATTTCGGCAGTTCATTGACCGACTGCGCCCGCTCGTGGTCACTTTCGTCAGTTTCCTTCCTTTGCGTCCGGTCAAGACTAACTGGTCATCGGCGTTCGCGTTCATCGAAAAGCCATGGAGGCTGATCAGTAGGGTCGGAGGCCCTCTCGAGGTGGTAGGCTTTCATGGTGCGAGTGAGGCGCAATTCTTGGCCAGGCGGAGTTTCTGAACAATACCCTACTTAGGCGAAATGGCATGGGATCCTTCGGGTGCAGCGCCTTGGCCGCAAAATCCAGCTTCATATCCTCAAACGACTTATAATGCGTCGACCCCCAAAACTTCTCATCCGGCTCTCAATACTGAACACCATCCCCTCCGGCGCGCCCGGCGCCACAAACAGCTTCTGGTCGCCCGTTTCGTGCTCAAGAAGAAGCACATCATCACCCTTGAGGCGCGCAGCACGGAGCTCGCTGATGGGGATCAGCACGGCCTTGACAAAGGGGAGCACACCGATCTCCTCGATGTTGCCCTCCTTGCAGAACGCGAGCTTTTCTGCGAGCTTGAGCTTCTTGCGCATCAATCTTGGTGTTCGGGTTCGAGGACAACATCTTGCCACCTGCAAGCCCGGGGACCATGGCATTCATCAGGTGCACGCGCTTGCGGTAGCCAAGACGCGGAAGGTAAATTTCTGCGAAGGTGAAAACTTTGCGCTGGGGCGGGCGTTGTGATGAGCGTCGTGGTGATTTTGCAAGAAGATGAAGGAACTCACTTGGTCGACACCACCGAATTGGAAATCCACATCGAGGTATTGCTCGCCAAGTGAAGTATAACAGCCCGCTCAGCAGGGGGCTCTCCACCTGCTTCACGACCTCCGCACCAGCCTTCTACCCATCGTGTTCTGTCACCGTTGTGCAGAGCTTGTAGTCGTCGAGGTTGAATTCCCTGGTAATGAGTTGGTAGGATGAGCCCTCGACAAAATGCAATTCGAGGTAGGAATCCCAAGGGAGGTAAACACTGCGAGCAGGTGTTGGTAGTATTTTGTCCGATGTGCGACGAGCTCTAAAGGTGCTTTGAGGTTGTCAAGGAGTGCGTGTACGTCTAAATGCCGATACAATTAGATTGCTAGGTCTTTTGCAACAGAATTTGTTTGTGGGCTTGCTGCGAGCAGAATCTTGACCTAAGAGAGATGACTATTAGCATACAAGGTCAAGGCGTGTAATGATTTCAAGAAGGAAATCAAAAACACGATGAAATGAGCTTGGAACTTACTTCCACGTCCGCCCGCAAGAAATCAGCGATCTTTGCTAGGGGCACAAAGTATCCGATATGTGCTGTCCACCGCACGTCAACGTCCGATCACCGCGAGTTCGACATAAAAGCAATACTTACATCATCCAGTAGGTGCCTTTCGTATATCACAAAAGAGCCGTCAGCGCAAGATACAACTTAGATGTGGCAAGAGATGATAACACACCTCAGTAGGCTTTCGGCGACCGACCCTCCGCCAACGATGAAACTGTAGGGATTATCTCCAAGAAAGAGGGGTGGTTGGCCGAAGGCGATCAGAACTGAGCCAACAATGCAGACAGAGGATCGAACGAACCAGTTCCAATCATCCACACCGGGCCTGCAGATTCTGAGAGTATACCACGGTCCGAGTAGATGGAGATCTGCGACTTGCCATCGCCGTCGAGATCGTGGTCCGCGAGCCACGCCCACATGCCCTGCTTAAATTACAAATTACAATGCCGCAGTTAAGCAAACCGCATGTCAAAAAAAAAGCACAGCAACAGGAACACTCGCCTCCTCCCAATATGAAGAAATGACCAATACTAACTGATTCCTTGTGTCCAGTGGAATGTGAGTGACCGCAGCTTCGATGACATATAAGAGAATATATCTGACTTCGTGACAGTTCCACGACTACGTCAACACTGAACTGATTCACAATAAGACCTATGCCCACCGTCTTCCTCCCACTTTCATTGAGCAGGCTCGCCACTTGGCCGACTTCCACGAGGACGGTCTTGTCTGACAAGGAAATCACGGGCGTTGGCAACAGTACGGTCTTACATGCATATCTTTCAACTGATGGTGGCTTATCCTTTATCGTTAGTCGCTGGCCGCACACTCCTTCACCAATCCTCACTTCCCTGGAGCGCATCGCATTCAACGGCGACCCACTGCAATTCTTATTGATCCAGACAACCTACCAGCCATTCATTTCCTTTTTCTACCAAACTGGCATGATCAATGAACGTCCCGAGTTAAGGGCATTCGTATGTTTCCAAGCCTTTGATACTAATCAATTTCTAATCTATTACTTCGGGTCATAGCCAACTACGCTTCTGCTATCGTCATTGAGCTGCACCGTGGTTCTCCCCCCGACCTCCGCGACTTCCTCCGCATCAAGTTCAAGAACGGAACCACGGAGAACTTCAAGGACGTTCACGTCTTCGGCCATCGCTCTGACATCCCTCTGACTGGGTTCATCTACCGTGCTGTCATTCTTCAACGAGCATGAAGCGGAATTAAAGCGACTGATGAGGTGTAAGGGTGTGGATAGACTTAGGAGTTCACACCAAACTAAACACGACCACTGATTGGATTGTGTGTAGATGTAGGTATGTATAAGTCTAAAGATTATATAATACAGAGGTGCTGGCTATATATGGCCAGCACCTTTAGAAATAAACAAAGACAAACAACGATCGCTACCATATTCGGTAACGCCCGTTACACTCTCCCCCTATAGATCGAGCCCCCGGCTCGATCTATCCCCAATTCCGTTATTTGGATAGTAGACTTGTGTAAGTCCACCATCGTGTTCTCGATGGCTATAGACATATACTTTTATATGTCTGAAATTTTTTTTTTTTTTTTTTTTTTTTTTCGCGGGCGGTACTGTCGTCCCGCCCCTCACGCCGCGCCCTCCACCTCGCCGTCCTCCAACCCCGACGGTGCTCGCCCTGAGACCGAGCCGTCCATGGGGTCGTCTGGCACCTCTCCGCCAGTCCCTTGCATCGGGTCACTGGGTCCCCCCGCGTTTGCGGGTGGCCCTTCGCTTACACTGCCCACCCCAGCCCTGAGACCTGGTGTGGGCGCCGATACCGCCGCCGCTGTTGCTCCCCCTGAGGTCGTCGCACTTCCCGACGGCCCCGCGCCTGACCCCAAAGGTCCGGCCTCGGATGACCCATAGTTCAGGGCCGCCCGGACTCCCGCCGTCAACTGGTGTGCCACCGTCAACGGCGTTCTTGACGCGGTCACCGACCCTACGGCCGATGACCCTGCTATACTGGACATCGACATCGTCGATACTCCACTCGCGCCAGCTACTGGCACGTTAGTTCGTCGTGATGGTGGATACCACCACGTCGCTTCCCCCGGCAACGTGTCTTGAGTCCAGTCATGCTGGGTCAAAGCATAGTTGGCCATCCGTGAAAACACGGCGCTGGCCTCGGGATCCTCGGTGTGGCCGCCCTGGTAGTCCCGGAGCCACTCCATCCCGAAAGGCTGAGCGTCGACGAAGCGTTCGACGCTTACTCCTTGTTGAGCAAAAAATGCGGCGATGTCTTCCATCGTCACATTGTCGAGCGGCTGTGCGAACCGCTCGACTGTCTCGACTTCTGCAACGCTCCTTCCGAGCAATTGCAGCGTGTTGCGGTACAGATTCACTGTACCCATCAACTCACAGGCCATTTGGAGGAATCGAGTTCGATTCCTCATTGCCGCCAGGTCGGCGACACGCCTCGGCGCGCATGGCATGATGATGTTCATGCCGCGGATGTGCGTCAAGGACACTCCCCCAGGTCCTACTACCGTCCCCGGGTACTGGGGTCGGCCATTGTTAACGATGGTTGCCCGATTCCGGTACAACCATGCTGCCCAGGTCTCCGCTGGATCACCATAGTTCGGGTTCGGAACCTTCACAGGTTTCGGCCCCTTGCCCACGGCGTACTTCGCCGTCACGGCAGCCTGCTTTGCCTTCGCCCATGTAGGGAGTCGCCATTGTGTCATTGCCGACCGCATCACCTCTGTGCGGTTGGCGTCTGCAATCTGCTGGCAGACTGCAACGAATGCTTTCATTCGCTGCAACGCAAACTCGTTGCCTGGGATATTGGCTGCGGCTATCCAAGCCTCCAGCTCTCCCGCTGACGCGGGCATCCCGGTTCCTCCTGCAGGCATCCCCATCCGCGGGGGAGGCAGCCCCATTCGCTCGTTCTCGGCGGCGCGTTGCGCTCGCTTCCCGAATCGGAGCGTATGATCGACGGCGCTCAGATGAGCCCCGCCGGGTAGCCTGATGTGGTCCGTAGACCCCAATGGCGCCACCAGGTTGACTGGCGCCGGCCTACGAATGGCCGGCGTCGTAGTCTGCGCCCCGACGGGCACGGATACCCCGTACACCTCGACAGGGGTCGGGTACGTCCCCACGTCGATATCCATATAGTCGCCATGACTGGCGTCTGTATCCTCATGTTCTGCCGGTAGCCCGCCCGGCAGCTGACTCGCTGGAGACAGTCTCGACGATGTCGGTCCTGCCTCGTATGACGTGATGGTTTCACCGTCGTCGGTGCGGGAGCGCTTTCGCTTCCCGCCTCCATCTTCCTTGTCGCGAGCCTCCAACTGCCCGCGCAGCTCCCTACACTCGTTTTCGCGAGCATAGAACTGCTCGCGAAGCTCATCATAATCGGCGCACAAGCGTCGATAATCCGTATCGAAGGACCGCAACTTGTTGCGCAAGTCCTCCCTCTCAACCTTAAGAGCTGCCAAGTCGGCGCTCTTAATATGTTCCTTTTGTTTGCGGTGGGCTCTCTGTAGGCCCTCCGCTTCCGTGATGGAATCCATCAGCATGTGCGCTGCATACGCCGTGCACGTCGTACACCCTCTCGGGTGACTGATCAGGTTGACCTGCTCATTGTAGGTCCACCTCAGCTCGCTTGCGCTCGCTGCTTGTTCCACTGACCGTGAGCGTTCTCGCGCGCGGCCACTCCCACTCTCTCGTTGCGGCGACAGGTATCTGCCACCGCTATCCCTCTCTCGGGACCGTTCACGTCCTCTCGTTGGGGATCGCGACCGCTTTCGGTCACGCTCCCCATCCCGTCGGCTGTCTCTGGGACGGGATTCTCTTCCGCCCCTCGCGTTGTCGTTGTTATCGGGACCACCCATTGGGTGGTCCGGCCTGTCTGGTCGGTCATCGCGCGGTGGTCGCTCCATCCGTTGATGGTGCTGAAGAAAAAAAATCTCAACACGTCACACTGTCGTGTTTGTGACGCTCGGCTTATGCCGATTTTTTCTTCCCACTCTGAGACCTGTTCGGTCCCGTGACTGCGCCCTCGCGGGCCGTATGTCTCGACGCCATTCGTCGCGCCCCCGTCTTAGCGCGCGTCGTCACCGTCGCCCGCCGGGGAAGGGCTGTCCAGTCCTTCACCCCAATGAGTTCGAGGTAGCTGTCCAGCGCTTCGAGCTCCTCACATGTCTTGAGCGGCTCCCATGTAGAGTCGCCCATTGTCCACTTGACCAGGAAGGACACCTCCTTCCCGGTCCACTGATGCCCGACGATTTCGTCGACATAGTATTCGGTTTCGTCGGGGGCCCCAAAATCATAGGCCTCCGGCGTCGCTCTGTTAGGAAACAGAGCGTCGTCATTCGCCTGATGTGGGCGAATCCTCGATATGTGGAAACGCGGGTGTATCCTGCGCTTCCTAAGAGCTTCTGGTAACTCCAACACATAGTTGGACGTCTCCGGAAACACCTCGAGGACCCTATACGGGCCCACGTATTTAGGTAGTAGTTTACCCGCCCTCCCGGGCGGTAGGGACAGGTTATCCGTTGATAGATAGACAAGGTCGTCCTTACCTATCACTGGATCAGGTCTCCTCCGCGTGTTCGCGTGGTGTCGCTGAAATGTGCGTGCCGCGATAATCGCGTCGTGCGCCGCTGCCATGTTTCGCAGCGCATTCGCTGCGAACTCCTGAACCCCCGGTGGCGCTTTCGTCCCCGGGTCGATCTTCGTCATCACCGTTGGCATATAGCCGTGGTTAACCTCAAACGGGGCGAACCCCGTTGCCGCGCTAATACTCGAATTAATTGCGAATTCGACCATCGGCAGCGCTACGACCCAGTCCCTCTGGTCTGGTCGTATACACGATCGGATGATCTGCGCGATCGACCGATTCGCCCTCTCTGTGGCACCATCCGTCTGAGGATGGAACGCTGTAGACATCAATAGCGTTGACCCCATCAGTCGGTGTAGTTCCTTCCACCACTTGGATGTGAACTTGGGGTCCCGGTCGCATACGATCGAGCTCGGGAGACCGTGCAGTCGCACTACCTCCCTCATGTAAATCCACGACAGCTGTGACGCCGTCGTTCTCGTATTCAGTGGTACTAGGTGCACCTGGGACGTCATCCGGCATACCACTACCCACAAGTAGTTGTATCCATCCACTTCCGGGAACGGACCTACAAAGTCCATCCCGATCGACTCCCATGGCTTCGTGGGTATCGGTAACGAGTGCACCAGCCCCGCCGGTGCTCGGTACTCTCCTTTCGTCGTTATACACGTCTGGCAGGACGCGCAAAACGCCTCGACTTCACGCTGAAGTCGTGGCCACCAGTACCACCGTCGCACATAGTCGGCGGTACGTTGTGGACCGAAGTGGCCCACTACTCGGTGCGCACGTTCAATCACTTGCCCGTGCAGTGATTGTGCCCCGTTCTTTGCGGAGGGGATGCATAGCACCTCCTCTCCGCCCCTATTCTTCCCCCACACCAGTCCTTCCTTTACCCGAAAGGATGGGTGCTGAGCGGGTGCGCTCACTACCTTTTTAAACAGCGGGTCCGTCTCGTACCCCGCTTTCACCGCGGAGAGGAATATCTCATTCCCCTCCCCGTTCTCGACTGTCGATCTCAGGTCCGCTCCGCGTTCCCGAGACTGAAATACGGTGGGGTCGTCCGCACTGTTCGCGACCGACTCCCCCGCGTCGCCGTTCTCGGCGGCGGCCGCTAGCTCTGCCGCCCTCACATCTCGCTCTTGCACCAAATCCCGGAGCACCGCTATTCTGCTGTACTCCTGCTTAAACGCTTTTTGCTGGATCTGTCGTTCCACGACCTTATCCACCACTTCTCGTACCCTATCCCACGGCAAGTCGTCGTGTCTTGGGTCGAGTCGAACATCTGCGTTAACGTAGTCGTTCATCGTGAATCTGTCATCCCAGACATCACTCTCGTGATATCTGGACAGCGCATCCGCTACTTTATTTAGTGATCCTTTGACATAACGAATGTCAAAGTCAAAGCGAGATAGATATTCCATCCATCTCGTCTGGCGGCTAGATAGCCGCCTCTGCGTCTGGAAGAACTCCAGTGCCTTGTGGTCGGTTACCACATGTATGCGGTACCCTATAAGCTTATCCTCCCACTTAAGGAGGGCTTCTAGTATCGCTATCGTCTCTTGCTCGAACACACGATAGTGTCTTTGAGCATCCGTAAATTTGCGGGACATAAATCCCGCCGGCCTACATGTCTGCCATGTCGGTCCCTGTCCGTACATTGCGCCTACGCCGGATACCGACGCGTCGCAGATAACCCATATGGGTTCATCCTTGCCATGGTCCAATGGCACCAGGACAGGTGTTTTGCAACACGCGTCCTTAATTGCTTGAAAGCATGACTCGTGGATGGGCCTCCATGCGAAGGCCTGTCCATTCTGTGTCATTGCTGACAGTGGTGTCGTATACGACGATATATCTGGCAGAAAGTGCGCCAGATACTGTACAAGACCCAGAAATCTCTGGATATCGCCGTAGTTTCGCGGTCTCCGCCATTCGCGGATACGCGCCATCTTGTCCGCTGTCGCGTGCAATCCCTTGTCGTCGATTACATGCCCTAGGCAATCGACTTTATCGGAGTAAAGTTCACACTTTTCCTTCTCAAGGTAGAACTTGTTCTCCCTTATCTTGTCAAAAACGAGCTTGAGATGCTTCTCGTGCTCATCTACCGTAGCGCTGTATATGAACAAGTCGTCCAAGTATACATGTAGAAATATTCCGATAAAGTCTCGAAATATCATCGTCATGACTCTCTGAAACGTCGCTGGCGCGTTACAGTCCCCTATCTGCATTGTGTGGCTCACAAATGTGCCAAACACAGTTGCGAACGCGCTTTTGCGCACGTCCGGCGGATGGACGCGTACTTGCTCGTATGCATCCGAAAAATCGATTTTTGATCGAATTTTTGCTCGTGCCACATCCAGTCGGATCTGGTCCTGGTCCGGGAACGGCGTCACATCCTTAATCGTGTTCGCATTCCTTTTCCGACCGTCGACTGCTGTTCGCAGTCGGCCGTCTTTCTTTGGTATACAAAGCATTGGTGCAGCTTGTGACGTCTGCACCGACTCCCACCATCCCGCGCGTGTGTAACACATACAGGCACTACAATGTAGCGTGTCCCACTGTCCAGCGGGGCCATACATGTAGCCGTATTGACGGCACCAGCGGGGCCGCTGGAGCACCAGCGGGGCCACTACATGTAGCCGTGTTGCACGGTACCAGCGAGGTCTCTACATGTAGTTGCCTGGCATGGTATCAGCGGGCCGGCCTATATGGTGCTGGGGGCAGCGGGGTGCTAGCAGGGGGTTGCCCACCTCTGCGGACCTCCGCGGGTCGCTTCTTTTCGGGCATATCTGGGTGCAGCGGGTGGGGGGCTAGCGGGGGGGTTGCTCACCTCTGCGGACCTCCGCGGGTCGCTTCTTTTTGGGTATATATGGGGGCAGTGGGGTGGGGGGCTAGCAGGGGGGTTGTTCACCTCTGCGGACCTCCGCGGGTCGCTTCTTTTCGGGCATATATGGGGGGGCTAGCGGGGGAGTTGCCCACCTCTGCGGACCTCCGCGGGTTGTTTTTTTGGGGGCACACCCAGCACTGCAGCGGGCCTGGGGGCAGCGGGGTGGGTTGCCCACCTCTGCGGACCTCCGCGGGTTGCCTTTCGGGCATATATGGAAGCAGGGTGGGGGCTAGTGGGGGGTTCCCAACTCTGCGGCCCTCCGCGGGTCACTTCTTTTTGGGCATATATGGGGGCAGCGTGGGGGGCTAACAGGGGGTTACCTCTGCGGACCGCCGCGGGTTGCTTTTTTTGGGGCATATATGGGGGGCAGCGGACCTCCGCGGGTCATCTTTTACCTCTGTAGATCCTTGTCTGTGGGGCATACTACATGTAGTGTGTCTGGCAGCGGGCCTCTAAGTCTGCGGAACAATACATGTCCGCGGGTTGTTACATTCTCACCTAGATGCTATATTTTCAAATCTGCGGGGCTCATTTCAAGCCATATGTCCGCGGAGCTCCGTTACCGCAAGAATATTCATATTCAAACCACTGACAGAGGTGCACATAAGTATGATGAGTCCAATCCCCCTTGTTATAAATCATCCTCCCGAGGCCCATCAATTTCTTCACGCATGGTACGAAATGCACTTAGAGCAGTTTCCTCACTGTGAAGTTTGGCAACCTCCACCAGGTAAAGCTGACGAGCCGCGGAGGCATATGATACGTTGTGGAGTTGTTGAAATGCTTTGATCTCAGCGTGGAGACCAAGGAGCTCTCGCTGGGTCATTGGCTAATAAATGACTGTTAGTTTTGTTAAAACTGTGCAAGTAAACGATTTACAGGGTCCGCGGGGACTAAAACGGAACCGGAGGCTAGAGCCTGGAAACCCCCATCCTTGTGCATATGTGGCTGATCAAATAGGTAAGCCATGAAAGACAATGATCAGCAATTGTTCCGCTTACCCCCGGATCTGCCTCAGCCTTCTTCAACTCTTTTGCCTTTAGCGCCTCAGTAAGCAGCTTCTGCTCCGTAGAAGCGGCCAAAAATTGGGGAACAAGGTACTCTTTCTCGCCAGACTTGATGACAACATGTCCGCGGAGCGGTGCAGACTGTATGACTGCGGGGTTGGGTTGCGCAGAGGTTGATGAGTTATCAGTGTTCATGTGTGTGGTGTTCATCAGTGCCTGAACAAGGTCCAGAAGAGCCTCGACCTTTATGGTCTGGAACGGCCTTGACCTTCAACGTGTGATAAGAACCTGGTAGAACAATGAGGAATGATTGATAAGAGAAAATAAGAATCTGGTAGAACAATGAGGAACGATTGATAAGAGAAAATATTATATTTAGACACCGGTGTCACGTGATAGTTGTTTAAATTTTCAAAATTTTCCCCCCCTCTTTCCTCACTCTCATATCCGCAACCCCGCGCCCCAACCCGCACTCCAGCTCCGCGCACTAGCTTCATGTCTATTCTCATCCTCAAATCTATTGACCAGGAGCTTGCCATTGCGGTCGCAAGCGGGGATCGTGCCGCCCTGGCCGCGGTCTACAAGAAAGCAGTATGGTTCATTTTTATTTGACTTCCCTTCAGATTACTGACTTCACTTTATTTATGTAGAAAAAAGTCTGGCCCGAGGCAAAGGCCAGCACTGACCCAAAGGTGGTCGAGGCCCGGCTCGCGTCTCTCCTCGGCGCCACTATCAGGGAACTGCAGGGCATTCAGCACGGCCCCACGGACTTCGATGAGCGGCTCAAGGGCCTCCGCAAAATTGTGCGGGTGCATGAGCGGGCATCCGCGGCCAATGCTGCAAGGGCTGCGGAGGAGGCAAGGGCCGCGGAGGAGGCAAGGGCCGCAGAGGAGGCAAGGGCCGCGGAGGAGGCAAAGGCCGCGGCGGAGGAGGCGAGGGCAGAGCTGGCGAGGAGAAAGAGGGAGGAGTTGGAGAAGGAGTTGAGGGAGAAGGCCGCGGAGGAGAAGGCCCAAAGGCAGGCCAAGAAAAGGGCAGAGAAGGAGAGGAAGGAGGCAGAGAGGGAGCGAAAGGCGCTGGAAGAGGAGGAGAGGGCAAGGGCAGAGAGGGAGAAGGAGAGGGTGAGGGCGGAGAAGGCCGCCCGCAAGAGCGCCTCCAAGGAGAAGGCCGTGGACTTGGAGAGGGCAGAGAAGGAGAGGCGGAGGAAGGAAAAGGGGAAGAACAGGGAAGTAGCGGAGCCCGCGGGTGTAAAGCCCGGTAAGTTCACTTCTTTCTTTCATTGTTCATACTGACCATTTATTCAAGGGCCCCGTATCCGTGCCGCGGACCCCCTCCCCTCCGCTGTGGACATGGGCCGCTCATTTCAGGACTTGGCCCGGGAGGATGATGAAGACATGGACGCGTCGCTCTACGACCCCCCATGTGCGCGATGCCTGCGGAAGGGGCTGGGCTGCTTGAAACCGGGGGGAACGAAGGCGACTGCATGCTTGCCTTGCAAGTATGCAAAGCAAAGCTGCATCCATGCAGCAGCGCTCGGGGTGTCCGACTCCGCGGGATGGTCGAAGCCCAGCAAGCGGGCAAGAAACTTGACCCCAGAGTATGTCCCAAGCGAGGAGGACAACGCCGCGGGCCCGTCCAGTAAGTCTTTTCTTTTTTGGTTCACACTATTGTTAACACCATTGCAGTGACCCGCGCTGAGCGCGCCGCTGCAACGTCCGCCCCTGCCATGTCCGCGCCCTCCGAGTCCGCGGAGCTTGCTGCATTGCGGTCCACCATGAGCCTCATGGAGGCCAGGGTGAAGCAGCTCCTCAAGCGTGACAGGGAGAGGGCCTTGGATCTGGAGCTCCTCCATTTGGAGGTGGAGGAGCTCCATGAGAAGAACAAGGTGGTGAAGGAGGCAGGGATGGACAATGCGGCGTTGGGGGAGCACCATGGGACTGAGCTGTGGCTGATCCGCAAGCGGTTGGTAAGGCTTGAGAGAAGGGGAGCCGGGCAGAAGGTAACACACACAGAGCCACCTGAGGCTGACACCCGGCTGTCGACACCCCCGGAGACGCCTGCGCAGACACCTGGGTTGCAGGATGTGCCTGCAGAATGGGCTGCAGCATTCGCCACAGACAACGCCGCGGACCCCGTCGCTCTCGGAATAACGGACATCTGGAAGACATCCCCACCTCCGCCCAAAACAACTCCGCCCCCCCTCCCAACATCCGCCAATTCCATGGCTTCATCGGCCCCTCCGCGTGCTTTTCCATTGGGCAGGCCAAGCCGCTTGTCAACTCCGACATCTGCACCATCCACCCCCGCCAAGTCCGCGGATCCGCAAAGTCCTCCGCCGGCCCCCAAAACCCCCTCCCCAAGGCTGACCACCCCACCACCCACCACCCCGAGCCCCCCTCCCAGCCCTCGAGGTGAAAAGCGCAAGGCGTCGGATGAGGGTGGTGGTGATAGGCCCTCTAAAAAGTGATGTGCACCCCGCGGACATGATTTTTTGGCGACCCTGTGGACAATCTTTTTTTTTGCAAACCCGCGGACCTTATCCTTGTTTTTTACCAAACTTACCAATATCTTGTAACACTTCTTCAAATATTAGCAAGTAGAAGAAGTAAATTGTTTTATATATTCAAAGTACTATGTACAAAATAATAGTGCTCTTCAAAATCAGAATTTTCTCAAGTAAGTAAAATGTGAATTCAAGTACAAGCAAAAGACTAGCGGCGCTTTGATCTTCCGATGCCAACCCCCGCGGACTTCTTTGTTTTGGCTCGCGTTGTGGTCCCATTGCGTGTGCGGCTGCCCCTGGTATTGGCACCAAAGTCCGCGGCCTCTGCAAGCAGTAAATCCTGCTTTGATTTCTTTCGCCTAGTCTGTCCTTCAACATGCTTGCGCTTGCGTGTAACCGGAGGTGGGGGCAGAGTTGGTGTACCAGGCGCAGAGGGAGTAGGAGTGTTGGGCGGTGGATTGAGGAGCTGCATTGTTGCCGGCACCATATCCCGTGGCAGCCCTTCACCAGGCCCATTGATGGTTGGCTGTGTCGGACGTCCGCGGGCATTTAAGCAGTGCATTGTTGTTTCATCAATGGTGACCTGACTTTCATTGATGTTGAGACTGTATTCATTAGTCTGTTCTCCAGGTCCGCGGGGTTCGTTGGGTGCTCCGCGGGGTGCGTTGGGTGGTCCGTGGGAGTCGTTATCTTGTGATTGATTCTGATTGTGTTCTGAGAGTTCATCGGGTGGTCCGCGGGGTCCGTTATCTGGCGATGGACTGAATTGATTTGGTGAAAGTCCTCCGGGGGGTGACAGATGTTGGTTTTCATTTGGTGCTGGACTGCCGTGTTCGCCTTCACCATCACCGCCTTCCAGGTCTGACATGGAAATAAGGCTTTCTAAGGGGTCCGGAGCCGGTGCTTTTTTTTTGCCCTTCTTCCGCCTTGCTTTCTTTGCTGCTGCCGCAGCGGCCAAAGCTTCCTGGTCCTTGCGGGCCCCATAGACTGCCTCCATTCTCTCCTTTTTCTTGTTCAAGTAACAGGACCAGCGAAAGGTCGTTGAGGGTCCAAGCCTTTTCTGGCGGGAGCGCCAGAAGTCGAGCAACTCCCGGAGTTCACTCAGTCGGAGGTTCCGTGGGTCTTGAATTCGGATGTCCGCGGGCACGTACTCCGCGGAGATGAACATTCCATTGTCCGCCTTTATGGAAGTGAATGGAGGGGATGAGTAGAGGTGTCCCGATGCTAGTTCTGTAAAAAATTAGTATGGGTGGTCTAATATGACATTATCACATACTATAATGATGTTTTAGGAATGTGCGGACCAGAAGCTCCATGTCATCTTTGCTCTGTTGCACACCTTCTACCAACTCCGATAGAATGGGAAAACCGTCATTTTGTTGATCCAGCTGTAGGTCTGGACGTGGCTGAATTACTGTATCAGTCTGGTGCAGTGGGTCTGGTGCAATAGATTCTTGGAGGGAAAGGACATAGTCCATAAGCTTTCTTTTGAAGTCCTTCACCATGTGCGGAAAGGTATCAATGAAACCTTTGCTGATCACTCCTGCATTTGCCGCAATGCTGTCATGACTACTCCGCGGTGAACATCAGCACAAGTCCGCAGAGTCGATGAACAACTCACGCCCGAACATTCAGTTGCCCATCTTGGCCTTTCCATACCACAAAGGTAAGGGACAGCATGCCCATCTCTCGCCACCTGTTGGCATCCTCATTCTCCACTCGTTGAAAGCCCCGCTTATCCGCATTCCTGAGATAAGAAGGATCAACTCCGAGATGTCCGCGGACCCCGCGGAGTTACTCACTTGCGCTGCTCCTCAGGGGGAAAGCCCTTGGTGCTCCACTCACGGGCAGTGGCCTCTGCCTCCTGGAGTTGTTGCGGAGTGAGTTTGTTCATCACCCGTGCCAAAGCCTTGTTGCGTTGCTGGAAGGCCGCGGTGGGAGATTCATCGACCTCCTCCAGTATCTCTTTCAACTCTTCGGTAATCAAGCCGCGCATTGTCCGATTGACTACCTGGCGCGCAGTAACCTTCAAATTACCCGATGACTGGTTATATGATGGGTAGGGCCTCCAGTTGTTCCTCACCCAATCTGCCAGTTTCTGTATGCTGATCAGTGTGATGATACAGAGATACACACTCTAGCCTGACGGACCGTGGTAGCTGATGCGGACTTCTTGTCGGTCTTCGGCTCTGTTCCCTTTGCCTTCCAGAAGTTAAAAATATCAACCAAGACTTTGTCCCTAAAAATGGCCGCCCTTTTTGCCTTGTCCGACTCTGACCGGTACTCCTCTCGGTACTTGTTGAGGACCGCGCGCTCGTCAGCCGGGTAACGGGGCTCCTTGCTTGTCTTCTTCAGGGCCCCAGCGGCATGTGGGACTGTTTCTGGTGTAAAAATATTTTCGGACATGATGGAGCTCCGTAAAGAAGATTTCCTATTTGGGTCAAAAAGTGTTGAACTTCACGCTTGACAGTTGTCCCACAGTACCCCATTTGGCAAGGAAGTTTCCAGTTTGGGTAATATGAGGCACGGGTACAATCGATGGCCCCGATTGTGAGTGCAGCTGACCTTTGCACCATGAGGACATGTCCGAGAGTAATCAGTGATACATCAGTAGACAGGTTCTGATTTTTCCACCAAATCAGATCTCACCCTTACCCACCATGTTGCGTGCAGTAAAGCGCACACGTCGCAAGAAGGATGAAGTCCTTCAGGAAAGTTCTCGTTCACATGCCATGGATGTCGAGACAACAGTCAGGCATACCCAGAGGGGTGACATCGTGGAATCCAGGAGTGTCCCTTTGCGCAAGAGGTCACCGGACCCTGTTACATCTGCCCCTCAGGGTGTGCAAACCCATGTCCAACCCTTTGAGCATTCGGACATTCACTCAACGGAGCTGGATGACACTGATGAGGTTGCCCCCAAACGGGCCAAGGTGAATTGTTCTTTGATGTATTGTGTACATGTAACTGAATCAAAGCACAGACACAAGCTGATTACCTTCAAGAGTTTGTGAACCATGTTCCAGAGCTGTTGGAGGGGCTCCTTGGGAGAGAGTACATTGAGAATCAAACTCAATGTTCTGATTGTCCCAAGGGCAACTATGGACGTTGGCGTTGCCGAGATTGTCTCAGTGACAGGATACTCTGCCGGGGTTGCATGCGGACAACTCACAGGGACAATCCTCTGCATCGCATTGAGTTCTGGACGGGTCAATACTTCCAGACAGCTCAGCTGCAGGAGGTTGGTACCTACTTGCTGGTCCCTCACTCCTCCGGGAAAGCACTCTGTGATACGCTACAGCTGCAACAGGAGCAATTGGAGAATTACCAGGTGGAATACGACGATAAAGAACAGAAGAACCACCGCACAGAGCAGCAAAATGACCCCGCGGGTCGACATGCCAACTCCGCAGATGCCGCGGACGTGACTGAGCAGACTTCCTATGATGCAGAGGACAATGATTACATGGCGCGCTTGAGCCGTGCTTATGGTCAACAGCCAGAATTTCATCCAATTGCTGAGGCAGGGTCTACTCTGGACACAGTTGAAGTCGAAGTGGACGAGGAAGATGACAATGACACTGGCCTTAATGATGACCTTCCGACGAGAATGCCACGGCACGATGCTTTCAACAATCGTTATGTGCGCCTTGTACATGTCAATGGAATTCACTACATTCCACTTGTCTACTGTTCATGCCGCGGAGTCCGAGAGGTCAATACAGACCTGATGCACAAGCGATTGGTGCCTGCAAGCTTCACACGGTACAATACGCTCTTTACCACTGCAGTCCTTGATGACTATCGCCTTGCAAACCTGGAATGTAAGGCATCTGCATTTCAGTATTGGCACAAGCTCAGCCGGACTACGGCTGCAGCAACAAGCTCCGCGGACATCGACAACTTTTATCGCGAACTCCGCCGGCTCTCGCGTTCATGGAGATGGCTCAAGAAGCTCAAATGGGGTGGTTTTGGCAGCAATAACAGAGATCCCATGCAGACCACCGCAGGGGAGCTTGCCATCTTTTGTCCAACATGTCCGCAGCCAGGTGTGAATCTCCCCGCGGGGTGGTCCGCAGACCCGAATAAGTGAGTGCATTAAGTGACGACTGATCATTGTTATTGACATTACATGCAGAAAAGTATACATGAGGTCTTTTGTGGCAGACGGCAACTTCAAAGCGGATCATGTTCGCCAAAAGAACAATGCAATGGACGTTTGGCTGTCGGAAGGGTCAGGTATGATGGCTAACCGGGCCAATTATAATGAGTTCCTGAAGGAAGCATTCAATGTGATGACAGTGAGTCAAGTCCGATTACTTCCGCGGCATAGCCCGTGGGGTTCATCAACCCCGCGGAGTTCTGTAATAACGTCTATTTTAGAAAGCCCCTTGCGAGAATCAGTTCCGCGCTGTTGAGCAGGCAATGCTTGTGTCCAAAGCCTGTGATGTTAAAGGAATTGTAGCCATTGCATGTGCGCGGCATGGCTGTTTTGCCCCCAACAGCCTGTCGGACCTCCACGCGGGTGAGCAACAAAAGAATGTGGACTGGGCATTCCTCCAGGCGCTTAAAACAACAAATGTGGAAGACATCGACCAGGTGTTATTGATCTATGATATTGCCTGCCAATACATGGTACACTTTCTAAAGCGCATCGGCCACCTACTCCCCCCAGGAATGACTATTGCTCAGGCCATTGGACTACTCCATGTTCACGGTCACAAAGACGATTGCTTTAACCGCTTTGCAACTTCATTCATTCCAGGCGCTGCTATAGTTGCGGGTGAAATTCTGGAGAGTTTGTGGGCCGTGTTGAACACTGTGTCACCAATGACCAGAACCGCAACGTTGGCACACCGAGCGGAGATCCTGGACGATCATATGAATGATTCTAACTGGAAGAAACTCCTGCAGATGTGTTAGTAAAATTTCATGTATTCTGTTACCATCACTGACAATGTCCGCGGAGTAGCGGTCACATTGTGTCAGACATACGAAAAGGCGACGGAGATGTTGGAGACTGCCCAAGAATATTTCAAAGGAGTTGCCCAGGGAATAAGCCGCACACAAACCGCAATTTGGGAGGCGGAGATCCAGGAGGCCGAGCAGAGGAGGGTTCATGATGTCAAGGCTATGGACATCCTCAAAGCGCGCACCGCGGACATCAGGCAGCCAGGAGATTCCAATGGACCTGTGGAGCACGCAACAGCTGAAGAGGAGTGGATACAATCAGGCCTTGATATCGAGGAGCGCCAGTAAGACATTTTATCTCTATTTGTCTTCCGGAGCTGAACAGTTTCCATCTAGAATTGGCCTTCAAGACAAAGTCCGCCAACTTGTCCGTGAACCGCGGGAAGATGTCCGCAAAGCCGTCGAAACTGAAAGACAAAGCCTACGTGCACAAATTGATGTGTTCACGTCAAAACAGCCGAGCATAAATTTCATTCCTTTGGCCTCCGCGGAGGATGTGCCAGGGAACGTCGAAGCCTTTGATAACCTAGACGAGAACCCCGCGGACCTGCCACCCTCCGGAGATGCCGCGGTTCCGGCACAGTCAGGCCGTCCTGCACCTGCAGACGGACCCCTACCACCAGAGCAGACACCTATTTGCCTGCCATCCTCAGCTGGGGAAACTGAGTCACATCTGGCTAAACTCGAGCTTGCATTGCGCAAGGTTCAAGCGGAGCGTCATCTTCAGAACCTCCGTAATGCAATTGCGGAGAAATCATTTTTGTACTCACACGTCATCCGAGTTGCTCCGCGGAAGGGTGTGGTGACACGTGCGCGGGGGAACATCACCACCCTCAATTGCACAATCACCACCCTTTGTCGGGTGTATGACAAATGCAGAGCAAAGCTCGCCTGTCTGGGTGCGGATGAAGGCACACTGGAAAGGTACAAAATTCTCGACAAGAAGCATGTCAAATCGAGCACCGCCATACTGGATCCCAACACACCGGGCTCAACTGATATCCGAAGTACCAGTCTTTCCTGGATTTGGCAAATACCTGGTCAAGCGACAGATAGTCCGGAGGCTGTGCTGGAGTGTATGTCCTTTGGCGTCAAGTCCGCGGAGTTGTTACTGACATGATACCAATAGTCCAACGTGTTCATTTCTTGAGGGCAAGGGCACAAAAGGATCGATGGACAGAAGAATTCACTCTTGTTCAATATGAAATGACTTGGACCACCCGATATTTCCTTCATCAGGCCCAGATCTGGATAGAGCGCGGTGCGGAGGCCGCGGCTGCAGGACAACTGGGCCCGACAGCATATGCACGGCGGAAGACAGCCATGTGGAGGGAACTTGCTTGGTTGGCGGAGCAACGATTTAAAACTGTCAATACATCATATGTAACATTGCTTCAATAGAATGGACCATGCAGTTTTGTGTTTGCGGGGTGATAAGAATGTCCGCGGACATGAATTGTTAAATGTTGCCCAATGTCCGCAGATGTTGCCCTCCGCGGAGCCCCATAGCCTTCCCAATCATGGTGGTGTCTCGGACAACATGATGTAACAACACCACGAACATCATAGCTTATACTGGGGATACCTTTGATTTTGAGTTTGCTTGGAGGCTAGAGGATTACATTGATTTTGGGTTTCCTTTAAAAGCTTTGCTGTGATAGTCTGTGCAGTCATAAGAGATCCGACAGGTGTCCCCGCTGTCCACCTGATTATCAAAATGTCCGTAAAGGCAACATCCGCGGACATTTGTAAGCAGCACGGGTCATGTTTGCGGACATGGTTGTCACATGCCCTGGTCACATGACAGTGCGAAAGTCACCATCAGTCCATGTGGCTGTGGCAACAGCTTTTTTCCTCTCGCTATCTGATCCCTTATCGCACCTCATCCAAAGCAAATCAATGACTTCCTCCGCGCTGCACTGGATTGACTCTGAGAGCTTTTTGCTTCCGATGACGGGCAGGGCCGCAGTTCACCTCCAGGAGGTGCTTTACTACTGCGAATCCCGCTTACGTGTTGCCTTGGTGAAGTTTGCAGGTGTGGATAATGCGGAGGTCCGGGCTTCAATGCAAGTGCGCTTGGCCGCGGAGCTGGTACGTTGCTGACTTGGCCATTTTCTGGATCATGACTTATTTCTCTACAGAACTTTGCAATGATATTCGTCGGCGCTGCAACAAGCATGATGATATCGTGCGAAATTCCCAATATCCTTCGGCTTCTCGCTTCCCATTTCCATGGGCAGCTTGAGCCTCACAGCCCACTCGTCCTTTCTGATTCACTGATTCTCGCGTTGGACGGCTCCATTCCGCTCGAGCACCCCGCGGCCGCTGTCTCTGAGTACGCCTGTGACTGGTGGCACGAGCACGAAGATAATGAGCTCCGTGAACCACTCAGTCATGACACGTTGGAGGAATGCCTTGTCCTTCACCGCTTTCAGCGGCAGCAAGTGCCACCACTCTGGGTTCCACAGACGAGAGCAACTCCACAAGTCCTGCAACAGTGTCGCACCCATGTCCAGGGCTTCGAAACAATTTATGAAGCTCAAGCCTATCAGACCGCCCGCCGTGCCGCGGGATTCCACATGATTTTTGAGGCAGCAAGGCAACAGGCCGCGGGGGCCGCGGGGGATGACAAAGAAATGAGCCCCCATGAGCTCTTCAGAATCCTTCATCCAGAGGCAATGGAGGGACCAATCGCATCGGAATTTGGGGAGGAGCTGCCATCAGGGACGTACAAGGGAGAGGAATCAGATGAGGAGTTGGGCGTGAGCTCTGACAGCTCTGAGAGGTATGACCCACTCGGAACTGACATCCACCAGCCCAGGGAGCTGCTGCGTCACGAGATTCCTGATCACTTCCTCAGGCCGCCGCTCCGAAATAAAGATGTGGAGTATAAAAGCTACTACCAACGGCCCTTGGCAGGGCATGACAAAGGATCTGACAGTGACCCCGCGGAGGCGGACCCCGCGGACATTCAAAGTAAGAACAGTGATTCTTGTTATTTGAACTGCATTCAAACCTTTTGCAAGGCCAACCAGAATATGTTCCTTCTGAGGATGAGGACGAGCCCATGGCCGCGGATGTGGACCCCGCGGACATTCAAAGTAAGAACAGTGATTCTTGTCATTTGAACTGCATTCAACCTTTTGCAAGGCCAACCTGCACCCCGTTACGTATCCCCAGAATATGTTCCTTCTGAGAATGAGGATTCTGAGGATGAGGACGAGCCCATGGGTGAGTTATATTGCATTTGCTTATACTTGCATATAGTTACCTTTCACCATTTTGTAGGCCAATCACATGAAGACCCCGATATGGTGTTCTCTGATGAGGACAGCCCCGCGGAGGACGCCCCTGCTGTCCAAGAACCCGATATTGAGTTTTCCGACAAGGACAGCTCTGCAGAGGACACCCCCGCTCTCCTCAAAGATCCAGATATTGTGTTTTCTGACGAAGACAGCCCTGCGGAGCAACAAGACATGGAAGTGCTTTCCCTTTCCGATGACTCAGGTGAGGAAGAGTTTAGGGTCAGGAGGAGACACAGGAGACCACCCGTTGAAATGCTTGAGGGCTTATTACGGTTTTCAGATGGTGAAATCAATGAGGAGCTTGCGGTTCAAGTACCCCGCGGACAATACACTGCCGCCTCCTTTGCTCACATTCCTTCCAACATTCTTGATGATTAGGGGTAGCTTTATCTTGATGTCTTTTTTCCTTTTGCTTTGTGATAATGAATATGTTGCCTTGTGATAATAAAAATATACCAATACAGATACACCATACTTGTAAATGAAACATGGAGGGGGAACAATTGTGTCCCTTGTCTATACATTAAAAGCATCCAGAGCCCGCGGACAATTATGACCATATCCACAGACATTTATGGTCTGGTCTTCTACAGCACCATGGAGGCCCGTTGCAGCAGCGGGTTTACCCGCGGACATGGGCAATCCCCGCGAGCCCCTTGCTGCCCTTTGTAGGACCAGATAGGCCCGCTGCAGCCCCAGCGGGGCCGCTGGTACCGTCCCCGACGGTTACATGTAGAGACCCCGCTGGTGCGGTGCCAGATGGTGACATGTAGTGGCCCCGTATCAGCCCCGCTGATGCCGTGCCAGACAGCTACATGTAGTGATCCCGCTGGCACGTTGGACATGCTACATGGAGTCTGCCCCACAGACAAGGATTCATGGAGGTAAAAGACGACCCGCGGAGGTCCACAGAGGTGGGCAACCCCCCGCTAGCACCCCGCTCCCATATATGCCCGAAAAAAGGTAAGCCGCGGAGGTCCGCAGAGGTGGGCAACCCACCCCGCTGCCTCCAGGCCCGCTGCAGTGCTGGGTGTGCCCCCAAAGAAACAACCCGCGGAGGTCCGCAGAGGTGGGCAACCCCCTGCTAGCCCCCACCCCGCTCCCATATATGCCCAAAAAAAGGCAACCCGCGGAGGTCCGCAGAGGTGGGCAACCCACCCCGCTGCCCCCAGGCCCGCTGCAGTGCTGGGTGTGCCCCCAAAAAAACAACCCGCGGAGGTCCGCAGAGGTGGGCAACCCCCCGCTAGCCCTCCCATTTATGCCCAAAAAAAGGTAACCCGCGGAGGTCCGCAGAGGTGGGCAACCCCCCGCTAGCCCCCCACCCTGCCCCCACAGGCCCGCTGCAGTGCTGGGTGTGCCCCCAAAAAAACAACCCACGGAGGTCCGCAGAGGTGGGCAACCCCCCGCTAGCCCCCCCATATATGCCTGAAAAGAAGCGACCCGCGGAGGTCCGCAGAGGTGGGCAACCCCCTGCTAGCCCCCACCCCGCTGCCCCCACAGCACCATATAGGCTGGCCCGCTGATACCATGCCAGGCAACTACATGTAGAGACCTCGCTGGTACCGTGCAACACGGCTACATGTAGTGGCCCCGCTGGTGCTCCAGCGGCCCCGCTGGTGCCGTCAATACGGCTACATGTATGGCCCCGCTGGACAGTGGGACACGCTACATTGTAGTGCCCCTACCTGTGTGTAACGCGCGATCTTCTCCATCAGTTGTGTCCGAAGTGAATCCGGGCACCGTGGCAAGTGGTAATGGTACTGCTTGTCATCGTCGACGAGATTAATGTGGTGATTAACCCCTCGTACCGGAGGTAGTTCCTCCGGTACCCCATTCATGATGTCCTTACAGGACTCCATCCATGCGTCCCGCAATCGCGGGATATCCTCCTCTGTAAGGGCGCCCATCTGAGCTACCCGCTTTCGGTGTCTCTCCGTCACCGCACGCAGCGACTCGCTGACGTGCTCATCCGTAAACGGATCATCCACTTCCGGTATTACCGGGAATACCGCACGTATTGCTTCCCGTGGTACCCGTTCCGGGTACCGCGTCCTTGTAAATTCCTGTACGATCTCCTCGAGTTCGCGCAGATCCTTCAGTGTGTGGTAGCGGCTTCGTCCGCTTCTAAGAATGTCGGGTGCTTCATCCACCATTCTTTCAATGTCTTCGGTCGACAACACATCGTCGTCCTCCATGATTACCGGGAATGACCTCGGTAATCCCGTTCCCGGAGTGGGCGCATCCACGTCCTCCTCCTCCTCGATCCTCACTCGCCGTCGCCCTTCCGACGTCCGCGTGCCTTCACTCGGCTTCTCTTCTGGGGTTATTCCTAACCCCCTCCCGTCTGTGTCCGACCGTTCGTCGTTACACACTATCAGAGGCTCGCTCGTTGCCAGTCCCCGATACCGTGGTCGCTCGTCTACATCGTCGACCACGCGCACTCTGCCTTCCCGCGGTAGTCATTCCTGACCATACCCTGCGTCGCTGCGCCTCAATGCGCTTCGTCGCGCCATTTCTCGGGTCTCCTCCTCGACCGTAAACGTCGGAGCAGGACTCCCGCTTATCCGAACACAGTTATGCCGGAAATCCAGTTCGATTTCCAGCTGCCTCATCAATGCGACGCCAATAATGGCGTCGTATTTATCCAAGTTTACTATATCAAAGTAAACTTGCGCGTCTATCGCCTCATACTTCATTGGGACTGTCGTTCCGTAGTTGATCACTGATCGACTACCCTTCGTTCCCAACTGTAGCGGCACCACTTCCTCCAGTTGGTGCACTTTCATTTTCGCCACTTTGGCAAATTCGGGGGACACGGCCTCCGCCGTGCATCCCGAGTCAAATAGGGTGAACGCTTTCAGCCCATTAATTTCTACCAATGCCGTAAAGCATTGGCGCTCCTGCGCTTTGCGCGTTGGACGTTTAAGAAGTCGTGTAGACTTCTTAACCACAATGGGTCGGGTTCCCGTCCCCGTCCCAGCCGCTGTATTCGCCGCGAACATCTGTGCGGCCTCTCCCTCGTCTTCCGACTCACTATCGCTGACTTCCACTAATAGTGGAATTCCCTCCTCCCCCGAGTCATCCTCGAGGGTCCTCCCGAAGCACAGTCGTTCGACTGTGTCTCTGTTGTCGTCGGAACCGTACTCCTCGTACTGTTCCAACGCATAGTCCTCCCCTTCGGACTCATATTGCTCCCCCAGAAGAGGCGTCTCGCTCTCTTCTGGTTCTACGGGCGCTGTTGCTGCTGGTCGTTCGCCGCCGCATCGTACATCGTGGCTGCGTCCAGCCACTTCCGTGTCCGACGTATCGTCCACGATATCCCGCACCGCGTTCAGTCGCGCAGTGCTGCTCTTGTTCTTAGGGCACTTGCGGCTTCTCGCAAAATGCTCCAGGCTGCCGCAATCGAAGCAGGCTAGCCGCTTCTCGCCTGAGGGCTTCGTCCCTCCGTCTACGCCCTTCGCAGGCGTCGCTGGCAGTTTCTTACCGTCCGATTTCGGTTCTGACCGTTGTCCTCCCGGACCTGTCGGCTTGTAGGGTGGTCGGCTCCCACCCTCATACGTTCTCGTTGGAGCCCGCGCTACAGCGGTATCCTTCTTTTCCGATGATTTTCGGGCTACTGCCTCATAATCATCGTATCCGCGAAGTACTCGGTTTGCCTGCTCAATTTTGAGCCCGGCTTCGAGTATGTCTCGCATTCGCGACGTCTCCGCCGTGAATCCCCTGTTCAAGATTTCCTTGCGCAGGTATCTTGGGATACCGGTCATAAACCGCCGTTTGAATGTATACGGGTCGGGTGGCATTACCATCCGTTCCGCATATCTCTTTAATTGATGGAAGAATTCATTTATTCCGCCATCTGCGCTATACACAGCGCGTTCGAACCCTACATAAGCATCCTGCAACGATGCTTCATGAATAAACCGGTCATATAATCCGGTAATGACGTCCTTGAACGTCCAGTCTCGACGTCGCCGGTGAATACCGTCGACGTTGTCCGTAAACCATACAGCGGCGGCCCCCTTGAGGTACATCCCTGCGTACGAGATTCGCTCTCGCTCCCGGTCCTGTCCCCCAAGCTGGTTGATCTCCATCCAGCGGAGCACGCTATATAGCCATGTATCGAATTCTTCCATACTTGGCGCCCCGTTATATTCCTCGGGCATGGGCACTCGCAGTGCTCCAGGCCTCGCTCCTCCCTGTTGCATAGCTATAATGCTATCCAACTTTTCATCAATCGTTGCATGATATCGACCATGCACTTTCAGGAGATACTCTCCTTGGCGCTGCAGTCCGCTCGCCCCGAACGACCTTACCGGCCGTTGTGGAGTTACCAACTGCTGCTGGCCTCCTCCATAGTGTACCCCCGGAGTGCGACTCGGTAGTCGTATTCCCCCGTAGTACTGTGGGTTGTTCGGAGGATTACTCCGTCCATCCCAGCCGCCCGTTGGGTGGCTAGCGTGAGTCGGGCGTGGCGTCGTCGTTCCTCGCCCACCGGACCCGTATTCCGGTCTCACTGGTGCAAGCGGCGCATTAGTGTGCCCTCCTTCGAACTCGCTTTCCGAGTTCTCCTCGGCTTCCGAGTTGTCCTCCTCTCCACCGTATCCGCCTGGGTTTGCCGCCTCCAGTCGTGGGTCTGGAAGCGGCCTTGTGGTCGCAACACTGTTGCGTCCGCTACCTCTCACCGCCTCGGTGACCCGCCCACTAGGCAGTTCTGCGCAGTGCGTAACGATCTCGTCGTCGCACGAGGGCCCTCGTTTATATGACGTCGGGCCTTCTCCTGATAAATCCCAGGTCCGACTGTATGAAGTCGCTGCTGGTTCCGCCTTGGGTGGGTTCATCGCCCGTTCGTAGGCTGCGTGTCTCACGCGCGCCTGCGAGCTTGTCTCGTCTTGCTGGCGAGGCTGCCGCAAACTTTGGTTTACGGCTTCCATCGTATCTAACGATGGTAAGGCTACGTCCCGCTGGGTTACAACCTGGCGGTATGGTTCCTCGTGGTCCTGTTGTACGAGTGGTGATTCCACCTGCTCGAACACTTCATCATACTTCCTCAGCCCCTCTTCCACAAGAGAGCTGAGCTGTGCCCGGGAGGGAGTTACTCCCTTCCGGCTTCCTGATCTTAGTTGTAGAACGATGGATTCTACTACTATCTCCTGGTCTTTTCGGAGGGCCGATTGTCCCCCGGTCGCTTCGACGCATTTTTCAAACGCGTCGTTTACTAGGTTAACTAGCACATCTCGGGGAGGCATGATGCCGTCCCTGCTAAACATCCGTATGTTTAATACTATGCTTTCCACTAATAAATCACGGTCATCCACCACAGATGACGAAGGCAGCGTTCCGCTGCTTTCTCGTTTCGCTGGTTTCTTCTCAGCCCGGCAATTTCGTCGGGCTGCGGTCGACATCATCTTTGACGATCGCGATGCGGGCACATCAGTGAGTTCACTGGTGCCAAATATTGCTGGGTGACCATGTTCGTCATCCCGCATCTTTACTGAGCTCCTCGATATATTATCGAAGGGCGCAGGAAACACGCCCTGGCGTTCCTGCGAGGTGCCCGATACGGGTTCCTCTTTGGGTTTCCGGTCGCTCCAACCGGGTCCCACCTGGGAGCCCCCTTCTCGGATACTGACGGGCCTTGTCAAAATTGCGCTCTGAGGTCGAGCGCTGCTGCGCTCGTCCTCTAGATGATAGTTTCTATCATCTGGGTGTGACTTTGCCACGTCACGCTTAGGCTCCACTCTGTCGCCGCTCCCGGCGACTCCACTTCCCGGTGGATTCTCTTCTCGCGGCTTCGGATTGTCCGGCGCCACGGATCCCGACCGGTTTTGGTCAGAAGGCTTCGGTTTCGAAGTCTTCTTTTTGTTGGACATTTTTGGAATTGAAATGTTTTAGGGGTGTTCCCTTGAAGTAAGGGTGTTTAAAAAACTGTAAGGGTGTGGATAGACTTAGGAGTTCACACCAAACTAAACACGACCACTGATTGGATTGTGTGTAGATGTAGGTATGTATAAGTCTAAAGATTATATAATACAGAGGTGCTGGCTATATATGGCCAGCACCTTTAGAAATAAACAAAGACAAACAACAATCGCTACCATATTCGGTAACACCCGTTACATGAGGTGTGTTGCTTATTTTCCATTGTCAAAGCTACAGACATCGCCATACGCGGATCTTGCATCTCCCTCCCTACATTTCGAATTGGTATAGTTCAGAAGCACCCGTCTTGCGTTGTACTCTGCGAGGCTTCCGCGATGACCCTACACCACCGTCAAAAGCGACCGACAGACTCAAGTGTAGCGCAGCAAGCTCCGGGCCAAGGCATTCCATTGTGGAGAAGGCACGAAGCGTCACTCAGCATCATGGCATTCCCAAGGGAGTTGCTCCACGACAGCGGTTGGGACTGCCATGAGTGTGGCCCTTGGCAGGTGTGAGTTGGAATCATTGATAGGTCAGAAAATGACAGACAGGACAAAATGATGGTAAATCTAGACCTGTTGTACTTTTAGTTGGAAACACTTTTACAAGCGCAGAATATGCAATATGTTATCATCCGCTCGTGAGCTGAGGCTAATGAACTACTTGCACGAGCTTCCGAAAAGAACACCCGTATAACGGTAGACTCGGGCTGACAACGGACTGTCCAGCATTTATGTGCTTATAGTGTATCTATATTACCTATCGTAGTCACCGCCGCTGCACTACCTCATTCGCGTCGTTGAGTGTGGCGCTTACGGGCGCGTGGTGTCACACAATATGATCACAACAAAATTGTCGATCATATATCGAGGATATTGGAAACAAACTCACGATCAATCTCCTGCCGATAGATCATTGGTATTCCAAATAAATCTATCGATCATTTTCACCACATGCTCGCCATATGCTCACCGGATCAACGGTGATGATATTACAAATACATTCGAGTTTTCACCGGCGAACAAACAGTGATCCTATCTCTAATTTCTCCGTGATATCGGCGCCGATTTTGATGCGGGCATATTATAGAATATATTGTAAAAAATCCCACCCTTTGTTCGTCGATCATTTTTTGGGTGTATTATAAATAAACTCATTATATATTCAACTCATATCCGACGGGCATATCGGCCAATGCCCGCAGTGTAACTGGCGTCGAGCTCGACCTGTCGTCCGAGCCTGAGTTCTGTGATTCCTGCGTCAAGGGAAAGGCAAGCCGCCAATCGTTCTCGAAGCATAGCACAACAGAATACACCAGGTATGGTGAAAAGGTTGTTGCCGACCTCTGGGGTCCTGCGCAAGTCGAGTCGCTAGGTGGAAAGCGATACTATTATCTAAACCAGGACAAGTACAGTCACGAAGCGCACATTGACTTCCTGCGACTAAAGTCCGACGCCTTCAAATCCTACAAGGAGTATGAGGCCTGGGTGGAAACCCAACGGGGGACATCAATTGTCACGTACGGCTGCGATAGAGGGGGAGAATTTACCAACAAGGAGTTCACCGACCACCTCAAGAACGCAGGGACTGTTCGTCACCTCACCGTTCACGACTCCCCTCAATCCAACGGCGCCGCCAAATGCGCCAAACGCACCCACGTCGCCAGAGCCCGAACCATGATGATCGCTGTAGGATTACCAAAATGCCTGTGGGCCGAGGCCATCCGCCATGATGTCCGGTTGCATAATCGTATGCCGTCGAAGGCTCTCCCAGGGAACACCACCCCGCTCGAGATCGCGGCAGGAAAGAAACCGGACCTGTCGAGGGTCCAGCCGTGGGGGGCCGTCGCGTACGTGAAGCGTCGTGCTGCAGGGAAACTCGAGTCCCAGGTTGAGGAGGCACATTTCGTCGGCATCGACGATGAGTCGAAGGGGTATAGGATCTTCTGGCCTAAAAAGCGGAAGGTTACCATGGAGAGGGACGTCGTTTTTGATAAAAACGCGAAGCTCAACCCGGAAAATGTCCAGATTGAGGGGGAGTGGGACGTACCTGTCGTTCCTGCCAACCCAGACATTCCCCAGACCGCCAAATCGCCTTCAAGCGCCTCTCCCAACGTCGCAAAGACCGAATCCATCGACGAAAAGCTCCCCGAAGCTCCAGCCATCGAAAAACCCGCCGAAAATGTCGAAAAACCACCTGAAACACTTCCAAAATCATCCAAATCAGCATCAGACACCTCAGAAACTGATAACTTACCTCCTGCCAATGCCCCGCACCTCTGGACCCGACGAAACTCACTGAAAGGCCTCCCCCAGTACGACGAATCCTGATACGGCCGTGGCCAATGACGCGAAAAGACGAAAAATGCGAATCTAGTCCAGGACGCGTTCGTCGCAGATGCCGCGGGAATCCTCGAGCCTAGCGAGATCGAAATTGAGGGGATCAGCGCCAAGTGGTTCTATGATGCTATAGTGACCGCCATGGCAGCCAGTGAGGGCGACGAACCACAAGTTCGAGAGGCAATGACGGGAGATGAGAAGGAAAAGTGGGCGGAGGCAATTAAGGTGGAGTTAGATCAAATCGAGAAACTCGGCACATGGGAACTAGTCATAACGCCGGAAAGTGTCAATGTCATACCCTGCCGCTTTGTCCTGCATCGCAAACGCGATGTCAACGGCAATATCATCCGTTACAAGGCCCGACTCGTCGCAAAGGGCTTTATGCAGCGTTTCGGCATGGACTACAACGAAACCTTTGCTCCAACCGTCCGTTCCACCACCCTTTGCATACTTCTTGCTATTGCGGCATCTCGTGGTTCTATCGTCATTCAGGCCAACACTAAAAATGCCTATCTCAACTCTTTCCTCAAAGAAAATGAGGTGATCTACATGCACTTTCCCCCATACTATCGCCTCTTCCGCACACTTCCGCCCAAGCTCGCGAAATTACCAAACACGGAGGTCGTTTGCAAACTCAAACGCCCTATCTACGGAACGAAGCAAGCTGCTCACAACTGGTACGAGGAGCTCTGTCGTATCTTCAAACTCCTCGGCTACACCATCTGCATGGCTGACGAAGCCGTGTTCTACAAATTTAACGGTGAGAAGTATACCATCGTGGCTGCTGCCACGAATGATTTCACCATCATCGGCGACTCTACTGCCACCACAGATCTGATCAAGAAGCAGCTTGTAACGACGGCGCGTTACAATACGTCTATATTGAGACGCGACCTGTTTGGCATTACCTTCTGGTAATGCACGACCATCTTTGTTATGCGTATATAAATGTCCTGTACAGTTTATGCTTAGATAATCCTTTGCACCTTCACCCTGTACACGTACTTAGCAGAATCCCACAGATTGGTCTAGCTTAACGTGTCTGGTGTCTCGCAAGGATCCCCCAACCCCGTACAACCGTTACACTTTTTTAAGCTACCCAGCTTTGCTATCTGCTTAACTGCTCTCTATCGTCGACGTCGACTCGCTTATCAGCGCCATCACCATCACCACAACCCTGAAACGAAGATCTATCTGCGATGGATCCAAACCGAGCGCCACCAAGCGCTACCAGCTCTGAAAACACACCAACGATACAATCTATCGTCGATCCGCCAGTACCGCGACCTCCTATAGCCTATGTGCCGCCTCAACGTCGTTCGGACGAAGTCGGGCAAGGTGTAGCAGCAGCAGAGGGACCAACAGCGGTAAGTAGCCTGGAGCTACTATCAATGCACGCCACAGAGCGCCCAGCCGCAAGGTTAGGCACTCTGGGGGTCGAAACTGCTGAAGATGCGAGTCTTAGACATGCATCGGACGATGGCCCCGTACGATTGGCTCTGCAACAAGCGTACGCCGCGTACGCCGCCTCCCCGGCCCCCACTGCTGCACCACAGTCTTCCGTACAAGCCCCGGTACACGCCAACACGGATAACCAGTCGGTTACGAGTGCGTACCTTCGACGACGGGCGTTATCGCCTGTCAGCTCGACGGCAGAATCGGACAACGGGACCCTGAACATCTTCAGGTTCTCGCCCCTCCTCAAGCGCCAGGTGCACCTCTACTGGTCAGAATACCAGTCAATGGTCCCAGACGCTAGTCGACGTACTCAGATGAATGAGAACGCGCTAGGCTCCGCCTACGTACACTGTGCGATCATGGACACGGAGCCTGATACGAACAGTATCGAATTTGTAAAGCTAGTTATCGAAGGCATTCGCTTCGAAATAGATAACTATTCTATGGCCACTGTTAGGGGAACACCTGTTTGGTGATCACGTGACCATCCGATTCCTCGGACGAGCACGTGACCGACCGCTCCCCAGATGATCGCGATCCCGACCCCGACGCTCCGCCCCAAGCATCGGTGTACATACTTATAACTTCCTGTCGTTACTTCCCCTTCCAGCGCGCGCCCGATCCCGATTCCCGACATCCCGACGTCGGTCACCCGACCTCGTGCGCCTGCACCCTGAGCCACGAGGATCGGACAGCGTCGGGAACGTGTACATACACGCGCCGCTGCCCATCCGTTATCATTTACGTACCATACACCCCAGAGAGCCGGCCCTCAAGTAGTTACTCGTATATAGTCATCCTCCTGACATGGGGGAATCCTTTACTCTATTCTCATTGGATTCCCCTCTGCCAGGTAGGTCTACTTACGTTCTCTCTAATCGTACATAATATAACATTGGATTCCCCTCTGCCAGCACGACTAAGCTCTGCGCTGAGGTCGCCCTAACAGCAGAATAGAGTAACTCTAGAAACCCGACGAAGCCGACCGATCCGCTTCCGCGCCGAAACACGCGTCTGCTACACGCGACCGTCCAACGCGCGCTCGCCCCGATCGCCTGTCCAGTCCCGTTTCGAGATGTCCGAATTTGGTGACATGTCGCAGCGACCGTTCTCTCCCTTCCTCACGACGGAGGAGCGGTTGGCGAATATGGAAGCCACAATTTCGGCTCTCTCTGCCTCCAATACCTCCAACTCGGCCTCTATGGACCGCCTCTCCGCTCTTTTCGAAAAATTCATGTCGGGGACACCCCCCAATCCCACCCCCGCTGCTCCCGAAGCAGACACGACCCCCCCGCCGCCTGAGACGACCACCCCGCTGCCAGGCTCTCCGTGATCGGGATCGCACCACCTCCGACCGTCGCCCCCTCCCATTTACGACGGCGCCCGATCGGGCGGTCGCGCGTTCTTGAACGCCTGCAAGCTCTACTTCTCCTTGTGCGGGGGAAGTTTCGCCGACGACCACGCCCGAATAGTATGGGTGCTGTCGTACATGCAGCACGGGCGAGCCGCCGACTTCGTCAGTCGGGTGTTCCAGTTCGGAACCGCCAAGGACGTCTTTCCCGCCTGGAAGGACTTCGAAGACACCTTCCGTGGCGAGTTCTTCCTCTTCGACGAGGTCGCCGATGCCGCGCTCATCCTGGAGTCGACGGCGTACTTCCAGAACGGTCGATCGATCGACGAGTACATCGACTCGTTCCGATCCCTGTGGGTCAAGGCGGGCTACCCAGATGGGCGTCACCTGGTCCTCAAATTCCGTCGGGGAATGGACCCGAAGCTCTCGAGGCGACTCGGAAGCATCACCACGGGTCGCCCGCACGATGAGAAGATTGAGGAGTGGCTGAGGATCGCTCGTTCTCAAGACTTCATCATGAGGTCGGAGGACGACTTCCACCGTCGGATGGTCCCGACAAAGGCGCCCGACAGCCGCCCGCCCACCACCGCAGCTGCACGATGGGCGTTCGCTACTGCCCCCGCTCCCGCTCCCGCTCCCGCTCCCCCCGCCCCCCGCGCTCCTGCCGCACCAGCCCCCAGGCCGATCCCCCAGGGCATCCCAATGGACGTAGATCGGATGCGCGATCGAGTCGCGCCTGCCGACGACCACTGTTTTCGGTGCAAGAAAAAGGGTCACTACTCTCGTGACTGCCCTTTGCGCTGGGACGTGCGCCACATGCTCGATGATGAGCTGGAGGCGCTTATCATGGAACGTCTAGCTCGCAAGGACGCAGTCCCCGCCGACCCGACTCCATCGTCGGCCGACGCGACCGCCTCCGACGCCGAGGAGGGTTTTTAATTACACAACGGGTGGAACGTACGCCCCCGTTGTCTAGTCGTAATCGGTTCGCTCCTTTATCCGTAGAATACGCCAATACACCTAATATTGCTGCTATTCCGACGAGTGAACCGACCGACAAAGACGTACAAAACCCCTCCGACCCGACGACACCAATCGCAGTCGCAAAGCCGATCGCCCCGTCGCGTCGTGGCCTACCCCGCTGGGAAAAGCGACTCCCTAGTCGCTTCATCGCCGCTGCCCCCCCCTGCCCCAGATCCCTGTGGCTCAATGTCGAACTGGAGACCACCGACACCCAGGAGTCGCATGCCGTCACTGCCCTAGTGGACAGCGGAGCGACTGGCAGTTTTCTCAATGTTGCTTTCGTCGAGAAACACAAGCTCACAACCAAGGTGCTTAGTCGGCCATCCCCGGTTTACAATGTGGACGGCACTCTCAACGAAGGCGGTTCGGTCTCTTGCATCGTAGAAGCTGTCTTGCGATACAACGGTCATACCGAACGAGCCGTCTTCGGGGTCACCCAGTTAGGCAAGCAAGACATGATCCTCGGGTTCAACTGGCTTAAAAACCATAACCCCGAGATCGACTGGGAGACCAAGGAGGTGGAGATGAGTCGCTGTCCGACGCAGTGCGGCACCTGCAAGGACGAGGTCAAAGCCGATCGGCGCACACGCACCAAAGTGCGCGCAGCGATCCGCGCCTGTCGAGCCGACGGTATACCGATGACTGAGCCCGACCTGCGAGCCCCGACCAACCCGTATGTTGAGGACGACTCTGATGAGGAGGAGTTCCTCCCCTACACCCCGGTCCTGGAGGAACCTGACCCAGAGTCTGACGACTTCCTGGTGGAAACCTTCCTGAGTGGCGATCGCATCTTCGCGACCGCGATCCATCCGACTCCGACCGCCGAACATATTCGGGCCAGCCAAACGACATCGCAGCGACTTGCGGAAGCGCACGCTGCTAACTCCGTGCCCAGAACTTTCCGCGACGCAGTACCGACCCACCTCCACGACTTTGAAGATGTCTTCTCCAAAGTCGCATTCGATGAGCTTCCAGAGCGCAAGCAATGGGACCATGCCATCGAACTGGAGCCGGGCGCGTCGCCGACGGGCACGAAGGTCTACCCGCTCTCACCGGCAGAACAGGTCGAACTCGACGCGTTCCTCAAGGAGAACCTCGAGACAGGTCGCATCCGACCGTCCAAGTCGCCCATGGCGTCGCCGGTCTTCTTCATCAAGAAGAAGGACGGGTCGCTCCGACTGGTTCAGGACTATCGGACGCTCAATGCGCTCACGGTGAAGAACCGATACCCGCTGCCCCTCATTAGCGAACTGGTGAATAACCTTCGCGGCGCGCGGTACTTCACCAAGTTGGACGTCCGATGGGGGTACAACAACGTGCGGATCAAGGAAGGCGACGAGTGGAAGGCAGCGTTTCGGACGAATCGCGGCCTCTTCGAGCCGCTCGTCATGTTCTTCGGCCTCACGAACAGCCCCGCCACATTTCAGACCATGATGAATGATATCTTCCGCGATCTGATCGCTGAAGGTGTTGTTTGCGTGTACCTCGATGACATCTTGATTTATACAAAGACGCTAGAGGAACACCATCGGGTCACGCGACTGGTACTGGACCGACTCCGCGAACATCAGCTGTTCTTAAAGCCCGAGAAATGCGAATTTGAGCAGACTAAGATCGAGTATCTCGGGCTGATCATCTCGCAAGGGCAAGCGGAAATGGATCCGGTTAAAGTCGCTGGAGTGTTGGAATGGCCGGCGCCGAAGAACAAGAAGGAGGTGCAAGCGTTCCTAGGCTTCACCAATTTCTACCGACGGTTCATCCAGGACTTCTCGCACCACGCCCGACCCCTGTTCGATCTGACAGGCAAGGACGTCGCCTGGCGATGGGGAGAGTCGGAGCAGTCGGCCTTTGCCCTTCTGAAGTCTGCGATCACATCGGGGCCAGTCCTCATGTTCCCCGACGACGATCGACCGTACCGCATCGAAGCCGACTCGTCCGACTTCGCAACGGGCGCAGTCCTGTCGCAAGAGTCGCCGTCCGATGGCAAGTGGCACCCGGTCGCGTTCTACTCGAAGAGCTTGAACGCCGTCGAGCGGAACTACGAGATCCATGACAAAGAGATGCTGGCGATCATCCGGTCTCTGGAGGAATGGCGACACTTCGTAGAAGGCGCAAAGCACAAGGTGGAGATCTGGACCGACCACAAGAACCTCGAGTACTTCCTCACCGCGAAGAAACTCAATCGGCGTCAAGCCCGATGGTCGCTTTACCTCGCTAACTTCGACTTCGCCCTCCACCACCGTCCTGGCCGTAGCATGGGCAAACCCGACGCGTTATCGCGTCGCCCCGACCATGGCGACGGAAGCGCCGACAACGCCAACATCGTGCTGCTCAAACCAGAATTCTTCGCCGTTCGTGCAACTGAAGGCCTTGCACTGGTCGGAGAGGAGGATGATGTGCTGAAAGCGATCCGCAAGGGCAATCGCGATGGGGCTCAGGAGGATGCGGTCGCGAAAGCGGCGCAACTGGTCAAAGCATCCAAGATCGCCGGCCGCTCCCTTCGCTTTGGCGAGTGGGGAGAGGAAGGCGGTCTGCTCACGTTCCGTGGACGGATCTATGTCCCGAACGTCCCAGACCTTCGCCGACGCATTGTGGAGCAGCACCACGACTCCAAGGTCGCCGGTCACCCCGGTCGCTGGAAGACGCTCGAACTGGTGTCGCGCAACTACTGGTGGCCCCAGATGTCGCGCTTCATCGGTTCGTACACCAGCACCTGTGACATGTGTCTGCGCACGAAACCTCGCCGCCAACTCCCCGTCGGACAGCTGCAGCCGCTTCCCATCCCCGAAGGCCGATGGAATGTCGTATCGGTCGACTTCATCACCGAACTTCCAGAGTCCAACGGCCACGACGCGATCATGAATGTCGTGGATTCAGTTGGAAAGCGCGCGCACTTCATCGCGTCGCACACGACTTGTTCGGCCCTGGGAGCTGCGAACCTCTACCGTCGCCACGTCTGGAAGCTGCACGGTCTCCCCGACGCATTCGTCTCCGATCGAGGTCCACAGTTCGTCGCCGAGTTCACGCGCGAACTGTACAGACTCCTGGGTATCAAGCTGTCGGCCTCGACGGCGTACCACCCACAGACCGACGGACAGACAGAGCGTGTCAACCAGGAACTGGAACAGTTCTTGCGAGTCTTCTGCAATGAGCGCCAGAACGATTGGGAGGACCTCCTGCCCGACGCCGAATTCAGTTACAACAACCATGTACATTCAGCGACGCAGCAGACCCCCTTCCTGCTTGACACTGGTCGGCATCCGCGCATGGGCTTTGAGCCGCGTCGGGGCGCTTCCAAGAACGAGTCAGCAGACGAGTTCGTGGAGCGCATGAAGGAAGCACAGGAGGAAGCCAAGGCAGCGCTTTCAAAGGCCAAAGACGACATGGAGCGGTATTACAACCAGCGGCACGCCCCAACGCCCGACTACCAGCCTGGCGACAAGGTATACTTGGACGCGACTGACATTTCTACGACCCGACCGTCTAAGAAGTTGTCGCATCGCTACCTTGGCCCTTTCGTCGTGCAAAGGCGAGTCGGCCCGCTGGCATACCGCCTCCTGCTGCCTCAGTCCATGAAGCGCATCCACCCAGTCTTCCACGTCGTGAAGCTCATCCCCGCCATTGCTGATCCGATCGAAGGTCGTCGATCCGATCCCCCTCCGCCCCCCGACATAATCGACGACGAACCCCATTACGAAGTTGAAAAGATCCTCGATAGCCGAACCTTCCGCAAAAAACTACAGTACAAGGTCCTGTGGAAGGGCTATGGTTACGAAGAAGCTTCTTGGGAACCTCGCGAAAATGTCGCCGCCCCCGATCTGGTACGCAAATTTCACCGCGACAACCCCGACGCCCCACGCCACATTCGTGGCATCTTCACTCTATCCCCCGCCATCTTCGCCACCGTCACCCCGCACCGAGTCGTTGCGATTCAAAAGGGGGGGTGATGTTAGGGGAACACCTGTTTGGTGATCACGTGACCATCCGATTCCTCGGACGAGCACGTGACCGACCGCTCCCCAGATGATCGCGATCCCGACCCCGACGCTCCGCCCCAAGCATCGGTGTACATACTTATAACTTCCTGTCGTTACTTCCCCTTCCAGCGCGCGCCCGATCCCGATTCCCGACATCCCGACGTCGGTCACCCGACCTCGTGCGCCTGCACCCTGAGCCACGAGGATCGGACAGCGTCGGGAACGTGTACATACACGCGCCGCTGCCCATCCGTTATCATTTACGTACCATACACCCCAGAGAGCCGGCCCTCAAGTAGTTACTCGTATATAGTCATCCTCCTGACATGGGGGAATCCTTTACTCTATTCTCATTGGATTCCCCTCTGCCAGGTAGGTCTACTTACGTTCTCTCTAATCGTACATAATATAACATTGGATTCCCCTCTGCCAGCACGACTAAGCTCTGCGCTGAGGTCGCCCTAACAGCCACTGTCTTGGAAGCATCGAGGTCTTCGACACCGAAAGCTCCACAAGCAACAGTAGGAACAACACAAGCAGCCGACAGCATCGGCCCTGTGCTCACCACGCCTGTAAAAATCGAGGATCGTGTGGATGAAACACACGACGGCGTCAAACCGATTGAGGAAAGGCCTGCGCCTGCTCAAACACTACGGTTCACGACTGAGACATCACCGCCTGTGATACAAGTCCCTGGGAATGCATCCCGTCGATACCCAATGGCAGACTCGTGGGCAGACAGAGTCGCCCTCCAGCGCGAGCGGGATCGAGACTTGCAGCAACAGGGTCATTCGGTTTACGATGACCAGGGAGTGATCTTTATCGGACGTCAGCCCGTCGACCAAATGAAGAGCATTTATTTCGAGTCGATTGGACAACCTCACGAACAGGATAATAATGTGCAGAGTGCCCCCTACGATGAGCACCTGCAGGGACGTGATCAACAGCAAACATTTGCTAGAGATCGACCTCCTCATGAGACTCCCGTAGTTCGTACGCATTTTACCAATGCTCGTGGACGCGGTAGGGGAATGAGCGTCGTGAACCCTATATCACGAAACCCAGGTAGACCAAGTGAAACCCCTGGGCGTGGGTTCTCGATGCCTCCGCAAGTGCGGTCAACTTCCCGAAAGCCTGGAGTCGCTGAAGCCGTGGAACAACACCGAGATTCTATGCATGTACATTTGAAAGCGCTGCTAGAAGAACAACTCGGTACACGCCTGCAACTTCCCGAGGGTAGTAAATTGAGGCGATCTGACGCGTCCAAAACTATAACTCCATACGCTGGAGGAACCAAGTTTAGCGACCTTGAAAGGTGGCTAACGGACGTGTGCGTTCATTTAGCCGCATGCCAGTATGGTGGCGACGAACGCGACCGTGAACGCGTGCTCGTTGTACCAGAGTTTCTCAGAGGAGAAGCTAAGACATGGTACCAGCGCCACGTCGTTCATGTAAACCGTCGTCAACGCCATTGGACGTTTGAAGACGTCATTCTTGGATTGTATGATCGCTTTGTACAGCCGTCAACAATGCAGGATGCACGAGAGGACTTCTACGATGCTACTTATAATGAGAGCATCGGAGTTCAAGGGTTTTATGACGAGCTCATGGACCACGCACAAAATATGGCTGTGTTCCCAGACGAATACACCGTGCGTGATACCTTCCTGGAAGGTACCCAAAGATATGCTCGTCGCCCTAATTAAGGAAGGTGGATTGTCACCTGAGATAAATACAGTCGATGAGTTTGTCTCCGAGGCGAAGGCGTATGAGTCTGCCTCTAAGACAGCTGCGCACTACCTTGCTCGAAACTCACGCCGTCGTTCGCGCCGGAATCCCGAAGTAACATCTTCGAGGCCCCGCGGAGGTGGGCGAATCGGTACCACTTTCATTCGCAAGTCCGCCTTAGCAGGAGGACTACACGCGAGAGTGGTGGCTACGCCACTGCGTGGACGAGGAGGAAAGGTGGGAGTGCAAGCACGCCCCGACCCGAACTTGGGTGCGCCACCCAATAGACAGTTGGAACGCCCCCAACTGCATTCATCTCCGACACCGAATCCGTCACCAGCGGCAGATGTCATCTGCTACAAATGCGGAAAGAAAGGTCATTACTCGAGAGAATGTAAACAGAAACCGTACCCCGTGCGTGCTCAGATACGAGCAGCTCGGACCGCAGTTGATGAAGAGGACGATGATTCGGAAATGGATCAGGAGAATGAGGCTGATGACGAGAGTGGACATACCTCTGCTAATGAAGCGGATAATCCACCTGAGTCGTTGGTAGACAGTGACAGCGATGAACTCATTGAGGTCGATGTCTATGATAATGACTACTACTCCCGAGACAGCGAGACTGAAGTCCTGAGGGCGATAACGGAATTACTGTTGGATGAAACTCGCCAGGTAAAGATGCGCAAAGTACATCTTCGCGCATCGAAAGTAGCTAAGGCTCGCCCAGTGCATAAGCGCGACGACAAGGAGTGTTTGGCCACATATGTCAATGTAGGCGGACACGACGCGTGGACGCTATGGGACTCGGGTAGTACAACTACGGGCGTAACCCTGGCGTTTTCCCAGGTAGCGGGATTGCGCGTGTTCCCGTTGGACGCGCCAATAACGCTGCAATTGGGAACGATTGGAAGTCGCTCGACAGTGAACTTTGGGTCTGATGCGTTAGTTAAAACACACGGATCTGAAGAAATGCTGTATGTCGATATAGCAAACTTTGACCGATATGATATGATTATCGGTACACCGTTTATGCGAAAGCATGGAGTTATCCTTGATTTCGCGACGAATACAGTTGTGGTCAACGGTGTATCAACCGAAGCCACGAAGGTAGACCTCCGGGATACTGATGGACGGCTGCGCCGCTATCGTACCACGGATAAACCCCGGGATTGACTCCCACGAGTCACAGTAGAAGACGTTCCGGAGGAAGAGGTGCACAAAATGCATAGTCTTCCGTCGGACGCGCCATGTCTACTGATGAGCGAGGAAGAGTATATAGATACTCTTCAGGAGGAGAAAGGGTCAACCGAGTATGAAAAGAAAGCCAAAACGCACAAAATGCAGCACAAAGAACCCAAATCTTCGCAAATCGATAATTTGGATAGCACTGAGGAGAAGGTGAAATTACCGGAACCACAAGTGTCACCACAAGCGGCGCAGGAGAAACCCAAGCGAACATTTTGGGATCGACCTGTACCACATCCGCACGTCGATTGGGCGTACGATCCTCGAATGCCATTTGAATGGAACGAGGTAATTGCGTCCATGCGTGCATATACGCGAGTCCAAGCGCCTCAAGGCGAGATATATCGCGATGCGCGCCCAGACGAGATATCCGAACCGTCAGTATACGTCGGGACAATAGCTGGTAGTACTACAGGAAGTACACCACAGTCACGACAAGTACGACTGGAAGTACCAGATGAGACGGAAGAACGGATACAAGCCCTCCGCGATAGGTATGATAAACCAACCACGGAAGGGAAGCGACGAAAGGATGGGAATACAAAAATCAAAAGTAAACTCACTACTGAAGATTATCCCCGCCTACGTCAGCAATGGCATGATGAATTCCAAGATATGGTGAACGGAACTCCTAACACGTTACCACCGTGGAGGGAAGTTAACCATGAGATTCATTTAATCGATGAGAATGCACGGTATCACTATCACTTACCGCGGTGCCCAAATTCGCTGAGAGAAGAATTCCACGCGAAGATAAACCGCTATGTGGATGCTAAGTGGTGGGAGCCACGGTCCGTCAGCCAAGCAGCCCCACTACTGTGCATACCGAAGAAAGATGGTTCGCTACGAACTGCACTCGACGCACGTCAACGTAACGATAACACCGTGAAAGACGTGACACCACTACCCGATCAAGAAATTATTCGGGAAGATGTGGCGCGGGCAAAGATTAGATCAAAAATTGATCTAACCGACGCCTATGAGCAAGTGCGTATACGACCAGAGGATGTACATAAAACAGCCTTTGCAACTATCGCCGGCACCTATGTCAGCAATATAATGCAGATAGGTGACTGCAACGCACCTGCCACATTCCAGAGACTCATGACATCAACCTTTCGAGACTTGATTGGTAGATTCATGCATGTCTACCTGGATGATATCTTTATCTTTTCAGAATCGATAGAAGAGCATGAGAAACACCTACGAATAGTATTCGAGAGACTCAGAGCTGCTTCTTTGTATCTGAAATGGAAGAAATGCGAATTATACGCTGAACGCGTTGATTGCCTTGGACACATTATCGACGATCGCGGTATACACCCTGATGTCGATAAACTAAGCCGCATACGCGAATGGCGAACACCACGATCATATAATGATATTCAGCGGTTCGTTGGACTAGTAAATTACTTGGGTAACTTCCTACCTGATATTACTGCGTATACGGGACCCCTCATGTCCATGACGCAAAACGGGTTGCCGTTTCATTGGAGACCGATCCATGATCGGTGTTTTCAAATGATAAAACAAATATGTTGTAGGACACCAGTCATACAGCCTATAGACGTTAAGAATAAAGACCCTATATGGCTTATATGCGATGCCTCGAAGACCGGCGTCGGAGCCATGTACGGCCAAGGACCCACTTGGCAGACATGTCGGCCCGCTGGGTTCATGTCGAAGAAGTTCACGAGCGCTCAGCAAAATTATGCTGTACACGAGCTCGAAACTCTTGCGATTCTAGAAGCCCTATTAAAATGGGAAGATAAATTGGTTGGTTACAATATCCATGTAATCACAGACCATAAAGCGCTAGAGTTCTTCAAAACTCAAGTAAATCTGTCACCGCGTCAACGACGCTGGAACGATTATATGTCTCGGTTCACCTTTGACATTACATATGTAAAAGGAGAACTGAACAAAGTAGCTGATTGCTTATCCCGCTACTTTGAAGAAGACGCACCTAATGAGGTGCAGAGCGTCAACGACTATGTACGCGCTGACGCGCGAATAGATCCAGACGGAGAGGATCTCCCACCTTCACGACTGCAAGAAGTGGCTGAACGAGTTATTGAAATTCGAGCCATGCAGGACGTGGAAGTGAGGCGTAGTCGCCGCCTCCAGGAACGGCGTGAGGATCGAGAAATCGAAGCCGCCATCCTGGAAGAGTTTCAGCAACCTACCGTACAGTCTGAATCCGCGACCGGTCAACAACCGGATGGGGCTAATTCAGAACGCGAACAAACGTTGGGCGAGGCATTGTTTCAACAGCCCGCACCGGCGCTGCGTCCAGACCTACACCCACGGAATGGCGATGCTTCATTCCTGGAAGTAGTACGGAAAGGTTACAAAACCGATAAATTGTTCACAGTAATAATGGACAAACCCGGTGAATTCACGCATTTTACACACCGAGATGCGTTAATTTGGACAATGAATCCAGCCGGCGTAGAAGTTCTATGTGTTCCTCGTGATCGTAAATTGATCACTCAACTCATAGAACAAGCACATACGTCCGTTGGACACTTTGGAGCCCAGCGTACCACGGAATACCTCCGACGCTGGTACTGGTGGCCCACCATTACCGCAGAAGTTCGCAAGTTCTGTCAAACTTGTGAGTCATGTCAGCGAGCCAAGGGTTTGAATCAAAAACCTGCTGGCAAAATACATTCGCTACCAGTGCCCATTAAACCATGGGACTCCATCGGAACGGACTTTATAGGCCCGTTCCCTGAATCAAAAGGCTATAATTACCTGTGGGTTATTATGTGCCGCATGACGAGCATGGTGCATTTAATTCCAGTACATACGCGCATGACCGCGTCGGAATTGTCCTGGATATACATGCGCGAGATTGTTCGTCTGCATGGTCTTCCTAGTTCCATCGTGAGCGATAGGGACTCGAAGTTCACCTCCAAATGGTGGCGAGAACTTCACAAGATCCTTGGATCGAAACTGCTCATGTCCACATCGTTTCATCCTCAAACGGATGGACAGACTGAGCGTGCAAACCGCAGTATCGGACAAATATTCCGTACTGTGGTGCGCCACGACCAGAAAGACTGGGTCGATCGCGTAGATATGACCGAGTTCGCACTTAATGCGAGTATATCGGAGACAACCAAATACGCGCCATTCGAACTCAACAGCGGATACATGCCCTCCATGATCAAGGAAATTCGCAGTGATAATGTGATTCCTCGGGGTATTCGCCAGTTCGCAGAACAAGCCCTTTCGAATCTCGCGGAAGCCCACGATGCTATTATCGAGGCCCGCGTATTCCAAGCGCTGAATGCGAATAAACGCCGGAGTGATGATCCTAAGATTAGCACTGGCGATTTAGTTTACCTATCTACGAAGAACTTAAATCTTCCAAAGGGTAGAGCACGCAAATTGTGCCCCAAGTTCGTGGGGCCTTATCGTGTCTTGAAGGCAGAGCCAGAAACGTCAAATTATACGTTGGAACTGCCTTCCGCGCTTCAGCAGCGCCGCTTACACGCGAAGTTTCATGTGTCCGTGCTGAGACCGTATTACGCTACGGAGGACGCACTGTTCCCGAATCGAGCGCACCCAGAGCCTTACGACTTTGGTGCACCAGACGACCACGAGTGGTTCGTCGAGGAGATTCTGGGACATAGGTGGTCCGAGGGCGCCATTGAATTTCAAGTTCGATGGTCCCTGGGGGACACTACGTGGGAGCCGCGTGAGCACTGCGAATCCCTGGCAGCTCTCGATAGATACCTCGAGCTCCAGGGGGTGAAGCGTATATCGCAGCTCGCAAAGCTGCGCTGAGGTGTGGCATGCAATGTGCGCCACACAGCCACAGCGTGGCTGGACTCGATCACTTCGATCGAGTGGAGCTCCGATCGGGGGAGCGAAAAATTTTCTCTCTGCCCCCTTGTGCACTACCACTATCACCAAAAATCGCACCTAATGTCGTCTGGACAAGAATCCATGAGTTTTCGAGGAAACTCAAGAGGGGGAGGAACGCGTGGACGCCGCGGTCGCAATAACCGTAGCGCTACGAGTAATTCACCTTGCGTACAACATGCGCAACAAACTACACAACCGCAAAACCAAGCACAGTCTCCACTGTCGTTTGGATCGATAGCATACCAGCCAACAATGGTACCGAGCTATCAGCCGTTCGAAGGACAGAATCCTTCCAACACAGGCGAGACACCTGCTCCTGGACCCGCCGTTGAGCGCCTGCACGCCCCAATGGATGTCGATGGACATGGAGCAGGGCAACTCGAGCCTGGACAGCTGCCTGATGCTAAGAACAGAAGCGTCGAGATGGGACGCCCCTCACAACAGCGTGGTGGTAACAAACCACACCGCCCAAAGGGGGGTGAACGAGCCGTCGAAGAGAAGGAAGGAAATCCCTCGAACTCTCACGGAAATACTCGAGGTACGCATGCTGCGCCACGCAACGCACCACATGCTAATATGGGAACGAACCCAGACGGTATATTCAACCGCCTCGAGACAGTCGGAGTAGCACCCGACTTTGTAGTCGACTTCATCCATGATGGAATGGCAAGGGTCGTGATAGGACAACTACTCGACACCATTGACCGCCTTCAACGAGAAGTTGACCAGAAAACTATGGCTAAACGCCACATCACCGAGGAGCTGCAACGCGCGCTACGTAAGCGCCCCGCATCGCCGAACGCGATGCCTTATACCGACAAGCGTAGTCGGACGCAGGGTCCTCAGACCGCACCCACATCGGTGCAGTCCACGGCGCCAGCGCAAGGAATAGGATCTGCGCCCACAAGCGCCGCCAAAGTACCTCTAGTGATCCCCACTATTGAGGTACCCTTTCCTCTTGGTGTACCTCCGCACATTGATGCTGGACGTATTGTACTTACGATACGTCAGGCCTTTGTGGTGCCCGAGCAGATGCCCGTCGACGATGTACGATTGGTCGACGCTAGCTCGCCTGCCGATGAACCGATGCAAGAGACTGTAGAGCCCTCTACCATCGGTACGTTGAAGGAGGAACCAGCAAGCGAAACCGCCGACGAGCGTAGCTTACGAATGAAGCACAACGCCTCAGTCCGCCGCGACCGCCTTGCTGCAGACCGAGAAGCCAACGAACGCTTGAAGTATAACTTCGAGACATTCGTGGGACGCATTCCAGATACTATTGGCGTACTACACATCAATGGTACTCCCGAACGCCACAACGCGTTTGGTGGACTACTTCACCGACGCCTGTACTGGTCACCGTACAGTAATACGGTGTTTGCCTCTCAGAGCGCTAGTCGCGCTCTAGAATGCGAACGTGAACACAAAACCGCATTCAATGCGACAGGCTCACCTTTGTACAAGTGTGCACCTCGTGGGTTCCCTATGTCCCCTCGAGACATCCGCAATCTGGTTCAGTTCCGTGACGATAACTTCAACATGGATACCGACCGTGTGGAAGCCCACTACCTACTCTGGGACTTCTATCGTATCGCTTCACGATACGCCGAACCCCACAGAGACCGGACTATGAAGTTTATCCTTCAACGAGAATACTTCGATCCGGCTCACAAACCATCGATACGCGATGACGCTGCGTGGACACGACCTGTGTCACCACTGCCCGCTGGAGTATTGTCCACTTCAGCGCGCAACCCTCGAACCCGAGGTGCGGGTTTACCCATACCATCGGTATCGCAAGCCCTGGACTTCAACGTGTGGGGACAATATATTGTACACCACGGAAGACCAGGCCTAGACAACGTATACAGCGGTCTAGTGATCGACTACAACTTCTCGATCCACTTCCGCACTGTGGTCGGGTACGCCCTTGGTCGCGCCATAAGCCCTACCCGAGCCGCATCTCGTGTCGCATTCATGCGCCTATACGCCATGATCATTGCTCGACCGAACCTCTATCGAGAAGCGGTGGACTCGTGGAATGCCATTCACCCATTGGATCGCATCCCCGACCACTTACCTTCTACGGCAAGCCTTGGTCGCTTAGCTCTTCCTGAGGAGCATGCCGCCAACTTAACCGAAACGGACGTAATCCGTACGCTTTTAGCCAATCGACTACCTGTCGCTTGGATTGATCACGCCTATCCCTACGGCCTCCACTACTTGGATGCGCATTATACGGGAACCACAATTGATCGTACACTATACGACAATGTGGACGACGACTGACTTGTTCGGCTATGTCGATACGGGATACCCCCGGCCATTCCTCAATGGGATGGATGGCGACAGCCGACCCGCGATGATATCGCTAGACTCCACGTACTACTCGACTGCGAGAAAGAGCGAGGACTGGACACTGCGCACGCTCGCGGCCTACACCCTGTAGGATACGACATCACGTCGATGAAATTCATCACCGGACGTGACCGCGAAGCTACTGTACTCTACGACGGTGATCTGGTGTTTAACGATACCACTGACCCGCCTGTGCCACCACCTATGGTGGAAGGTCCTCCGCTCCCAATTATCGAGTCCACTACGTCGCCAGCACCCTCTGCTCCATCTAGTTCATCCGCACCACTGGTCCGTCTACCAGAGGCTAACGCTTCTGATGACCATGCGATGGATGTAGTCGAGAAGGCTTAACGACAACGTCGAGTGTACGCCACAGTCATGGTAGTCGTCGAAATACATACGCAATCACTAATTGAGCGGGAGTTGTATACTCACGCTTTGTACTTATAATAATAACCATGCACATCCATCTGCTGAGATCATACATTGATCTCAAAGGGGGGTGTGTAACGACGGCGCGTTACAATACGTCTATATTGAGACGCGACCTGTTTGGCATTACCTTCTGGTAATGCACGACCATCTTTGTTATGCGTATATAAATGTCCTGTACAGTTTATGCTTAGATAATCCTTTGCACCTTCACCCTGTACACGTACTTAGCAGAATCCCACAGATTGGTCTAGCTTAACGTGTCTGATGTCTCGCAAGGATCCCCCAACCCCGTACAACCGTTACACAGCTCAACGAGTACTTTGAGATCGTTGATCTTGGACCCATCAACTGGTTTCTTGGAGTCAGCATCACCAAGTCAGACAACTCGGCCATCCTCGACGCTATCCGAGAACTCAAGAACCAACAAAACTCCAACCACACTCCTGCTTCTTTCACCAGCTCTATGCCGCCCCTATCTTCCGATGTTTCAGCTCCTCTTCAAGTACCTACGGCCCCGGTTCAAGGCGCTGAGGGTTCAGGCGTTCCGAAGGTTCGAGAGCCGCGCATGTATGATGGTACTGTCGCACAGCTGAGTTCCTTCCTTCGCGAAATCAATAACGCCCTCCACCTTCAATGTCGTTCGCTCCCTACGGACTACGACAAGGTTCTCTACTTCAGCTTCTATCTCAAGGACGGATCCCCGGCATCGTGGTACGCTAGTATCGAGAAGACGCGCCCCGAACTCTTCCACGATTTTCGTGGATTTTACCAAGCGTTCGTGGAGCACTTCGATGATACAGATAAACATGCTACCGCCCTCGCCAAGGTCCGGAAGCTCAAACAAGAACCTGGATCTGCTGCCAACTATGCGTCTCGCTACCGCGAAATCATTGCCGATCTCAACTTCGACGAAGATTCCAAGATCGACAATTTCTATCCTGGACTCAAAGAATCGGTCAAGGACGCCATGGTCATCCTCCCTCGTCCCAAGACTTTCGACGATTACGTGAAGACTATCATCTCTATCGACAATAGGATTCATCGTCGTCAAACGGAACTCAAGGAACATCGTGGCAAATCATCCAGTTCGACAACTTCAACTCAGCCACGCCATCCTCCGGCACCTCCTCACCAGGCCCCGCACGCTTCGTCGTCTTCGTCGTCTTCGGACGTTGTACCAATGGAAGTCGACAGTTTGCGTCGTGGAAAGGTTAACCCCTCTGAACGTGAGCGCCGTCGCGCTAATAACCTCTGCTTTTATTGTGGTCAAGGTGCGCACTCTATCAATGACTGTCCAAATATGTCCGAGCGCGCCAAACGCGACATGAGGGCCAGACAAGCAAAGTCTGCGTCCAAGGCTGATCCCAAGTCGGGAAAAGCCTAACCGGTTCCCCTCACGAGGTCCAAGGGCTACCGGATAATGATGCTAGGACCCATCTGATCACTCCGGAGCCCGTCGTCCACTCTTCTCGGCTCGATAACGGGAAATGGACACGTGTTTTGTCATTCCATGCTCCTCGGTATAATTTTCCTCCTGATACGAACATTTCTTCGCCCGACCATTTCTTTATTTCTGTTTCGCTTCATTTTCCGAACCATAAGTCTGTCAAGACTTTCGCTCTCGTTGACTCTGGTGCTTCGGCATCATGTATTTCGGACGTCTTTGCGAAGCGACATTCCTTGCCGCGACGCGTTAAAGACATACCTGTACCGATAATAGCGGTGGACAATCGTCCTATCGCCTCTGGACTCGTTTCTTCTGATGTTGTTACGCAACTAACCGTGGATAAACACTCCGAGTGCATCGCATTAGGTGTTGTCGCTGTCCCATTCCCTGTAATTCTAGGTCTCGATTGGCTTCGTCGCCACAACCCTCGAATCGATTGGTCGAATCCTGACCTTTCGCTCGACTGTTGCAATCTCACACCTACGTATCCAATTACGGTTCCAGCTAAAGGCTTCGGTCTTAAGCCTCCAAGTTCTATGTCTACGTCCATCCAAGCTTGTCCCATCACCACGGCTGGCCTAGGCTTCGGTCTCGCTAGCGCCCCTATGTCTTCTACGCCAACACTTACGCCGCCACCACGTCCCAAGACGCCTTCGGCACCACCGTATCTCAATTTTCTGGCTAAATGGACCGGCTACGGTCGCTCCTCTACAGATAATCCTTTGCCTACGCCCAAGCCGAACATTTCGGTCACCACGCCACAGCGTTTTCTCAAATACGCTAAACACGCTCCCGTTTCACTTTTCCGTTTTCACCCTACAGGTTCACCCGTCTATGTCGCGGCTACGTCGTCTGACTCTTCAAACGAAGTTGATGACCAAGTTCCGACTGCGCCACCACCCAACGACCAATACCAACACGTACCATCCAAGTATATGTCGTGGGCTGACACTGTCTTTTCTCCCACAGAAGTCAATCACCTTCCGCCCCATCGACCCTACGATATATCTATCGAACTCGAGGAAGGGAAAACGCCTCCGTTCGGCTCGATTTATCGACTGAATCAGGAAGAGCAAAAGTACCTTTCCGAATACCTCGATGATTATCTCAAGAAAGGGTTTATTAGGCGCTCGACTTCCTCCGCCGCCTCGCCAATCCTCTTTATTCGACGAAAAACCGGCGATTTACGTCTTTGCGTGGACTATCGTGGTCTTAACGCGATTACGAAGAAGAACCGGTATCCTCTCCCCCACGTCGATGATCTCTTGGATCGGACGCAGGGATGTAAACTCTTCACGGTCATTGACCTGAAGAACGCATTCAATCTAGTTCGCATTCGAGAAGGAGATGAATGGAAAACCGCCTTTCGGACACCACTAGGACTCTATGAATATTTGGTTATGCCATTTGGTTTGACTAACGCTCCAGCGACTTTTCAGGCTTTTATTCAGGACACTCTCCGGGACTATATCGGCGTCTTCTGCGTCGTTTATCTCGACGATATTCTGATATTCTCTCGAAACCAAGAAGAACACGATCATCAAGTCAAATTGGTTTTGGATCGACTTCGACAAGCTCGTCTTTTTGCTAACGCGAAGAAGTGCGAGTTTGACAAGACCGAGGTCGAATACCTAGGCTTCCTCATCGGAGCTGACGGTATCAAGATGAATCCCAAAAAACTCGCTACCATTGCCGAATGGCCTACTCCTCGAAACCGTCGTGATATTCAATCTTTCCTTGGTTTTACTAATTTTTACAGACGTTTCGTGGATCACTACGCCAAAATTGCCCTTCCTTTGAACAAGTTAACTCACAAAAATATTCCTTTCGACTTCACAGATTCTGCGCGTTCGTCTTTCGAACAACTTAAGCGCGCTTTTACTTCGTACCCTGTTTTGCGCCATTTCGACCCCTCCAAACCCTCTACTCTTGCTACTGACGCTTCAGATTTCGCTCTTTCAGGTATTCTCCAGCAACCCGACGAGAGTAATCGACTTCACCCCATCGCCTACTACTCTCGAAAACTCTCGCCTGCCGAAATTAATTACGACATCCACGACAAGGAACTCCTTGCTATCGTTGATTCATTTCGCGATATGCGTCCTTGGCTGATGGGTACCTCCGTCCCCATTTCGGTGGTTTGCGACCACAAAAATCTTGAGTATTTTATGTCTTCTCGTTTACTTAATCGCCGCCAAGCTCGGTGGTCTATGTTTCTTTCCGAGTTCGATTTCTGTCTCGATTGGGCCCCAGGTACTCAAAACGTCGCCGACTCGCCATCTAGGCGCCCCGATTTCCTACCTCAAAAAGGGGATGACGTCCTGGAGGCTCAACGAAAGACAATTCTTACTTCGTCGCACACTAAACGCATTTTTCCTTCTTCCGAAACAGATTCGTCTACTTCGTCTTCAATTTCTGCCTTTACAACACTCGCCATCGACAATTCTGAACTCCTCAAGCGTTTTCGAACAGCGTTCCAAGAAGACTCCGAGTGGCGAGAAGCACTTCTTCATGGATCTACGGAATTCACGGCCCAAGATGACATGGTATTCCACAACGGTCGCGTCTTTGTACCAAAGTCCCTTCGTGCCGAGATACTGTTAGGGCGACCTTTAGAGCAGAGCTTAGTCGTACTGGCAAAGGGGAATCCAAAGTTATATTGATGTACTGTAACGAGGTAAATAAGGCTTACCTGGCAAAGGGGAATCCAAAGAGAATAGTGTAAAGGATTCCCAGATGCCAGGGGGCCGGCTATATACAAGTGTGATACATGAGGGCAGGCTCTCCATAGTGTACTGTACATGTGATAATAACGACATGTGATAACCATGACAGGTGATAATGATGAGCAGGTTCCGGATGCTGTCTGATGGTAACCGTCGTCAGGATGTCAGGTGATCGGGAATATGAACAGGGAAACGAGGGGAATGACAGGAAGTGAGTAAGGTAAATATGTACACCGACGCTTGGGTCAGAGCGTCGGGGTCGGGATCGCGATCGGTCAGGAGCGAGCGCACGTGTCGGGGAACAGTTGGTGAGCGTCGGAGGGCGTGAACGGGTGTTCCCCTAACATCACCCCCCCTTTTGAATCGCAACGACTCGGTGCGGGGTAGCGGTGGCGAAGATGGCCGGGGATAATGTGAACATGCCACGAATGTGGCGGGCAGCGTCGGGGTTGTCGCGGTGGAACTTGCGTACCAGATCGGGGGCGGTGACATTTTCGCGTGGTTCCCATGAAGCTTCTTCGTAACCATAGCCTTTCCACAGGACCTTGTACTGTAGTTTTTTGCGGAAGGTTCGGCTATCAAGGATCTTTTCAACTTCGTAATGGGGTTCGTCGTCGATTATGTCGGGGGGAGGAGGAGGATTGGACCGACGACCTTCGATCGGATCAGCGACGGCGGGGATGAGTTTCACGACGTGGAAGACTGGGTGGATGCGCTTCATGGACTGAGGCAGCAGGAGGCGGTATGCGAGCGGGCCGACTCGCCTTTGCACGACAAAAGGGCCAAGGTAACGATGCGACAATTTCTTAGATGGTCGGGTCGTAGAAATGTCGGTCACGTCCAAGTACACCTTGTCGCCAGGCTGGTAGTCGGGCGTTGGGGCGTGTCGCTGGTTGTAGTACCGCTCCATGTCGTCTTTGGCCTTTGAGAGCGCTGCCTTGGCTTCCTCCTGTGCTTCCTTCATGCGCTCCACAAACTCGTCGGCCGACTCGTTCTTGGAAGCGCCCCGACGTGGCTCAAAGCCCATGCGTGGATGCCGACCAGTGTCGAGCAGGAAGGGGGTCTGCTGCGTCGCCGAATGTACATGGTTGTTGTAACTGAATTCGGCGTCGGGCAAGAGGTCCTCCCAGTCGTTCTGACGCTCATTGCAGAAGACCCGCAAGAACTGTTCCAGCTCCTGGTTGACGCGTTCGGTCTGTCCGTCGGTCTGCGGGTGGTATGCCGTCGAAGCCGACAGCTTGATACCCAGGAGTCGGTACAGTTCGCGCGTGAATTCGGCGACGAACTGTGGACCTCGATCGGAGACAAAGGCATCTGGGAGACCGTGGAGCTTCCAGACGTGGCGCCGGTAGAGGTTCGCAGCCCCCAAAGCCGAACAAGTCGTGTGCGACGCAATGAAGTGCGCGCGTTTTCCGACCGAATCCACGACGTTCATGATCGCGTCGTGGCCATTGGACTCGGGGAGTTCGGTGATGAAGTCGACCGACACGACATTCCATCGGCCTTCGGGAATGGGGAGCGGCTGCAGCTGTCCGACGGGGAGTTGGCGGCGGGGTTTCGTGCGCAAGCACATGTCGCAGGTGCTGGTGTAGGAACCGATGAAGCGCGACATCTGGGGCCACCAGTAGTTGCGCGACACCAGCTCTAACGTCTTCCAGCGACCTGGGTGACCGGCGACCTTGGAGTCGTGGTGGTGCTCCACAATGCGTCGGCGGAGGTCAGGAACGTTCGGGACATAGATCCGTCCACAGAACGTGAGCAGACCGCCTTCCTCTCCCCACTCGCCAAAGCGAAGGGAGCGACCGGCGATCTTGGATGCCCTGACCAGTTGCGCCGCTTTCGCGACCGCATCCTCCTGTGCGCCATCGCGGTTGCCCTTGCGAATTGCCTTCAGCACGTCATCCTCTTCTCCGACCAATACAAGACCTTCAGTCGCACGAACCGCGAAGAACTCAGGTTTGAGCAGTACGATGTCGGCGTTGTCAGCACTTCCGTCGCCATGGTCGGAGCGGCGCGATAACGCGTCGGGCTTGCCCATGCTACGGCCAGGACGGTGGTGGAGGGCGAAGTCAAAGTTAGCGAGGTAGAGCGACCATCGGGCTTGACGCCGATTGAGTTTCTTCGCGGTGAGGAAGTACTCAAGGTTCTTGTGGTCGGTCCAGATCTCTACCTTGTGCTTTGCGCCTTCTACGAAGTGTCGCCACTCCTCCAGAGACCGGATGATCGCTAGCATCTCCTTGTCATGGATCTCGTAGTTCCGCTCGACGGCACTCAAGCTCTTTGAGTAGAACACGACGGGGTGCCATTTACCGTCGGACGGCGACTCTTGCGACAGGACCGCGCCCGTTGCGAAGTCAGATGAATCGGCTTCGATGCGGTACGGTCGGTCGTCGTCAGGGAACATGAGAACGGGCCCCGATGTGATCGCTGACTTCAGAAGGCCAAAGGCCGACTGCTCCGACTCTCCCCATCGCCAGGCGACGTCCTTGCCCGTCAGATCGAACAGGGGTCGGGCGTGATGCGAGAAGTCCTGGATGAACCGTCGGTAGAAGTTAGTGAAGCCTAGGAATGCTTGCACTTCCTTCTTGTTCTTCGGCGCTGGCCATTCCAACACTCCAGCGACCTTAACAGGGTCCATCTCCACTTGCCCTTGCGAAATGATCAGCCCCAGATACTCGATCTTGGTCTGTTCGAATTCGCATTTCTCGGGCTTTAAGAACAACTGATGTTCGCGGAGTCGGTCCAGTACTAATCGCGCGACCCGACGGTGTTCCTCTAGAGTCTTGGTATAAATCAAGATGTCGTCGAGGTACACGCAAACAACACCTTCGGCGATCAGATCGCGGAAAATATCATTCATCATGGTCTGAAATGTGGCGGGGCTGTTTGTGAGGCCGAAGAACATGACGAGCGGCTCGAAGAGACCGCGGTTCGTCCGAAACGCTGCCTTCCACTCGTCGCCTTCCTTGATCCGAACATTGTTGTACCCCCATCAAACGTCCAGCTTGGTGAAGTACCGCGCGCCGCGAAGGTTATTCACCAGTTCGCTAATGAGGGGCAGCGGGTATCGGTTCTTCACCGTGAGCGCATTGAGCGTCCGATAGTCCTGTACCAGGCGGAGCGACCCGTCCTTCTTCTTGATGAAGAAGACCGGTGATGCCATGGGCGACTTGGACGGTCGGATACGACCCGTCTCGAGATTCTCTTTGAGGAACGCGTCGAGTTCAACCTGTTCCGCCGGTGACAGCGGGTAGACCTTCGTGCCGGTTGGTGACGCGCCCGGCTCCAGTTCGATCGCATGGTCCCATTGCTTGCGCTCTGGGAGCTCATCGAACGCAACTTTGGAGAAGACATCTTCAAAGTCGTGGAGGTGGGTGGGTACGGCGTCGCGGAACGTTTTGGGCATGGAGTTAGCAGCGTGCGCTTCCGCAAGTCGCTGTGATGTCGTTTGGCTGGCCCGAATATGTTCGGCGGTCGGGGTCGGATGGATCGCGGTCGCGAAGATGCGATCGCCATTCAGGAAGGTCTCCGTCAGGAAGTCGTCGGACTCTGGGTCAGGTTCCTCCAGGATCGGAGTGTAGGGGAGGAACTCGTCGTCATCAGAGTCGTCCTCCACGTACGGATTGGTCGGGGCCCGCAGGTCAGGCTCAATCGTCGGGATGCCATCGGCTCGACAGGCACGGATTGCTGCGCGCACTTTGGTACGTGCGCGCCGATCGGCTTTGACCTCATCCTTGCAGGTGTCGCACTGCATCGGACAGCGACTCATCTTCACCTCTTTGGTCTGCCAGTCGATCTCAGGGTTGTGGTTTTTAAGCCAGTTGAACCCGAGGATCATGTCGTGCTTGCCTAACTGGGTGACCCCGAAGACGGCTCGTTCGGTATGACCATTGTATCGCAAGACAGCTTCTACGATGCAAGAGACCGAACCGCCTTCGTTGAGGGTGCCGTCTACGTTGTAAACTGGGGACGGCCGACTAAGCACCTTGGTCGTGAGTTTGTGTTTCTCGACGAAAGCGATATTGAGAAAGCTGCCGGTCGCTCCGCTGTCCACTAGCGCAGTGACGGCGTGCGACTCCTGGGTGTCGGTGGTCTCCAGTTCAACATTGAGCCACAGGGATCTGGGGCAGGGGGAGGCAGCGGCGATGAAGCGACTAGGAAGTCGCTTTTCCCAGCGGGGTAGGCCACCACATACAGGCACTACAATGTAGCGTGTCCTACGGTCCAGCGGGCCCATACATTGTAGCGTACTTGACGGCACCAGCGGGCCCGCTGGAGCGCCAGCGGGGCCCCTACATGTAGCCGTCTGGCACTGTGCCAGCGGGACCTCTACATGTAGTCGTCTGGCACAGTACCAGCGGGCCCGCTGGTGCTGCAGCGGGCCTATATGGTGCTACGGGGGGCAGCAGGTGAGGGCTAGAAGGGCACTACCCACGTCCGCGGACCTCCGCGAGTCGTTGTCTGTGGAGCACACCCAGTATTGCAGGGGGCCAATATGGTGCTGTGGGGGGGCAGCAGGGTGGGGGGGCTTGCGGAGCACTGCCCATGTCCGCGGACGTCCGCGGGTCGTTGTCTGGGGCACACCCAGGATTGCAGGGGGCTGATACGGTGCTGCGGGGGGCACCAGGGTGGGGGGCTTGCGGGGCACTGCCCATGTCCGCGGGTCGTTGCCTGTGGAGCACACCCAGCAATGCAGCGGGCCTATATGATGCAATTGGGGGCCACAGAGCAGGTGCTGTTACACACCTCCGCGGACTTGCAGCGGAGCACATTACATATAGTATGTCTGCATTACATTGAGCTTGCAGGGCATTAGCCTGTGGAGCACACCCAGCAATGCAGCGGGCCTATATGATGCAATTGGGGGCCACAGAGCAGGTGCTGTTACACACCTCCGCGGACTTGCAGCGGAGCACATTACATATAGTATGTCTGCATTACATTGAGCTTGCAGGGCATTACCCACGTCCGCGGATGTCCGCGGGTCGTTGCCTGTGGAGCACACGCAGCACTGCAGCAGGCCTATATGGTGCTGTGGGGCCACGGAGCAGCACACCTCCGCGGACTTGCAGCGGAGCACACTACATATAGTATGTCTGCATTACATTGAGCTTGCAGGGCATTACCCACGTCCGCGGACGTCCGCGGGTCATTGCCTGTGGAGCACACGCAGCACTGCAGCAGGCCTATATGGTGCTGTGGGGGCCACAGAGCAGCACATCTCCGCGGACTTGCAGCGGAGCACACTACATATAGTATGTCTGTATTACATTGAGCTTGCAGGGCATTACCCACGTCCGCGGACGTCCGTGGGTCATTGCCTGTGGAGCACACGCAGCACTGCAGCAGGCCTATATGGTGCTGTGGGGGCCACAGAGCAGCACATCTCTGCGGACTTGCAGCGGAGCACACTACATATAGTATGTCTGCATTACATTGAGCTTGCAGGGCATTACCCACGTCCGCGGACCCCCGCGGGTTGTTGCCTGCGGGCACCGCAGCAGGCCTATATGGTGCAGTAGGGGGCTGCGGAGCAGGTGCTGTTACACACCTCCGCGGACTTGCAGCAGAGCACATTACATATAGTATGTCCACACAACATTGAGCTTGCAGGGCATTACCCACGTCTGCGGACGTCCGCGGGTTGTTGCCTGTGGAGCACACGCAGCACTGCAGCAGGCCTATATGGTGCTGTGGGGGCCACAGAGCAGCACACCTCCGCGGACTTGCAGCGGAGCACACTACATATAGTATGTCTGCATTACATTGAGCTTGCAGGGCATTACCCACGTCCGCGGACGTCCGCGGGTCATTGCCTGTGGAGCACACGCAGCACTGCAGCAGGCCTATATGGTGCTGTGGGGCCACGGAGCAGCACACCTCCGCGGACTTGCAGCTGGAGCACACTACATATAGTATGTTTGCATGACATTGAGCTTGCAGGGCATTACCTACGTCCGCGGACCCCCGCGGGTTGTTGCCTGTGGGGCACACCCAGCACCGCAGCAGGCCTATATGGTGCAGTAGGGGGCCGTGGAGCAGGGGCTGTTACACACCTCCGCGGACTTGCACTTGCAGTGGAGCACACGGAGTAGCAGTGGAGCACAAAATCAAGAACGAAGGAATAATACTCCTTGAAAGATGGAACTGGGTGTCTTTGATCATAGTCCTATTGGGCAGTTCGGGCACCAGCCTTGCCAGGAAAATAGAATTTGAGTACGGTTAAAGACAAGGAGCAGGGCTGTTTTGCCACCTCCGCGGAGTTGCAGTGGAGCACACTACATGTAGCATGTCTAATGTACATCTGCAGACCTCCATGGACTGTTGTCTGTGTAGCACACCTGGTGCTGCAGTGGGCCTATACAGTGCTAGGGAGCCATAGAGCAGAGGTGTTATACACCTCCACGGAGTAGCAATGGAGCACACTACATGTAGCATGTCCTACGTTTCTACTGGTATACAATTTCAACAGTATACAGTATCACCATCAAATCCTGTCTGGATGTTATGGTTTACCTCCATTCAATCATGGGCCTACAGAGGAGGCTACACTTAAACCTGTAGCTCCACTATAACTGTGGTGTGGAGTTAACAAAGCCTGTATCAAGTATCAACAGAGTGTTGTGTAATGAGTATGACCTTTGTGTTCCTTAGTATTTCAATAGCAGGAGGGCTGCAACAGCTGAAGGGCCGCAACAGCTGAAGGGCCGCAACAGCTGTATCTAGCTCGATATTGACAATGCTGTGCATAAAGAGTACATTATATTGCAGTAGCAAAGTCAGTGTAAAGCTCAATATGAAAGATGGTGCTGTACCATGCACTCTGAAGCACAAACAACAAAAACTGCTGATTGACAGCTATAAGAGGACACAGGGCTACTCTCAATACATTCTCTCTGTGAATTTGTAAGAATAGCTTACATAGTGTAGATAATGCTAGTATACGGTAGAGATGATATAAGAAAGCTACAATAGCATGATGCTGCAGTGAACATAAGTACTGCAGAATAAGCAATCTTTTGGATATTGGACATGTCCACTTGTCTGTAAAGTGTACCAAAGTGGTACACTTATGCACTCTCTTTGGAATCCAGCCCACATATTAGACGTAGGCTTGGACCAGTTAGACTAAATTCAAAGCTTGTGTATCCAAGCACATATACATTTTTTGATTGACCGTGGCGTAACAATAAATATACTTTGAAATGCATTGCCACACTGCTGCTGTCCTGTCGGAGTGATGAAGTGTCAGTGGAACCAAGGCTGAAGATTACATCAATACAATTTACTTCTATTACAGGGCATGGAAACCTGCAGGTCTTGCATACTGGTTACGCCACACTGCGGAAGTGACTGAAGTCCCGGGACATGCCAAATGTCATATACCTGCTCTGTAATGTGATGTCGGTATTTGAACAGGAGCCTACATCGCACACTGCAGAGCGGGGTCACCGGCATTATGCCTCGTATGTTGGACATGCTATATAGTGTGCTCCGCTGCAAGCATGATATATGTAGTGTGCTCCACTGCAAGTCCGCGGAGGTGTGTAACAGCACCTGCTCCGCGGCCTCCTACAGTACTATATAGGCCCACGGCAGCCCTAGCGGGCTTGTTGACACTATGCCAGATGGCTGCACGTAGATGACGTGCTCGTACATTGGACATGATATACATAGTGTGCTCATGATATATGTAGCGTACTCCGCTGCAAGTCCGCGGAGGTGTGTAACAGCCCCTGTACTGCAGCCCCAGTGGGCTTGCTGATACTGTGCCAGATGGCTGCATGTAGATGATGTGCTCGTACATTGGACATGGTATATGTAGTATGCTTCGCTGCAAGTCCGCGGAGGTGTGTAACAGCACCTGCTCTGTGGCCCCCTACTGCACCATATAGGCATGCTGCAGTGCTGGGTGTGCCCCACAGGCAACAACCCGCAGAGGTCCGCAGACGTGGGTAATGCCCTGCTCTGCTGCAAGTCCGCGGAGGTGTGCTGCTCTGTGGCCCCCACAGCACCATCTAGGCCTGCTGCATTGCTGGGTGTGCTCCACAGGCAACGACCCGCAGAGGTCCGCGGACGTGGGTAATGCCCTGCAAGCTCAATGTTATGTGGGCATACTATATGTAGTGTGTTCCGCTGCAAGTCCGCGGAGGTGTGCTGCTCTGTGGCCCCCACAGCACCATATAGGGCTGCTGCAGTGCTGCGTGTGCTCCACAGGCAACGACCCGCGGACGTCCGCAGACGTGGGTAATGCCCTGCAAGCTCAATGTTGTGTGGACATACTATATGTAATGTGCTCCGCTGCAAGTCCATGGAGGTGTGTAACAGCACCTGCTCTGTGGCGCCCTATTGCATCATATAGGCCTGCTGCAGTGCTGCGTGTGCTCCACAGGCAATGACCCGCGGACGTCCGCAGACGTGGGTAATGCCCTGCAAGCTCAATGTAATGCAGACATACTATATGTAATGTGCTCCGCTGCAAGTCCGCGGAGGTGTGCTGCTCTGTGGCCCCCACAGCACCATATAGGGCTGCTGCAGTGCTGCGTGTGCTCCACAGGCAACGACCCGCGGACGTCCGCAGACGTGGGTAATGCCCTGCAAGCTCAATGTAATGCAGACATACTATATGTAGTGTGCTCCGCTGCAAGTCCGCGGAGATGTGCTGCTCTGTGGCCCCCACAGCACCATATAGGCCTGCTGCAGTGCTGCGTGTGCTCCACAGGCAATGACCCGCGGACGTCCGCGGACGTGGGTAATGCCCTGCAAGCTCAATGTAATGCAGACATACTATATGTAGTGTGCTCCGCTGCAAGTCCGCGGAGGTGTGCTGCTCTGTGGCCCCCACAGCACCATATAGGCCTGCTGCAGTGCTGCGTGTGCTCCACAGGCAACAACCCGCGGACGTCCGCAGACGTGGGTAATGCCCTGCAAGCTCAATGTTGTGTGGACATACTATATGTAATGTGCTCTGCTGCAAGTCCGCGGAGGTGTGTAACAGCACCTGCTCTGTGGCGCCCTATTGCATCATATAGGCCTGCTGCAGTGCTGCGTGTGCTCCACAGGCAATGACCCGCGGACGTCCGCAGACGTGGGTAATGCCCTGCAAGCTCAATGTAATGCAGACATACTATATGTAATGTGCTCCGCTGCAAGTCCGCGGAGGTGTGTAACAGCACCTGCTCTGTGGCCCCCAATTGCATCATATAGGCCCGCTGCATTGCTGGGTGTGCTCCACAGGCAACGACCCGCGGACGTCCGCGGACATGGGCAGTGCCCCGCAAGCCCCCCACCCTGGTGCCCCCCGCAGCACCGTATCAGCCCCCTGCAATCCTGGGTGTGCCCCAGACAACGACCCGCGGACGTCCACGGACATGGGCAGTGCTCCGCAAGCCCCCCCCCACCCTGCTGCCCCCCCACAGCACCATATTGGCCCCCTGCAATACTGGGTGTGCTCCACAGACAACGACTCGCGGAGGTCCGCGGACGTGGGTAGTGCCCCGCTAGCCCCCACCTGCTGCCCCCCGTAGCACCATATAGGCCCGCTGCAGCACCAGCGGGCCCGCTGGTACTGTGCCAGATGACTACATGTAGAGGTCCCGCTGGCACCGTGCCAGACGGCTACATGTAGGGGCCCCGCTGGCGCTCCAGCGGGCCCGCTGGTGCCGTTAAGTACGCTACAATGTATGGGCCCGCTGGACCGTAGGACACGCTACATTGTAATGCCCCTACCTGAGGCCACGACGCGACGGAGCGATCGGCTTTGCAACTGCGATCGGTGTCGTCGGGTCGGAGGGGTTTTGTACGTCTTTGTCGGTCGGTTCACTCGTAGGAATAGCAGCAATAATAGGTGTATTGGCATATTCTACGGACAGTGGAGCGAACCGATTACGACTAGACAACGGGGGCGTACGTTCCACCCGTTGTGCGATTAAAAACCCTCCTCAGCATCGGAGGTGCCCGCGTCGGCCGACGATGGAGTCTGGTCGGCAGGAACTGCGTCTTTGCGGGCTAGACGCTCCATGATGAGCGCCTCCAGCTCGTCGTCGAGCATGTGGCGCACGTCCCAGCGCAAGGGACAGTCACGCGAGTAGTGACCCTTCTTCTTGCACCGGAAGCAGTGGTCGTCGGCAGGTGCGACCCGGTCGCGCATCCGATCGACATCCATCGGGACGCCCAGGGGGAGCGGCCTAGGGGCTGGTGCGATGGGAGCGCGAGGGGCGGGAGGGGCAGAAGCGGGAGTGGGAATGGGAGTGGGGGCAGTAGCGAACGCCCATCGTGCGGCTACGGCGGTGGTTGGGCGGCCGTCCGGCGCCTTTGTCGGGACCATCCGACGGTGGAAGTCGTCCTCCGACCTCATGATGAAGTCTTGAGAACGGGCGATCCTCAGCCACTCCTCAATCTTCTCGTCGTGCGGGCGACCCGTGGTGATGCTTCCCAGTCGCCTCGAAAGCTTTGGGTCCATGCCCCGACGGAATTTGAGGACCAGGTGGCGTCCATCGGGGTAGCCTGCCTTGACCCACAGGGATCGGAACGAGTCGATGTACTCGTCGATCGACCGACCGTTCTGGAAGTACGCCGTCGACTCCAGGATGAGCGCGGCATCGGCGACCTCGTCGAAGAGGAAGAACTCGCCACGGAAGGTGTCTTCGAAGTCCTTCCAGGCGGGAAAGACGTCCTTGGCGGTTCCGAACTGGAACACCCGACTGACGAAGTCGGCGGCTCGTCCGTGCTGCATGTACGACAGCACCCATACGATTCGGGCGTGGTCGTCGGCGAAACTTCCCCCGCACAAGGAGAAGTAGAGGTTGCAGGCGTTCCAGAACGCGCGACCGCCTGACCGGGCGCCGTCGTAAATGGGAGGGGGCGACGGTCGGAGGTGGTGCGATCCTGATTGCGGAGCGCCTGGCAGCAGAGGGGTCGTCGCAGGCAACGGAGGGATCGTCTCAGGCGGCGGAGGGGTCGTGTCTGCTTCGGGAGCAGCGGGGGTGGGATTGGGGGGTGTCCCCGACATGAGTTTTTCGAAAAGAGCGGAGAGGCGGTCCATAGAGGCCGAGTTGGATGTGTTGGAGGCGGAGAGAGCCGAAATCGTGGCTTCCATATTCGCCAACCGCTCCTCCGTCGTGAGGAAGGGAGAGAACGGTCGTTCGAGCGGCATGTCACCAAATTCGGACATCTCGAAACGGGACTGGGCGGGCGATCAGAGCGAGCGCGCGTTGGACGGTCGCGTGTAGCAGACGCGTGTTTCGGCGCGGAAGCTGGTCGGTCGGCTTCGTCGGGTTTCTAAGAGACACTATTCTGCTGTTAGGGCGACCTTTAGAGCAGAGCTTAGTCGTACTGGCAAAGGGGAATCCAAAGTTATATTGATGTACTGTAACGAGGTAAATAAGGCTTACCTGGCAAAGGGGAATCCAAAGAGAATAGTGTAAAGGATTCCCAGATGCCAGGGGGCCGGCTATATACAAGTGTGATACATGAGGGCAGGCTCTCCATAGTGTACTGTACATGTGATAATAACGACATGTGATAACCATGACAGGTGATAATGATGAGCAGGTTCCGGATGCTGTCTGATGGTAACCGTCGTCAGGATGTCAGGTGATCGGGAATATGAACAGGGAAACGAGGGGAATGACAGGAAGTGAGTAAGGTAAATATGTACACCGACGCTTGGGTCAGAGCGTCGGGGTCAGGATCGCGATCGGTCAGGAGCGAGCGCACGTGTCGGGGAACAGTTGGTGAGCGTCGGAGGGCGTGAACGGGTGTTCCCCTAACAGATACTCTATACTCGCCATGATTGTGTACTTGGTGGTCATCCTGGACGTACTCTGACCGTCAAGAATATTCTACGCGACTACTCTTGGCCGGGAATCTATACGTATGTCCGCCGCTACGTCTCAGCGTGCGATACGTGTAATCGTATCAAGATCCCTCGCCACAAGCCCTATGGTCTTCTACAACCGCTCGACATCCCTGAACGCCCATGGAAATCAATTTCTATGGATTTTATTGTTAAGCTTCCTAATTCTCATTCTTACGATTCAATTCTCGTCGTTTGTGATCGTCTAACGCGTGCAGCGCACTTCATTCCCTGTACAGAGTCGATGACCGCGTCGGATCTCGCGTGGTTATTCGTCGATCGCATATTTCGCTACCACGGTCTCCCAGATTCCATCATCTCGGATGGTGGCACCCTTTTCGTTTCTAACTTTTGGAAAGAACTTACTTCGCGTCTCGACATCGACGCTCGTTTCTCCACAGCCTATCACCCACGCACGGATGGCCTCACAGAGCGTACTAATCAGACTCTCGAGGGCTATCTGCGCGCGTACTGCTCGTACCAGCAGGACGATTGGGTTGATTACCTTCCCCTGGCAGAATTCGTTTTCAACAACTCCGAAAACTCGTCAACAAAACATTCGCCATTCTACGCCAACTATGGTTTCCATCCTACCTTCACTCCTAAACTTTCTGAAGTCTCTACCGTCCCTGCTGCTGACGATTTAGCTCTACGTTTAGATCAAATTCATTCCGAACTACGCGCCGAACTTCAGTATTCTCAAGATCGTCAAAAGAGAATATTCGACACCAAGGTCTTACCCTCTCCATCCTATTCTCCCGACCAACTGGTATGGCTACTTCGCCGTAACATTCGAACGACTAGGCCGTCGCTCAAATTGGATCATCGACGCCTCGGCCCTTTCCCAGTCGTTCGTCGTATCGGCTTGCAGACGTATCAGCTACGCCTCCCATCCTATCTCTCTCGACTCCATCCCGTGTTCCACACCTCCCTATTAGAACCCTATCAAGACCCTTCGGAATTCCATCCCCACTCCTCTCCTCGACCCTTCCAACTCGCCGACTCTACCCCATCCATTTCCAACATCCTCGACTCTCGCAAAATCGGTCATCGTTATGAATACTTCGTCCACTGGCACTCCCTTCCCGACTCAGAAAATTCCTGGATCGCCCTCTCCGACATCCCTACCACCGCCAACGAACTTATCGATCGTTTCCACCGTCGTCACCCCCGAGCCCCGAGGCCTCATCCTATTACGTTACAACAACACTTTTCTCTTATTACTGACAATTTACCTACTAGTTCCACTCACGACGCCCAAGATGTTCCATCGACCGAACTTCCCCTCTCTACGTCCGAGTCTCCCGTGTCGCACTTCGACGTAACTGGTGTTACGCCAGGAGCCGTGTCAACCTCGGTAGACGGTCGTGAACAGAGTTCGGCTCACGGTTCGTCGTCGTTTCCTCATCCTCGTCCCGTTTCTCCTCCTACTATACATGAAAATCCTCGTTCTGTTTACGTACCTCCGCCTACTACCACTACTCGCACAGGTCGCGTCTCTCGGCCTCCCAACCGCCTCGATCCACCATTAAAAGGGGGATAATGTCACGGTCACTACTACGTTATGTCTCACCTACTTACTTACGCGTTATTTTACGATACACTTTTTCCTTAGTTCAATCAACACATTCATAGCTGCTACGCTTCGTCCCTCGCCCTAAGTCTATTGTCTCAACCTTGACCGTAACACTTGGATGCCCTGGTCAACACAGGATGAGAACATCAATCCATCTGTTAATTAGTGTGACATAGTACCCTCCTCGACGTCGATGTGTATCTGAAGATTCTATTGACTCGTTCACCATAGATTCTGATGGGATCGAAATTTTACCCGGCCACGACGAACCACTGAAGCGAAAGAAGATTGTCCGTGATAGCCTCTCATCAGAAAACAGTGATATCACATCGGTACTTCCCTCTAATCTTGCCTTTCGTACATTTTTGACTTTGTGCTTAGAAACCGGCAAAGAAGAAGAAGACAGTCAAACAATTCCGAGTAGGGACTTGCACTGAGCGTGCTCAGACTAAGGTAAGTACACTGTCGAGCTATTTGATCAAGGTTCATCAATTTTTTTAGACCTCGAAAAAGAAATCACCTGCGATCATCGTCACAGACGTCGAAACCGATATTGATGATGACGACGTCACGACAGGCTCATTCAGCAAGAAGGGACCCGCAAACAATAGCCGCCAACACTTCGCGGACCCTGTTCCCAGTGTGAGGAATGGAGATCGACGCTGGCTTTTCAAATGCAAGCACTGTTCAAGGTATGTATCAAGTACTTCTTTGAAAAGATATGCTAGATGATGAGTTGTTCTCTAGCTCCTTCACGTTTCCCCGAACCGTTGCTAAGGGGCAAGCCTTCACCGACGAGCCCAAACAGCCACCACTCGGAAACCTCGCAACTCACGTTAAAAGCTCCCACCCCAATGTTGCGGTCCCCAAAATGATCACCGACATACCTGGAGCATCTCGAGGCATCAGCGCGGCATCACTCAAAATTATGGGCGATTTTTTGAAGGAAGGAGTTCTAAATCCAGAGCTTGTACGCACGCAAGGTGGCTTCCACAAAGTCTTCGCTGCATGGCTTCTTGAAGATGACCTTCCCTTCACCACTGGCGAAACCTCCGGGATCCATCGCCTATTCGTGTATATGGAGTCCCGTTTTTTACTTCCAACAGATATAACAGTGCGAAATACCTTGGCCAAGATTTTCACAGAGCTATATAATGTCGTAAGTGCTGAATTGAAGGCAAGTGGTCATTACTATCACACTTCTATCTCATTAACCCTCCGTATAGAATGTAAAATGGAAAATTGCGCTGTCTACCGACACTTGGACAACAAAATCCATGATGTTCTCGTTTGCAGGAACTATCGCCTCATGGATAACAGATGACTGGGAACTTATCGAGCGTGTAATCGACTTTCACCCGCTGGAGGATAAGGAGCATGAGGGTGAATACGCTGCCAAAGCACTGGCAAAATTATTGTCAGATCTCGGAATCTTGGAAAAGATAAGTTTTTATTTACTCTTCTATTTTCGGTCATCTATTTATCTCTTACTACCTCATAGCCGTCTCCCTGGATAACGCTGCACCTAACAATGTCCTTTTGGCGACTCTTTCTCGTCTGCTCATCGAGAAGTTTGACATTCAGTTTGTCCCCGAAAATAGTCAAATCCGGTGCCTGGCCCATGTCGTCAACCTCGTTGTGCAGAAGATTCTTTCAGTACTCGAGGAAGCTGAGGATCCCGACATCATCGACTATTATGACAAGGCCCTTCCTTTCCACTATGAACCAGAGGATGACGACTACGGTGATGACGACGATCTTAATGAAGATGGAGCAGATGATGACGAGGACTGGGAGGAAGACTTCATGCGAGACTTGATCAGTAGGAAGGTGGGCGATGATGGTGAAGAATCACTGAGTGCTTTGCAGAAGGTATGCCTCTTTTCTCAATGTCGGCACCTTGCTTATTGTCGTGTTGCCAATAGTTGCGCGCGATCTGTACAAAAATTGCCTCATCACCGCAGCGACGCCAGCGCTTCCGCAGGACTGCAAGGCGTTGCTACCCTGATGATCTTTCAGAAGTTGGCACTCCCATCGCCAAGCTAATGGTTGTTCGCGATGTGCGAACACGATGGAATTACACTCATGCCATGATCAAACGTGCTTTGGTGCTCCGAAAGGTATGTTCAGAGACACCTTGGATCCACGCAAGTATTCTAATTGTCCAATCAGGCTGTTGATGCCTGGGTCAGAGATCGTCTCGAGCTCCGTACACTCCACATCAGAGCATCGGAGTGGGATCTTCTGCGAGACCTTGGTTTGTTGCTTGAGGTGATTGTTATTTTCCATCAATATCAACTGTGCTTGACTTCTTTTTAGATTTTCACCCAGGTCACTCTTCAGATGTCGCGCGCGCGGACCCCCACACTATCGTGGGTGTTACCCATGTACGAGCACATGATCAAGCACTTGAACAGCTTTATCAACAATGCCGGCGTACTTCCTGTACTCGCAACGGCAGCTCGCGCGGGTTTAGAGAAGCTGAACACCTATTATAAAAAAGCCCGCGGCTGCCAGTATAATGTAATCGCGACAGGTGTGTGTTATTTTCATTACTGAACCCCGAACACTGGTGCTAAATATTTCCCTAGTGCTTCATCCTTGCCTCGGAATATCCTGGTTCCGGAAACTCGGTGGTGACCGTGCTGAGAAGGCTGAAATCCTTTTCAAGCACGTCTACGAACAGTATGTAAAGGCACGCCCGGCATCAAGTCAAGCTCCCGTTCGAAGGACCGGTCCCTCATCGAGTTTCCTCGACGACGTCTGTATGTTCGGGGTTGCAGATCCTGCACCAACTTCGAACACTCAGGTTGGAGAGGTCGAACGATTCTTCGCAGCGGCCAAAACTTTTGGTATGGGTGACATGAATACGCCGCTGCTATGGTGGAAGGTACAGTTCTTCCTCTGATGCAATAATAATGACGGCGATTCTTGACATCACCTCTTCAGCACAACGAGCGGGAGTTTCCCATCATCGCGAAGATGGCGCGCGACTTTTTGGCGATACCTGGCACGAGTGTCTCCGTCGAGCGGCTGTTTTCGAAGTCTCGTCATATCTGTACTGATCTGCGGTCATCTCTGAAGGCTAAGACTGTCATGCAGTCTCTACTTACAAAGGTTTGGATCAAGAGTGGACTTCTTTCATTCGGTCCTCCCAAGTCTGCGAGATAGAAAAACTAAATATGTTGCAACATAATGCCTTAGGCAAAAATTAGAAAATTTGGCATTGTAAACAGTTTGTAAACGGTTTGTAACCGTTTGTATACTGACTACTGTTTTGTTTACCTGCGATCGTAAACGAAAACTAAACGGTTGGAGCCTTATGACATACAATATATATATTCATATCTCCAATATCTAGGAATACTTTACGTGCAACGAAATGTGTTGTCCATTCTCTTTGCCTGTCTTTGCCTTGGCCTTTGCTCCTCCTCTTCGCCTGTCACGCTGTGGCTCGGCTTGAGTTCGGCACCCGTCTTGCCATGCGGGTATCAGCGAACCACGCGAGTTCCACGCGAGCAGATCTCTGTGTTCGATTCTACGATCGACCACCTCTTGGTATTTCCCAACTTGCTCTTGACCATCACGATTGCTCTACCTTTTGGATGCCATCTCGTTGCTGCGCTTCCTGACTCTTTTACTTACCTGAGTGAAACGCCAGCTATTGACTCCTGAAGTTCTGATTTTGCCCTCTCGTGGACGTCGACGAGAAGGAGCATATAGCGACCAATTCTTTTCTCCAACTCCATATTTCGCCATGGCAAAAAGAAAGGCAGCGGCCACGAGCTTCGACATCGCCGCCACGCAGTATATCTCCACCTCTGAAGCCGTCAAGACGCGTCTCCGCAAGCGGCGTAACGTAACTCCAACGCGCGCACCTCTTCAACCCAAAGCCAAGCTCAAGCCCAAACTCAAGCCCAAGCCCAAAACAGAAGCGACAGAACCTATCCTGACCGCCGTGGCCCAGTCTCTTTCCCTCCAACCTCTCGCCCTCGTGCATATGGACGAGCTCGCGAAGATCTGGGATGCGGACAAACGCACACCGACCGTGGCTTCCCGCCGGGCATGGGCACTTGCCCGCGGCGTCAAGCCCGACCACGTGCATCGGTGGTGGGCACGCCGGAAGCAGGTCGCGAAACGGAAGCAGGAGCTGGGCGGTATCCCCTCAGGCACGTATGAGCTGCCGGTTGGGTCGCCCCCCATCGTCGAGGTCAAGCGGGAGGCGACGCCGCTGGAGTTGCTCAAGGTACATGGGAACATCCAGGTCAAGGAAGAGGCTACTGGCGTGGTTCAACTTGGCTCGGATGCGCCGTCGTCTGATCGTACACTGATCGCATGCCCACCTCGACACAGAAAGAAACACTATCTCCGCTCGAGCTCAAGGCCGAGCTCGCCACTGCTCCCTCCTAGCTCTCCTCCTCCACCACTCTCGTCTGTGCCTCCCTCTCCCTCTCCTGTGCCCTCGACCGCCGTTACACCATTGCTGCTTTTGTGTTCTCCCTCCAGCACTGAGTCCCGCTCTAAAGAAGTAACTAAAAGCGAGGTGTGGTGCACAGATGGCCAGAGCTCGCTTTTTGAGAGACCTGCGTTCACATGCGATCTGTGCCTGTGCCCCAGAGGTACAGCGCTCTGGCTACCACAATGCACGCTCTAACCATAAACATACTCTACATATAGATGCTGACCCAGACCTCTCCTTGCTCTTCCAATCACCCGTCGACGAGCACGGGTTGTCAGCCTCGAGCGACTACGATCATGACTCTATGCATATGGAACTCTCTGCGCTGCTTTTTCTCCTGCGCTCGCCCGACCTTGCAAGAGGACAAGGACAGGTGTTTCATGGTACAGCTTCATCGTGGTGGTGCCTCGATGGAAGAGACTACGCGCTCGATGGGACGTTCATTGGCCCGTGCTGTTCTCATTCTGACCTGGAAGACGTCACATCGCGGAGGATGTCGACCACAATCACGAGCTGGGGCTTGGATCGTGAGGTGTCGGAATGGACTTTTTGAACACGAGGTCTTCTGCTATCACTGCTTGATGTCTGGGTCTGGCCTTGCTTTTTTACTTCTTTCCGCTTTTTGCTTTGGTGCTATGAACCCGAGACAGGCTGTAATTTGCTGAATTTCTTCTGTGGCCTCTGGGATGCTCTGTCACTGCTTTTGTGTTTCTCTGGTAGCTATGCTCGTGCAACCTCACTCTAGACTTATTTGCTGGACGAAAATTCTCTGTAGGTCAACTGGTTATGTTCATCCCCAATTATCTTCATCTGTCACTGTCTCTTTCAGAACGGACCGCGGATGGAATCGATATCTCTATCCCTTTGTTGCGTTCATTCCAGATTACCTTCATCTGCCACTGGCTTTCAGAACGGACCGCAGATGGAATCGACATCCACACTCCTTCTGTACTCTCTCGAATCTCAATGTCGCACGCTTTGCATCTGCATCTGACTTTTCTCGTTGCCGGTCTACTCGCTTCACAGCATACAGCATCGGGTTCTGGTAAGCTTTCGAAATCCCAGCATTCATTTGTCATTTACTCTTATGTCCACTAAGAATCGTTCCACGGATGGATTCGCGATAAATATCCTTGCACACCACATTTCTACTTATACGCTTGCTGGATTGCAATTGGCTCTTGTGTTCATTGTGTGTATTGGAGCTTCGTAGGTTCGTAACCTATGTAGTGTTGTTTTCCTTCTGTGACCATCAGGCGCGGGATACAAGGGCTTGTCATTACCATGCGTTCTCGCACCGGAAAGATTTCAATGGCATCTTTATTCCAGGATGAACTTCCGGTGATATGATGATTCAGAAGGGAGGGATGAGGAATATCAATCCTCTGAGGTCAAGATGTATACAAGTAAAGGCAAAGGAACAAGTGCCTCGAGGTATTTTGAGTCCTTGCGCGAGCCCACTGGCGTGTTAAAATGCTACTCTCGATGTGATGTGACAGTAGAGTAACGGGGTTTGACATCAAAAGTTTATCAAAGCGACGTACCATCGGGCTGCTGAACACAGCTTATGTTCAGCAGACGGGTTAAGTAGAAGTAAACTGCTGTGACCGGGGACATGATGTGCCACAGAGCAGATAATCATGGATATCTATTGATAGCTTGTAAAACAACGTAATATAATAGTATAGATATTAGATAAATAATGGCAGGTACTCAACTAGAATGGACGCGGCGTAGCTTGAGAGAGGATTACGTTCTCTAGCAGTTCCCCTCCATGTAAGGTTTATTCAGCATGCAAAGATTCTGCATCCTGTTCGACCCGTGGCAAGGTAATCGCCTGCCATGCAGCAATGACAAGCAGTATGTAGTCCACGAGTGAATGAGCAACCAGCACGCGCCTCGCCTCGTATTTCCCCACAAGCATCGGCACATAGTCCATCAGCCCTACTGTGCGCAAAGCCAGGACCAGAAGAGCAGAGAGCTTATAACTCCCGGCGTACTTCTGGGATTGCGAGTTGAGTATGATCTGGAAGAGCTTGCCCGTTGCATTCATGGGATAGCCAATATACGGCGATACATCATCGAGCCAACTCCGGGCATAGTCACCTGGCTGGGGGTCGGGCAAGAGGGAAGGTAGGACGGGGTAATTGTGCGGGGCGAAGAAGTAATACACCGCGAAAATCAACGCCAGTATCTGGAGAAAAGGACAACCATAAGATAGAATTGATGTGTGAGGACTCGAATATTTTGAGCGGACAGCTACTCACACTGCCTTTGATCCAGTAACTCATCCGTGCATCTAACCTATAGCTCGTCCTCTCTGCGTGTGTCACAGGTGTCGAATACACAACCGGGATCCATCTTGCCCACCTCGTGCCTACCCGCCGTTTAATACTGATACGAAGAAGCGGCTTGATCATCAAGAGTGCTGGCACGAGCTCCAGCAAAGTGGAAAACGCGGTTGAGATCCAGTCCGAAACGTCGTTTTCAAGCAACAATCTCAACGAAAAGGCAGGCACGACTGCTTCGATCGCGATTGAGCCGGCTATGAGAACCGTCCCGATTACGCTGATCGAGACGGTCGATGTGCGAGTGAACCAATACAACACATCAAGGACAATGATGACACAGCCAAGTACAAGCCTGGAACAGAGGTCAGGTTTCCTATCATTAGTTGGCAGACAGCAGACTTACTGGAGAATATTCAGGAAAAATCGTCGCCTAGGATGCGCGTTCTCGCTATGCTTGTGCCCCACCAATCCATCTACAATGGTGAAAGAGTCGACTTGAGTTCATTAAGAAATCTGTAGTGGTGACCAACCGGTGATCTCTATGCTATCTTGTGCCAACACTTTATGGTGTTCGCTGGTCCCAGGCGGAGGGAGTACACGGCTTTGAGAATGTTCCATCGTTTCCGCCAAGATAAGCTTCCTGGCGGTGCGCCCTGAAAACGAAAGTTTCCAGGTGACGTCAATGAACTCCTTGTCGTGTTCGACATTCCGAGCTGCGTCGTCCAAAGGACATTCTTCGCGATTAACAGGAATCGGGTCAAGATCCTTGTTGTCGGACAGCGAGAGCTGTAGTCACTCATTTCTTGGACGGGGTAAAGAATCCATACCTTAGGGCCCAAAGCTGACTGAGAGACAGAGATATATGGCGAGTATACCCATTCCTTCTTGAATTTTCCAGTTGCGTCGTCAGAAATCGCGAGCTTCATGAGGGTCTCGACGTGACCGACATCGCGGTAGGACCTGTCGCACATGAATATTGTCGGTGAAAGCGTCTTCATCTGCGCGCACTACAAAAGTGCATCATGAATCGAAGTGATGGATAGATAGAGAGGACGACGTACAGAGTTCCGCTGGACATAAAGGAATTTGTTCATATACGCTGTTCGGTTGAAAGACGTCGTCTCGTCAACGACGCGAATGTGAGTTCTGTCAAAGATTTTCTGTTCACGACAGACGCTATCAGAATGAGGAATTGATTCATACCGAGTGACGATATACGGGTGGTGAGATAGGGCAGACTTCCCCCATGTCGTTTTCAAAGAAGACTCAAGTACAATCGGCCTCCCAAACATGTCTCTTTCCTCTGAGTCATCCTCCTCTTTCTCGCTAATGTCCTGCTCAATGCCAGAATCATTGCATCTGCTCTTAATGCCATGGAATTGGAGGAGAGGGACTGTAACACCAAAGCTTTCCACCGCCTTGTCTGCTATGGTTTTGGCACCTCTGTCTGGAGAACCCAGCGGGAACCTAGAATAAGATATGTGATTCAGGTCAGAGCCGCGTAGAATGATGGACTCACGGCCAGGAGCGGACTGGAGGGATATCAACATAGTCAACTATCCAGGACGAAAAGTCGACGATGTGATCCAGAGGCGAAGATGAGGTGGGTACGAGGACAAATGAGCCCCGAAGGTCGTAATTCGTCAAAGAAATATTTCGACTGACTCGGGGACGCGTGAGTTAAAGATCTTGAAGGTACACAGCGCAAGCTTCTCACAAATAGGCAGTTGGTAAGGTGTAGTTAACGGTAGCAAAGACGTTTTTATCCGTTAAATGAAGGCCCTGAAAAGCGATGGCAGAGTATAAGGGAGTTACGTGAGGTAACTTGACGTTGAGTATCGATTCTTTTTTAGCTTCGTCCGTTGGTGCCGCCACCTCATCCGTTCGCAACCAAACCGTGACCGCGACATCAAACGACTGGTCGCGATTAATCAACGGCCGAACGACCTGCACACCATCGCTGTGGTTTTCAGATAGTCCTTTGGGGTATAGGGCGCGCTGTGGCGAGGTCATGTTCGTTGCGATCCCTACGACGACATAAGCGGTGCCCAATGCAGAGGCAAGGAGGGCGACGATGCCGACGGTCAACAGAAAACATTTGCAACGCGATATCGATTTTCGCGACGTGGATGGATCGCGAGGAACGTTGGAAGCTTTAACATGAGTGTTGCATTCCATGTAAGTATGAAGTAACACTGTAACAGAAAGGAGCTCTGATCGCGAGTGTTTGTGTTTGATTTTGTTCGCCTATCATTTTATCGAGGTCACGGTTCCCACATTTCGAAAGGGCATATGTATATATGGCTCAGGTGTTTACTGCTTTGCTCGCATTCGCAATCTAGAGAGAATTGCTGAAAAGCTCGAGTGGAGATGGGTAAGATGCAATGATGTTACGGGGTTTCCCCCTCACCTGCAGCTGATTGCCGGTAACTCTGGAGCCCCCGGAATTCAAGGAAATGTGCTGCATGTCAATCGAACTTGGATGCAAAATACAAACACCCGCCTTTGAGCTATTTCCGCGGATGTTCCTCCCAGCCAGATGTCCGTATGACGCGGCCTGTACGTTATAAGTATCGTAGTTGGTCTTTCCGATGAATGAATGGAAAAAAATACAAGGGCTGCTTTACAGCCGTATTGAAAGGGATAAGACGAGTCTGGAAGATCAGACTTTGATCTTTGGAAAAAGACATTACCTTCCCTGGATGCCAGATTAGAGAAATGTATAAATACACAGCACGCGGCGAATATCGGGCCGATCATTTTGCGGCACCACATCATTGTCATGTTTTCTTCCGTAATTTCATCATGGGGGCCTTAGGGAGCGTGTTCTTCAACGGATCTTCTTTTTGACTTACTACGCGCCCTGCCACCATCGTCTGTCTCTCACTGAACCGCCAGCTCAGGACCTTTGAGCTCGCCCATTTACGATTCTGATAAGCCTTCAAGTAAAAGAGATACTTGGTGCTGCATCGTCATTCACGAACGTTATGTCGTCCCGTAGTGTGTATTCCGCATCGACACCCGAAGCTTCCGATTTTCCTGTCGCGCGTACTGCCGGGGCCTCTCAAGAGTCCATGGTATCGGAACCACCTACGCCTCCCGAGCTAACCGAGGACGCATCGAATCAGGTTGGGGGATGGCGCGCGAGGTATGTGGTGGTGGAGGGAATCGTGAAAAATAACGTCGGGTTGCTCCTTGTCATGTCGGCTCAGGCATTTTTTTCTTTGATGAATGTCGCTGTGAAGAAGCTCAACAGTATCGACCCGCCCGTGTCGACATTTGAGGTGCGTCATTTTTGCGAGGATTTAACGAACATTTGACGTTTACGCCGGATGTTTATACAGCTTATTGCCGTACGAATGGTATTGTCTTTTTGGTTCATCCTCGATGATGCTACGCCTCACACATATCTCTGCTAGGGCATCACTTATCTGTGTTCGATGATCTACATGTACGTTGTCATACAGACCTTTTCCCTTTCAAATTCTGACTGCGACGTAGGCTTTGTACTAAAGTGCCCGATCCGTGGTTCGGACCGAAGGGTGTTCGGTTGTTGCTTGTGTTTCGCGGATTTTCGGGGTCCGTAATGCCTTCCTCTGAACAATGAGGCCAGAGTCCATAACACGTCAACCTACAGATTCTTTGGGCTGTTTGGAATATATTATTCATTGCAATATCTATCTCTTTCGGATGCGACTGTCTTGACGTTCCTAGCGCCGCTATGTACAGGCATATCTGGGGCAATATTTCTGAAGGAGAATTACACAAAAAATCAAGCTTTTGCTAGCAGTGAGCATTTCCTTAACCTGGCTTCGATTCACACACTCACTATTTATATTTCTGTTAGTTTGCAGTCTTTTTGGAGTTGTATTAATCGCGCGCCCTGTCTTCTTATTCGGAAATGGCGATTCAACAATACCTCAACTGGCACCAACTGATTCAGAAAAGGGTACACCGGAGGAGCGACTGGTTGCTGTTGGGTTAGAAATCTTAATTTTTGTCTCCGATGTATTTAATTTACCAAGTCTTAACAGGTTCGCCCTGATGGGTGTCCTTGGTTCAACTGGTGCTTGTATGTTATCTTTTCGCCCACTTTGAAAAACCGCGCCTGACATTGTAGGATTGTAGATACCTCGATTACGGCCATTGGAAAACGGGCGCATCCTCTCCACGCCATGACCTCCTTCTCGGTGCAGAGTGTCATTGCAGCCTCAGTCGCGTATGCTTCTCCACTTCACAAGCCTTCAAACCCGCAATAATAATATGTGTTGTATTCAGGATGTTTATAAAAAAAACTCCCTTCTCCATTCCTACTCAGGTCGAATGGCTCTCTCTTCTTGTCATGATCGGGATCTTTGGTTTCGTCGCCCAGGTAAAATGGCAATCGTTTCGGCTGTTGGGTCATCCTGAATCAAGCTGTCTGCACTCAGATTCTTCTTACGATGGGTCTGCAACGGGAGGCAGCGGGAAGAGCTTCCATCGCTGTATATACCCAGGTAAATCGAGCTATTCTCATTCCATCCGCCTTCTTCTCCCTTGTTCGTTACTTATCTCCGAGCGCCCAGGTGATCTTTGCTGGGATCCTAGAACGCATCTTCTTCAACCCCACACCGTCCATCCTCTCAGTCATCGGAACTGTGATAATCCTCTCAGCAGCACTCTACGTCGTGGTATGTCCTCAAACCTTCCCACTGAGGCTCAGGCTCACATCTTACTATACAGGTCACAAAAGACCAAAGGAAGAAAAATAATAGCAGCATCAGGCTCAGCGGAGCCCCTGACGGGGCGTTAGAGGAAGGTTTATTGGATGGTCTATTGGCAGAACATACCGAAGACGGTGCTCCGCAAAAGGATTGCCGGTCGACGCAAAAAGCGCATACCCGGACAAGGGGCGATGATAACGATGAAGAGACGACTGCGCTGCCTCTTGCTCAGGGCAGCGCAAACATCAAGGCCTGAATGTACTAGGCGTGGGATGGGTATCTCATGGCTCTACAATGCCAGGAGTGCGAAGCGTGGATGATATTAGAAGGTGAATGGATAACTATCTAGACTGATTTGGACATAGTATTCTAGATACCTTGTAGCTGTTGAAATACTTGTTTGTAGTCGTCCATTGGTTGTATTTAGACTGGTGATAAGCGCTTCCTCAAGATCCAAGGGCAAACCTTGGGCAAACCTGACATCAAGGTTTGGCCTTGTTTCGTTCAGAGGATCCACCGGGCCATACATCCGAAAGCGCACCCCGGGAAGTCACACGTCGAAGAGCAAGTTGAGCCATGTTCTCAGCATGTTCTCGTATATGTTGACGTCCCTAGTACACACTCTGTAAATTTAGCAACCATGTCTGCTTCTGATTTTCCTGGAAACCGCACTCTCGACATCCTCTACAAGGCCGAGCGCGAGGGCTACGGTATCTTGGCCCAAATATGGTACCATGCAACTCCTCAAATACTCTCCTACGGTTAATCTCGCCTGGTAGCTACGATGCAGGCATGGCTATCGCACTTGTTCGTGCCGCCGAGCGCGCACGCAGCCCCGCCATTCTCCAGATGTTCCCCATCACTCTCGCGTACGGCGGCGGGCCCTTCCTCAAGTTCTGCCTTGATCTGTGAGTGAGCTTAGACCCTATCACCAGCCTCGATCGTCACTTGACTTCATTTAAACCACACAAGTGCCCACCAGGCCTCTGTCCCTATCGCTGTCCACCTCGACCACGCCACCGATCCCGAGCACCTCGAGCTCGCACTTGGCCTGGCTGAGCAGGGCATCGCCTTTGACAGCATCATGGTCGACGCCAGTCACGCAGAGGTGCATGTCCAGCTTTTTGCACCTCAAGTCCGAGTCAGACTGACCACTTTCACCATTCTTTCCAGACAGACGAGGAGAACATCGAAGTCGCGCGCCCCTACGTCGAGCGCGCACGCAAGGCCGGCATCCCCGTCGAGGTCGAGCTCGGCCGACTGGAGGGTGGTGAGGCCGGCCTCCGAGTCATCTCCGATGCCAAACTCACCAACCCAGTCAAGGCTGAGGCATTCATGAAGGGGTGCGTTGCCCTTTCTCCATACTCGCCCCCGTTTCTGCCTTCACAGATCACCTGCCGCACAGCACGGGCGCGATAATACTGGCGCCCAGCATCGGCAACCTCCACGGCTCATACCTCAATCCGCCCAACTTCCGGCAATCGATGTAAACTGCGGCCCCAACGTTTAAATTACCCTATTTTTGTGCTGACGACGATACCTTGCAGTTTGCAAGACCTCAATAAAGTGTTCAAGAGCAAGGTACCGATCTGCCTTCACGGCACAGATGAACTTCCCGATGCGCTTTTCGTCGAGTGCATCAAGAACGGCGTCAGTAAGGTACATACATTTATCTCCGAGTCCCCCCATTTGATCCTCCCACCGCCCATGCGCATTGGTTCACCTACCTGATGCATCAGAGTTGGGCACGCGACCCGTACGCGAAGGCGCTCGGCGAGGGCCTGCTCGCGAAGCCGTTTCCTGAGGCGCAGGAGGCCGCAACGGAGGCGTTCGCGGCGGCGTGCGAGCGCTTCTTCACGCTGTTTGGCTCGGTGGGAAAGGCATGATTTTAATACTGTTAATATTCAAGGTGTGTAATGTGCACTGTAAGTACTAGAGGAATATTCGATCCCATGTGTATACATCATAAAGCCTTTATTGTGTGATTCTTAGGGGCCTTATTCGTCATAGCGGATCGAGGCACAGCTGCGCCACCGCATGCTGGGCGTCGATTGCCAAATTGCGGGCGAGGATAGAGACATATGATGAATGGAGTCATGGGCTGAGGTCAAGGACGTCCGCGTTGGTCTCAAAAATGAATACTTAGACGTGGTATACACATTTAACAGTAAATAAAACTATATTCTTCAACACAAGGTACGCCACCGCCACGGACTGAGGGGCCGTCTCATGTGGGCGACGGAGGCGGAACGAACTTGGAACGCACTCCTTACGGAGGCGTAGTACTCACTACTCAGTGTGGGATGATTTACCATCCGGTCCGGGTTGACGTGCTTTATAATTCTTATCACCGTCGTATGCTCCCAGCAATGGCAAGCCCATCCTCGTTCCATCTCCCTAACGATGTCCAACGTCGTCCTCATCACTGGTGCTGCTGGCTGGCTCGGCGGTCTCGCAAGTATCTTGTGCTCACCGTCGTGTCTATCGCTCAACGCATTCATCTCCCTGTAGCTCGCCCACGCGCTCAAGGCTGACCCCAAGACCCCTGATGTCCAGCTCATCCTCGCCGACATTGTCGAACCCAAGGCCCCCAAGGGTGTCAAGGCCGTCACCATCAAGGCCGACTTGACCGACAACACTCAGATCGAGGCCCTCTTCGACACCCCTCTCGGCGTCCCCGATACCGTCTACTGTCTTCACGGCATCATGTCGCGTGGATCAGAAGATAACTTTGAGCTCGGTCTCAAGGTGACTCATTGCCGAATATAATATATAATCTTTCGCTTCTTGAGACGCCGGCTGGCACAGGTGAACGTCGACTCCGTCCGTGCCCTGCTCGAAACCACGCGCCAGAAGTCACCCCAGGGTCAGCTTATTAAGTTCATCTTCACCTCCTCCCTCGCTGTGTACGGTGGGCCTCTCGTACATCATCTATTTCTTCTCCCCTCCTTAGCGCGCCGCTGATTTCTTCAACCCCGATTAACAGCCTGATGTCGTGAACCCGTCCACCATCGCCACCCCCCAGAGTGCCTACGGCATGGCCAAGCTCACCTCCGAGCTCTTTATAAACGAATACTCGCGCCGAGGCTTCATCGACGGCCGCATCATCCGCCTTCCCACCATCGTCGTCCGCCCTGGCGTCCCCTCCGCCGCCACCTCCGCCTTCATCTCCGGTCTGTCCTGTCCTCTTATCCTCCATACTCCCTTTGTGCTGAATCACCCCCCCTCCGACCCACAGGCATCATACGCGAGCCCCTCAAAGGCCTCGAAACCCTTTGCCCCATCGGCAACTCCCTCGACTCCCCCGAGCTCGAGCTGCCCTCCTGGCTCGCCAGCCCCGAAACCACCATCAAGAACTTCATCGTCGCAAAACACGTCCCCGCGGTCCAATTCCTCCCGCACACGCGCGTCGTGTGCCTCCCCGGCTTCACCGCGACCGTACGCGAGGAGCTCCAGGCGCTCGAGAGGGTCGCGGGCAAGGACGTCCTCGCGCTCGTCAAGTTCAAAGACGATCCCGTCAACCGCCGGGTCGTCTCGTCGTGGCCGCCTAGGTTTGACAATACTTACCCATTGAGCCTTGGGTTTGTTGTAGATGAAGGAGGCATGGAGCCCATTGTGCGCCGGTTCAAGGAAGATGTGGAGACAGGGATTGCATAGCCGGACGCGGAAAGTTAACCTCTTGCGTTTCGTGTTGCGCGAATACCTAAGCCGAATATATTGCCCATGCCGCCCTCGCACGCTGCACGTTGCATGCAAACAAATATTTTACGTGTCTTTTTGCAATGAGGTCGCCCGCCCTTCATGATATTTATAAAAAACACATCCCACTCGTTTAAATTTTGAGCTTTGCCCACATTATCCATGCGCCGCAACAGCAAGAAACCCAGGGCCCCACCTTACATCCTCGGCCTTCCCTTAGAGCTGCTTTCTGATATCTTCCTCGCGTATCACTCCTTGGTTGCACATCAATTCAATATTCCCTCCGACAACAGCGTTGCCCGCAAACTCCTCATCCTCGGCAGCATCTGCCAGACCTTCCGCGCCGCCGCCTGGAGCACGTCGCACCTTTGGACACACATCGTCATCGCGCTGCATCCGGGTCTGGACACGGAGCGTTTCAGTTCGATAGTGAGGGGCTTCGAGGCGTGGCTTTCTCGCGCTGGAACACAACTTCCGCTCTACATCTACCTGAAATGTGTGTCGGTATCACAGTATCCCATTCAGTTGACCCCGCTCTTTGTGGTAATGGACAGACTTGTCGGGCACTGCCACCGATGGCGGGAGCTGTATCTTTCGCTACCTCGGGCGTGCCTTGCGCGGATGGGAGACGTGACTCGGATAGAAGGTCAGCAGATGGTAACAGTCCACCGTGCATGTCGCTTGGACATGCCAATGCTGAGGAAGGTGGCGCTGTTCGGGTCATCGCAGCATGAGTATGCGTTTTACGATACGACGGGAGACGAGATCATCAATGTCTTCGAAGCGGCAGAGCAGCTGGGGGAGATAGGGCTCTCGAACTTTCCTAAGAGCACGCTAGTATTTCCATGGCGGCGACTTAGGCGCTTCAAGTGTCACCAAAATAGCCTCGAAGACGTGCTGGCCGCCCTAGCAGAGACACAAGAACTTGTGGAGTGTAATCTCGCAGGTGTCGCCGACATCACACGGGTCACACCATTGTCACCAGTGTGCCTTCCCCACCTTCGCGCTCTGACTGTGACGCGCGACATTTCGCCGATAAACTACCTGGTCCTTCCAGCATTGGAGACCCTTTCCCTTCAGATGGACGAAACAAGATTGGGAGAGGATGGCGATGAGGACGATATGGATGACATGGCATCTGTAGTCGAGTGGGAGGCCACCATCTACGCCTCCGATTTTGTGGGGCTGATAAGCCGTTCGGGGTGTACGTTGCGGTGTCTCCACCTATCTGTGTCGTTTCTCCCCGTTGCGACCCTGATGGAATGCCTACGGACAACGCCACAGCTCACGGAGTTTAGACTTGAGCACGCCGACGAGGGGAGGTCCATGAACCCTAACTTCATGGACCGGTTCGTGCAGCGCCTCACGCCTCGAGCGGGGAGTGCGACAATAGTCCCGGAACTGTCACGACTGGAGGTGCTTAAGTGCTCGAGCAGCTTTCGTGCCCATGACTTGGGGGAGATGCTTTGGCTGCGGTGGGGCGCTGGGGAGGGAGAGCGGGGTTGTCTGGAGTTTTTCAAGCTGGAAATTTCTGGCATCCCTGGGTCCGTGATGATGCCTGAGGATGTAGTGGGAAACGAGAGGATGAGGGACATCGTAGAGCACGGAATGATTGTAGAAGTCCAGCGAGGGTCTGTCTAAATGACGAGTCTGTCTTTTTTTTTCCAGGGACCGAGGTGGCAGGTTAGTTATTATCACACAGCTGAGCCACTCTGACCGGCTGGTTGACCAAGGAGAGCAACGAACTCGATGAGCACGCATGGATGATTGTATGGTCCATTTTAGCGGCCGAGAGGAGTTTCGCAGCAGTCAAGTACAATTCAATGAGAAATGTGTGCCGCAGACGGTGACGGCGGATTCGATTGCAACGGTTTCGCCAGTCAAGCCAGTCAAGCCTGTCAAGCCTGTAAACCTTGAAGTTATAGCATGTGGAACATAACGTTCATGTCTGTGCAAACGTAGGCGGGAGCTGGGCGGGAGCATCGAAGTGTAAACAGACCAGATGGACCGGGCCGGCGACCGATATTTGCCGGCTATTCCGTTTTTCACCAGCCACCCACAATCGAGTCGCAGCCCCACGATGGATGAGCGAAAACATCCACAGTCGGACTTTGGCAAGTTTTGTCTGCCATGAAGACAGATTGGCTTCTCGTCAACATCGAATGCGCCCATATGCGGACCATATGGCCCCACGCGGTTACGAAACTCCATACTGGGAGAAGTTGTCAAGGAGACTTTGCAACAAGTCGTTCTGAGATGACTTGGCTATAACATTGGATTGTTTTTCTTGGGCTTCTTCTATTCCTTCCTCTCCTGCGACACCCTTCATTTTTACTCTGAAAGCCACTTCTTTCCTCGCAATGTCGACATCAAGGTCAACCTCTAGCAATCGGGACTCTAATGCCATCCGCGCCTCTGTATTTGATGTCTGCCTGCAGCTCGGAGCCCTTGACGATAACAGCTTGGTCGCTGAATGGATGTTCAATGATCCTTCAACAGACAGCGACAGTTCCTCCTGGAATCGAAACCGCAGGACCAGGTTCCAGGAAGTGATTTCTTCCGGGTGGGAAGTCACTGAGGAAAATGGACACACGGAGCGAAATCGTCGCCATTTTCTTCCGTTCTCGTTTAAAACGTCTGTGTTTGCCGCTAGACTCCGCGCTGGGCCCCGCCATCAGACTGGTGTTGTTGAAACTCGAGATCAGGTTACAGAAGAGCCCTCGGCGCGCGAATTTGAGCCAGGCCAGGTGTCTCTCAGCCGACGGTCATTTTTCAAGCGCAGTGTCCACAAACCTGTCGCGCCCAGAGCCAGCCAGGTCACGCCAGGGAGACCTGCCCACGGTCGTGTCTCCACCAATCCCAAATCTTTTTTCCATCGGAAAAATCGCTGTGAAGGAGCCCCGCGATACCCCCCAGGAGACTCTACCAACTCTGAAGCCACCAACCCCCCCTCCGCACCTGTACTTGTTTCGAACCCCACTGCACCTGACACGCAACCCGCAGATCCTCCGCAGAGCCCTCAGGATCTCCTAGAAGACGGCGACGATGAATGGGAAGAAGTTGAGGCAACCCCCGGCTCTCCACTCTACCCACTCAACAATAAGGGCATCAATCCCCCTGCCCTCTTCCCCCACGGTGACAAAAATCACCACTACCCCGCTGCAATCACCAACACCGAACCCGAACCTGATGCAGAAATCGACATTCGTGGTGCGACGCACCACAGCCTCACTTTTGCCTTTCCGCGCATCATGTTCCGGCGCGCGTCCAGTCGCGGCAGCCCCTCCTCGCAACAGAAACGTGCGAGTAAGGCTTCACAGAAGTCACAGACCCCCTCGCCCCTGCCCACACCCACACCCTCGCCCCGCAAGAATCTCAGCATCCTCACGGGCAGGGCGAACATGAAGCAAAAGCGAGGTCACCACCGTGGACTCTCAAGCTCGCTCCCCTCCTCGCCGTTCGTGCTCCTCACATCTGACAGCAGCTCCACCATGCCCCAGCCGACGTCGCGCATTGTGTTTTCGGCGGAGGACGCGCCTGTGCGCCCGACGGCGCAGTCGTTGTCCGAGGCGCAGAGCAGGAGTATGGGGTACCATAATCAGTTCTTCGTAAATGGGAGGGTGGAAGGGAAGGAGGGCAGGAGGCCGAAGTCGGTTTCGGTGCCAACGCCGCCGCCGAAGAGAGAGGTAGTTCCGTTCCCGGCGATGAAGGTATCAACATGACACTTGCATAAAGAATTGTGTATTGATGCTGAACTTGTAGAACGTTTGAAATTGCTGAATTCATGCAAAACGACGATTGGGCTATCTTTCATAGCCCCGAAGACAAAGACTACCGACTGTATCTCTTCTTCCACTATACACTCTCCATAAGGACTATGGTCAGAGTACCAATCACGCTCCCTACTTATTCCTTTCAGTCTCCAGGTTCGTCCCGTCCATCGTTACGTTTCCATCACGTTCCCTACCATCCTCAAGTTTATCTGTAAGTGTACAATGCGACTGCGATCTTTCTCCGCCCTTGCTTAGATCTGATGATACACTTCCTTATAATCATGATACTTATTGATCACTAGTTTATATCTCTCACGAATTCTTTCCACTTTGTTTCCTCTGACACTCTTTTCGATTGGCACTGGCCTTCGATTTGGGCTTTTCTGCAGGACATTGTAGTAGGATGAGACCTTTAATATCAACCTGACTCTGACCCACGATTGACATCATTTTGCGGCCTCATTGTTGACATGTACCCGCTGAACCCCCCAAGTCCTGCTTTTCTTTCCCTCCCTCGAAAAACGACTTTCGGTGTCTAATGCTCTAGTGTTGGCCAGACTGGCTTGTATTAAACGATCTACAGGTTCGGGCGGAACTTGGCCACGCGTCATTTCAATGAAACTGGAGAGCTGCATCTCGTATCGTCCGACCAGGATCAGGGGGTATCGGGTAGTTTGCCGGCGGACAAAGTTGTTGCAGACGGATCAATCCACGAACTCAGAAGTGGACCGTGAGAACATCTGGACGTGCGTCCATCCGCAACGGACAGCCTTCATCTCATAACTGTACTACCACGTACACCGAGGCTGCTGGCTCAGCCTTCCGTTGTACTTCTCGCTTCCCTCAGGCTCTCCTTCGACGCTGTGCGCCCTCTAGTTCTCTCGCTGGACTTTAATCTTCAATGGCACCCTCAAGCTACACTCGACTTGATCCGGTTCAACCGACGAAAGGAATTATCAGGCCCGGTGCTCGGCACCTGTCTCTGCCCCTCGTCGAACGCCATTTACACGCCTACGACGGCGATGAGGTGCGTCTAATTACACCATTACCACGACTGATACACACACATAAACAACAGGAAAGCCTGTTGACCGACGGTAGTTCACAGTGGACGATGTCGGCTGTGCCGAAATCTAGCGCGAGCATGTACAGCCAGGAGTCGTACATGCTCTCGCCGCCTCCGGTATTCTCTGAGACGAGGCTCGATAGGCGCCGGTTTGGTATTGCGATGACGCCTTCACAGGTTGGCCCGTGGACGCGCCCAGTGCAGAGCGCGGATGCGAATAATGTTTTTGTGGTGGATCTGCATAGTGCAACGGTTGACAGGAACCCGTTCATGGGTGTGGACGAGGGTGAGGCGGAGGTCCTCTCCCAGGACGAATATAAGGAGAGAGGGACGACCCAGGAGAAACTGACGCCGGAGGTGCCGAAGGAAGTACATACATTGCAGCCGGTGTCGGAGACCGCCGTCTTACTGGCGAAGGAAAAGGCTATGGGGGAGAAGGCGGCGTCTAAGGACCCTGCGAACTCAAAGCTCAAGAAATTCCGCATGTCTGCAAGGGTAATAGGGAAAATGTTTTCTCGGCTCTCAGTCCACCAATCGTCCTCTTCCCATCCTGCTGACAACAAGGAGCAGCCATTATTCCCCGCGATGCCTCCCCAAATCCTTATATCTCTTCCCTCGCCTGGTCTCAAGATCCCCGGTTCCCCCAAAAGCAGCCAGTCTGCGAAGGACGATCTCCATATGTTCGTGCTGGAGAAGCGCGCACATGTGGCTTCCAGTGTGCCCCGTAATCGGGCTACGCTCCCTTCGACATGGAAGCCCCATCGTCCGCCCTCGCCTCTCCCGAAGGCCTTGAGGCACAGAAAAAATAAGCGCAGCGCTTCTGGCCTCTCGCACCTCATCATCGCCTCTCCGCCGCCTCCACTTCCGACCCGAACCCTTGTGCATCCCGCGCCCCCCCTCCCCATGGGTGCGGATTCGCCGAAAGGAGCATACCTGAACTTCTCGACGCCTCTGCATAGCACGGTTGACATTGCATCGCCGGAGCAGGAATCGTCTCACTGCACAGACATCCAGCTGCGCCTGAGGATGAGAGCCTTGAAGAGCTCGACGTATGCTATTCATGATGGTGGGATCATTAGCCCCTCCAGTGCCTGAGTAGTGTACATGGACTTTGTACATTGCAATTGCATGGATTTTCGCTCTGCCGGTCGGAGGCGCTGTTTTGGTCATTGAATCGTATCTCTCCATCCTGTCATTTCAATTTTTGACATCGAAGTCCTCACTACAAACCCTCGCCTATTGGATTCTTACACTTGGGGTGAGTCTTTCTGACTTATTCATTGCGATCGCGATAGAGCTAAGCGACAGCCTCCAAACGCCATCAACGTCTGTTCGATCATCTTTGTCACCACGGAGACATCTCCATCGGTCACCGCCCCTGCCCTGATCCCCGAACGATATATAAAGAGAACGATCAACAAAGCTATGGCCTTAGGACGCTGTGCGATTCCTAGAAAAAAGGTTACTGCTTCACTACATAGCACTGCTTGAGCCCGGTCTCAAGTTACAGTCTGAACACCATGTACTATTCACCGCTGCATTTTCTCATCGAAATCACCTTCAATCTGACGCTGGTCGATGATTCTACCTGGGCTTTGGGTGGCTCGTGGAGAGACAACGATGTTCTTCAGGTGAGTACCTCCATTATGCTGTTCCTTCGACGCATGCTGATATCCGCACAGCTCATATTATCGGCCTGTCTATGGTGCCCTATGATGCTCTCGCATCTGTCGATCCAGTCATCCTTCCCATCGTCAGAAGTTGACATGGGGGATATAACAGAAGTGCTCGCCAAGCCCTCGAGCTTGCCCTTGCCCTCCCCAGCACCAATCACTACGAAACGCGCTTCCAACATCGTGCGCGGCCGCGACACCCCCTTCCCCACTGTCCCAATCCGACGCCGGTGCACGATCCAAGTGCCCCCGCCAAACCTAAGCAACAGTGTGCTACTCCAGCGGCGGTACTCCTCAGCCTCGCTTCCTGTCGTTCCCACTGCCTGTGACGACGATCCGCATCCGCATCCGCATCCGCATCCGCCCAGCAGAGGCCGCACGCTCCAGCGGATGCCCGCTCCACGCGCCAGGCCCGCGCTCTCTCGAAGAAGCGACTCACGGACGCGCTCCCCCGAAGCAGTTGACGCAACAGCTCTTCCCAGGAGGCGGGTGTCAAGGAACAGTACCCTCCTTCGCGTGCCCCCCTTCCCCCTCCCTCATCGCGTCATGCAGCGCCCCATATCGGACTTGTTTTCCCCGTCGCCGTCGCCGCCAAGGAAGGTTGAAGTTGTGGGCCCGCGCGGGATTGGGTGGAAACGCCCGTCATTGATCCCTCCGCCGCTTGTGTTGGAAAACATCATTTCACAGCGCTTTGAGGAGGACGAAGGTTCGCCGGCGTTGGAGAGGGGACGACAGAAGGCAAGGGGCCTGAGAAGGCCGGCCTGTGCCGCCGTATGCTGAGTGCGGCTTGCATCTGGCGCCATGTCGCTGTGCGATTAATGGCGACGGGGAAAAGGTGCGTGGTCGGAGGTGTACAGTAGTGTGTCCGAGAAGGCAAAAAGGACATTTAAGTTAGGATGGCATATATATATGTGACAGGACTGGTTTCTATCATCCACTGCATCGTTTTTGTTGAGCAGACCAGTGAGAAAGAAGGCCATTGGTACAGTACCTTTTCATAATCGGTCAGCCGTGTCAGGAATTCCACCATTTCGATGCCAGATGATCATGCTGCTGTGTACAAAAATCATTACTATCTACGATGTCCCTGGAGGGTATCGAGTATTTACATCGGGACCAGACCGGAATATTGAGTAGGTTATAGATATCCTGAAAAATGCGAGCGAATATTGATGCAGTATGCTCAGCAAGCCAGTGCATGTCTAAAAAGTAGAAGATGCAAGAAAACAGGGGCAGATAGATAGCAAGCGACCGAGAGGACGACCCAGAGAGAGAGAGAGAGAGAGGAGAACTAGTGATCGTTGACACACAAGATAGGTATAAGGTTTAGACCGCGAATAATCAATCAAAACCTGTTCCAGCTCCGTCCAGGAGTAGCTGCTCCGACGCCTATGTAGGCATCTGGGAGCTTGGGTACGGGAGGGATCACCTTCTCCCTCCCGCCATCGCCGTACATTGCCTCCACCCGTTGCACGAATCGCTGCCTCGCCTCCTCGCTCTTTTCGGGATCCAACACGCTCACACGACTGTAGATGCTCCCGCTCCAACGACTATTCCTATCCCCACCCTCCTCCGTCGACGACTTCCTCCCCACCTCCTCGTCATCAAATTCCTCATCATTGTACTCCGAATCAGAGTTGTTCTCGCTGCTGCGACCACCCGAAATCCTGCTTCGTATGGCCTCGAACGACCGACTCCGCCCCAACGCCTTCCCACCACGCCCGCCACCGCCACCACCACCATCACTGCCTCGGCCCTCCGCGTCCATCCGCGCCTCCTCAAACCGCTCAAGCACATCCCGCATGTCCTCCTCATCCTGCTCATCATACCCCACATCGTCCCACCCCCCATCCGACGGCTCCACCACCTCAATGTCCATGCGCGACATGTGCGACTCCCGGTCCTCCTGACCCCGCTCGCGCTCCCACTCCATCGGGCTCGGGCTCGCACGGCGGTCCGTCTCGCGCGGCGGCAGCGCAAGCCCATACAGCTCCCTGTACCGCGGCACCTTGACGCGCGCCTCGAGCCCCTGGCCCACGCCCGCACTCCCGCTCGCGCCCGCAGGCAGAGGCATGATCGGGCGCGCGGGGAAGGGCGCCTCTCGCCCGCGCTGGATGCTTGGGATCGGCTGGCTGAAAAGTCCCTGCTCTGGCGTGCGGCTGCGTGCGAGGCTGCTGATGCTGCCACCACCCTGGCCCCGCGTGGGGGTGCGAGGGAAGCTGCCTGGAGGCGGGACGCTCGGGAGCGGGCCGGCAGGCGGGGGGCTAGGAGGGGGGATGTCGTAGTAGGCGAGGACGTTGGGGCTGGGCAGGGGCGAGGCGCGCGGGGACGGAACGATGTAGTCGGTGGAGGGAACGATGGTGAGGGTTGGGCGGTCGGAGTAGGGGGACTCTGATCCTTGGATGCGGGGGTTTGGATTTGGGCTTGGGGAGCGGAGGAAGGAGGAGGGACTTGGGGGGAGGGGACTTGCGGGTGTGGGGCGTGGTCCAAATCCGTCGGTGGGCGGGAAGCGGGGGCGAACACGGACGGATGGGGACTTGGAGAGTGTGGGTGAAGGTGTGGTGGATGTGACCTGGAATTGGGGGCGAGGGACATTGAGTCCAGGCGCAGGAGAGGGATTACGAGAGTTCGAAATCACCGGAGGCGTGAGTGTCTGCGGTGACGAGCTCGAGGTAGACAAGGGAGATGGCTGCTGTGAAGAGGGCCCCATTGACGTGTTGACTGGCGGGTGGCCTCCACTGGTCGGAGACGTCGACGATGCATGTGTAAGTGGGAGTGATATGGAGGCAAAGGTGACGTTGGGTAATATAGGAGAGTTCACAGCGGATAAGGGAGGAGCCGTTTGAAGCGGCGACGTTGAAGTCGAGAAGCTACCGCTGCCTTTATCAGGCGCAGGGTCCCGGGAGAAAAATTGGAACCCTCGGCGTTTGGAATGTGAATTGGCTGAAGAGGCCGACGCAGATCCTCCAGATTCGGCTGAAGCAAATGACTCGCGGTGATCAGGCGCACCCCTCGTCGGAGAAGTCGGCGAGTGCAAGGATGTTGTCGTCGGTGAAGACAGGGGAGGTGAGGACATGGGTAGAGGATCCATTGTTCGGGCGCTTACATTGGCCAGGGACGCACTGGCACTGAGTGGGGCTGTTTTGACCGTGGTCGCAAATTTCGAGGCAATGGGAAGAGGAACAGGCTCTTTTTCGACGAATGTCGTCGGCAAAGCCGGAACCTCCTCCTGGCGTAATTCCGGTCTTGACTGTTTCGACCCGAGTTTGAAGAATCGCGTTTTCGACTTTGTCTTCCCAGGTGTCGAAGATAAGTAACCCGAGTCGGTTTCATGTCCGGCGTCACCAGATGTCTTCGACTTGGATTTCTTCGATGACTTTGCTGATTTCGACGCGTCCGTCTCATACCCCGTGGCGTACCCATCCTTGTCCTCTCCCTGACTTTTCTTTGCTTTCCCAAAACTCTTCTTCCGCTTTCTCTCCTCCTCCTTCTCCCTCTTCTCCTGAAGCTTCTCCTCCTTTGCGCGGCTCTTCGCTTCTTTTGCGCGCTCTTTCTTGTCCACTTCGATGTCCGCCTGACTGCCGTTCACCACACCCTGCTTTTTATCCTTGTCCTTCTTCTTCTTGCCAGCATCGCTGATGTAACCTCCGTCGCTTTCATATCCATCTCCCCTCTTCTTCCTCAATTTTCCTCGGGCAGGAGCGACTGGTGTCACAGGTCGGGGAGGTACAGGGATTTCGGGGAAAGGAACTGCACTTGCTGCCGATGGGCGAGCCGGGATAATGTCGGCTGATTTGTCGAAATGGATCTGACCTTCCGGTACTGCAAAGAGGTTTGCATCGGGTGCTTGCGCTGACTTTGGATTGGATGAGGCATGGGATGATGAGGAGGTCGAGGGAAATCGCGCGATACCCCCCGAGAATGATGATTCTTCAGAAGTTGCCGTGGATCCGTATGTCAGAGCGGGAGAGCGTTGTTCCTGAAGGGAATTTTTCGTCAGCGGGGATTTCGAAATGAATGAGGTTTGACCGATAAATATAGACATAGGAGGTGTAGGGGAACGTTCCATCGGAATGTGAGCTATTATGAAAGGTAGCATCAAACGTATTCCTTGCCGCTACTTCTGCATAGCTGCGAAGGCAGAACAACGGCTTGCCTGGATGGTTGGGTATCATGGGCCTCGATGAGAGACCTAGATACACGCACAAAGGTCTGGAGCCAGATTGCCAGCAGGCTGAAGGAAAGTGATGATATAACATAAAATTAAGCGTAACCTCACCTCTTCATCTTCCTCCGTCAGCGAGTTGTTGAACATCCAGTCTGCGACCAGACTGTTACTCCCTATCCCCAGCTGGAGGGCAACGTCGAGCACAGATGCACGGAGAGCATTGGATTCGCGATTTACTGGGCTAGCTGGAGACGAATGCGTGGGTGCGGGTCTCGGTATTGGAGCCTGCGGGCGTGGAAATGTGAAACTGTTGTCCATAGGTATGAAAAGATTGTGTGCGATGAAACAGACTGCGCTGCGTCCGTTCGACCTTTAGCAAAGAGTGAAGAGGAGTGAACGAGTGTCAGGAGCGAGTGAGAGAGTATCGCCGAGAATTTGGGGAAGTTCAAGGCCTCGATGACATTCCAGACGCCAGATAAGAGAGCAGAAGGGCCAAAGCAAGGCTGAAGCAAGCTGTGAGAAGGATTGAGCAGAGAAGGAATTGAGGCCGAGACTGAGGTAGGCTGTTGCCTCCGCACCCCGGCCAAAGCACTTTTCGACAGGTCACGTGTACCCGTTCCTGGCTGCCGAGCATTCCGATGTCAAATCCAACTTAGTGTTCCTGACGACTCTCGTCTCTTTTTTTCTGTCCTCTGTTCGCAGTCGGCACAATCTGCTCTCCTCGGCCACGAAACACCCTTTTTTGTCTTGAAAAGCGTCCCCTGGCTTGTGTTTTTCTCGGGTTTTTCACGCGATGCTTTGTTTTCATAGTTACCTTGACAACCAGCCTCCCGGGGTACAAAATTAAATACATAACCACAGGTGTCCGTGTTCCCTGTCACCCTGACAATTTGAATCATCTCGCCCCCGCCACACACCCACCCTTTGCTTGCATCTCACCTCCTGTGATGCCGCAATCGTCGTGTTCCCTGTTCTCGACGAGAAATGACCTGAACACACCCACCGTTGACACGATCTTCCGAGTCTACCCATTGGAACCGGGTTTATCTTTTCATCTCATCCCACGCTGCCCAACCTTGCCGTAACTGTTCAGGATCCTCGAGCCCCAGCTGACTGGTCGTGGCGGTTATGAACGATCGGGCGCCCATGACAAGTTTAGAAAAGCCGAGAGTCCAGAACCGCCTAAATCCTTGAGTAAACGCTAATTCGCCTTGCGACTACAGTTCGGGTCTCTATTTCAAACGGAGTGATCGGTGATCATCGAGAGTTAATCAGAAAGCTCTGCGTAGGCATATAATTCCCATTCATGAGACGCGCCGCTCCGTCCAATGAGTGGTGAAGCCGTGATTATAATCCTTGCGTAGTTACTCAACCGGTACAGCTGAAATGGGCTGGTGGTCAATAATAATATTTTTATCATATGGACTATGAACCATAGCCGGAATAATAGTTGAGGCTGGTCAGAGGAGGAGGTGCAAAGGACTCCAGATAAGAAATCCCAGCGCTTTGGAAACATGAGATGTCTGACAGCGGAACGAGCCAGCCCACAGCGGGGGATGCCAGGCGGCATGTCGTGTTGGGGGTCAAAGGTGCTTCAAGTGCTCGTTTTCGAGCAATGGCATAAGGTGACAGTGTAGGCAGTGAATGAGTTATTCGCACTGACACCTTGTAGACTATCGCCAAGCTCGGAGGATAAGATGAGTGATGGTAGAACCACGCACCTGTACAGTCGACGATGCCTGAAGATCTAAGAACAAGAAAGAAAATGAATGCAGCTGAATGTCATAGCTCGCAGTGCATGGACCATACCTGTGCCAAGGAAAGCCGTTCGCTTCAAGGTGATTCCAAAGGTCAACTATGCTGAAGACATGTACACCTTATTATACAACAGAGGGAGGCAACGTATAGCTGCATAACCTTCTCTTCAGTTCATACGGTATTAGGTCATCGGGAAGCATCGTCGCGACCTAAAATGACAGGACGAAACGCGTGAGGTCGATCCAGTAATTGAATAAATCGGAAGCACCGACCGTGCGTGCTATATCCTCTGCTACTTCCCAGCCGCTCTCAGCAACATCGAGAATACAAGTCTCTACGAGCCGTTTCGCAAGGGCACCTATACCGTACCGCTCCCCGGTGTGCTTCCTCCAACGGAGTATATTTTTCAAAAGCTTTACGCGCCGGGCGAGGAACCGCCTCCGAGCTGGAAATGCCTCTGGATCAAATGCGGACGGACCCTTTGATGCGACCTTGAATTTGGCCAGCAGCGCCTCGGTGTTGGAGGCCGCCGTTTGGAACGACGTCACCACGGCCCTCATTAGCGTCTAAAATGAGACGACGCATCGTCGAACGCAAAACAATCAGTTGTGTGAAGTTGAATACGGAAATAACAGACAGACCTGGAGCTTGGCATTGCCCTGCTCAACACTGGCCTCGAGCTCCTCTGCGAGATCGACCGCGCGCTTGATGTGTCCTTCTGAGTATGGGTTCAGCGCGCCACCCGCTATGATGGCGGAAAGCCTCGGGATGACAGCAGTCGATATCATCGATGCCACGAGGTCTCCGTCGGGCCCAAGCTCATTCTCACCAAGCTCTCCCTCACCCGGCCGTGAATACGTGTACAAGCCGTTGTACCACTTGAAACTGTCCAGACTGCGTGGATCCTGAGTGCGAACGTGAGTGTTTGTGAGGTGAGCGAGCTTGAACGCAGCGTGGCGCACCTCAATACAATCCCATCCGACAGTCTCCAGCCTCACCCAAAACTCCCACACACTCACAACACCGAGCCCACCCCACGCACCGACATAGCTCTCCGCGTACCGCTCCCGCCAGAGGCCCCATCGTCCCTTCCCCGGGTCGATGAACTCTTCTGCGCGCACGTCCGCCAGCACATCCTTCGTCCGCACCGCCAGCGACTTGAGCGCAGCCGCATATGCGGACTGATCGTGTTGCGGCAGCTCCGAGTCCGTGGAGTAGCCCTCCTCGGCTTCCGCTACCTTTCGTCGCTGCTGCCGCCGCCGGATGCGCGCGTCGCGTCGTTCGCGTTTCAGGACGGAAGGACTGGGTTTGGGGATTACGCGCCCTAGCTCGTCTGTTTCCTCCGCTTCTGGTTCAGTTGGTGGTGGTGCTGGGAGAGGCCCGAGGATTATGGAGAGATCGTCTTCGTCTTCCGAGAGCCGGCGGGTACTGATCAAATCGAAGCGTTCTTGGAGAAGGGATATGTGCTCCTCTTCGAGTTTTTCGAGCAGCGGGTACTGAGGGCAGTGAGTCTGTCAGTATAATTATACAAGGGATGGCGAGGGTTTTCAAGACGGACCTTTTCATCCAAGAATCCAGCGACACCTTCCAGCCAGTCTTTGAAGCTCTCGAACCAGGCTCTCTTGTCCTCTGCGCGGCCTACTATCTCCCGCAATTCAGCTTCTCTCTTGTCCACCTCGGCGCGCTCCCTGTCAAGGGTATCGAGCGCAGCCGTGTTGTTGGCATGTGAAGTCGTCAGGAGGGTCAGCTGACCTGTGAGCCGAGCCATAGCAGAGCCTAGTGTGGGGATTGGCACTGATTCGGGAACTGTCCTACATCATGAGTAATTGTCGGGAAGAAGGAAGGAAATATCGCACTGGGGGTGGGTTTGTATACTTGCTTGATTTTGGATGGCGTAGATGGTCGGGCAGTGTGTCCACCACGACGTAGCTGTTCCTGTTCCCATTCTGCAGTTTCCTCGTCCTCTTCCTCCCTAATACGACAAAAGCTAAGTGATGATTTAAGGGAAGTTTATTAACAGGTACGCACGCGTCGGCGATCATCTCCTTCATGGCATCGCGTCGATTGCTTGCTTCCAGCTTGCGCGATTTCTTGCCCAAAGCAATCCTTTCTTGAGCGCTGGTATATTCCGCGAACTCTGCACATCAGATTCTCAATTAAGCGAATGAATATCAAGCTTGAATAAAGGACGCACCGTCATCACCCTCGCCCAGCTCGTCCTCCTCTCGCACCAGTCGGCTTTCAGGATGAGGGCCCGGTGGCTCATCGCTCCTCCGAACCACCGACAGCGAAACGAAGTCTTCCTCCAAGACAGCGCCGGATTTCCGTATGCGTTCGCGGCGTTCTTTAGCGACCTTTATGGATGACTCGAGGGGGATAATTGCTTCGTCTGCATATCTCAATTAGACCAAACGAAGTATGTAGAGAGGACAGCTTACTAAACGAATCAGCGCCGTCAATAGCCAACGTGGATATCTCATCTACATCCATGATCATGTCTGCATCGTTTGGGTCTGAGATGGGAGGCGGCCGTGAAGTCGGCGTGCTGGCTTTCAACTCTTTAAGATAGGCTTGATCGTAGGTCGGGCCGCGATTGGGCGAGATAGTAGCCTGCTCTAGATTGAGTGGTACACTCCTGTAAAATCCAATGTATCGTTAGCCTGGTCTAACCGGCACGATGACCGGACTGACGCTGGATGTTTTCCCAATGCGAGTTTCCGACTCAGATTCGATTTCTTGACCTGAAAAACCTCCCCGCCAGTCTCCTACACCACACTCAACATGAGCACATGATTCTTCAGGACAATAAGCACGCAAACCTCATCGTCGCCGCCAAAGCTGAGCTGTGACTTTGGTTTCGCGCGTTTGACCTTGTTCTTCAACTTTGTCGCCAACGTGCTGGGTGAGTCATCGCCCGCAGCTTTCTCCGCATCGTGCTCTGGGGACGCTTGTCGAGTGCGCTGCCCCGGTTTCGCTTTTGTGCGCTTGAAGATGACGGGCGGTGTCGAGTCCATTGCAGGACTACTGAAACCACGTGACCTTTAGATTCCAGAAATTCGAACGTTCCCACGCATTTCGTGCTTGGTTTCGCCCATGATACTTAAATAAGATCGTATTTCGGTGTAGTACACGAACAAACACAAACTCTAACATATTGGTAGGTGAGGATTCCAGAGGCCTTCGGCATGAAAACCGAGGGGGGTCTGACGGGTTGAGAACCCGCTGGCCGGTACAATAGAGCAAGTGAATGTAAGGTAACAGAAATAATGTGTATGAGAGGTACATCAGGGAAAAATGACTGTTCTCTGTAGAGGTTTGTACCCTTGGTACATCGCGGACCTTACCAACCCAAGTCCCCTTTAGGTAGTTGTCCGTAGCCACATGCCTAGTAATGTAGATGTTGGTAGCTCCCGCATAGCTCTCTGCCAAGCCACGGCACCAAACCCTGTGGTAATCATGCACCATGAACTGTAACAAGCCTTGAATTGTAATGCAATATAGGCTGTAGTAACAGATCACCAATAATGCATCACAATGTCATTCAGACCAGCTACCAGTCCCTGCTCCTCCACTGCTTGCAGGTAGCCACAATCATGCATCAGTGCCACTGCTTAGCGTTGGCTGATCATGCATTGCGCCGCCGTCGAGCCAACATTTTTTCCTCCTGGTGTGGATATACATTGTTGCTGGGGCTTACCGTTGCCTATTAATGCATCACAATTTTTTTTTCGAAAAAATATCCCTGTTTATTGACCGCTGAGCGCAAGCTCGTGTTGGTCCTTACAATACTGTGTACATTAGGTGTACGGATTCCAGTGCCATCGTGCAGTATCGTCTTTTGAGTAGTTCCGCTTGACATTGTGCTTGGCCCCCGAGGGGAACATGCACAGGAAGACGGACCACCAAAACAGTAGCTAACAGGAGAGAAGTCAGTAAGTAATTCCCTGGCAGGCCAAATGGCCCCCATTTTGGGACTCCTTCCTCCCCTTATACCTGTCCTTTATGTCCTCCCGTTGGTTGAGCGAGTTTTTTTGTTGTTGTTATTTATTTATTTTTTCTGTGAAATTTATCCGAATTGGGCATTCTGCACTGCCATTCTCTTCTCATGTCCCCTTTTTCCCATTGCCCTCCTGCCCCACTAAGACTGATGCTGGTGCACAGCCACCACAGTGCAGTGATCCGCCTGCTTGTCGGTCCGGTACTTGCCACATTCTGGGTGGGAGGCCTGACCCCTGGCCCCCTGGGAAATGTCTCTATCGTATTTCGAGTGTGGGAGTTGTCGGATGCCACGTGAAGAGGATGTGATTCGAAGACATGGTGTGTGGTGGTACAAAACCACAGTTACCACCATGGCAAGAAGTCAACCACGAGATAACTCTCGTCGATGACGAGAAACAATATCAGTACCATGCGCCGAGGTGCCCAATGTCACTTCGTGAAGAATTCTACGTGAAGATCAACCGGTATACGGACTCCAAATGGTGGGAGCCTCATTCCGTGAAACAAGCAGCGCTGCTGTTATGTATCCCAAAAAAGGACAGCTCCCTCAGAACACCCTGGATGCACGGCAACGTAACAACAATACTATAAAGGACGTTACGCCTTTGCCAGACCAGGAAGTCATCCGTGAGGATGTCGCCAGGGGAAAAATATGTTCGATGATTGACTTAACGGATGCGTACAAACAAGTACGCATCCTTGAAAAAGATGTACATAAAACCACCTTCGCAACAATAGCAGGGAACACATGTTAGTAACATCATGCAGATCGGGGACTGTAATGCCCCCGCAACTTTTCAACGATTAATGATGTCCATCTTTTGGGACATCATTGGGAAGTCTATGCATGTATATCTGGATGATATATTCATATTTTCGAACTCGATCGAAGAACATGAAGACCATTTACGAGTTGTGTTCGAACAATTACGCAAACAATCACTCTATCTCAAATGGAAGAAACGCGAATTATATTCGGACTGAGTTGACTGCCTTGGTCATATCATTGACGACCAAGGAATTCACCCCAATGCAGATAAACTGGCACAGATTCATGAATGGAGGACACCACAGAACTACAACGATATCCACCGATTTGTTGGACTTGTTAATTATCTGGAACAATTCCTCCCAGATATATCAGCATATACTGGACCCTTGATGGCGATGACCGAGAACGGGTTGCCATTCTACTGGAGGCCGATTCACCAACGATGCTTTGAAATGATCAAGCATATATGTTGTACTACACCGACACGATTATTTGGCCTATTCAACCGAATACAGGTGTGTTGGAGTTCGACTTACCATGACCCCGCCGTTTTGATGGTAATGATCGGGACTTCCCAATCCGTCCACCGACCCGTTTTGGACGCGCATATATGTTACGCCACGGCGTCGAGCGCTGTGGCTACGATCGTTTTCCTATTTACTAGTCTTTGCAACTAAACCTTATTATTTTCATAGAGTCTTCGATAGACAGATCCGATTTACCCTCAGTCGTCTTTCACATCGTGCATAGACTCTGAGGGTGAGTCTGTTATACATATACTCTTCAATTACCTTATACTAACTAGTCCTGTAGAATTAACGTCTACGTATTTCTACAGGTACATTAATACAGTCGTCTTTCACATCGTGCATAGACTCTGAGGAATTAACGTCTACGTATTTCTACAGGTTATCGGGCCCCGATTGCAATTCCCTTGCGCCGCACTCAGACAGACTCACACATACTTGAACACATTACCCTACACACCTGAAACATGTCGAATTCACCACAAAACCCCCCCAACTTTCCGGAGGACCAACAATTCGACGGCACAAACTACGTTAATTTCAAGTCTCGCGTCCTCATAGCGGCGAGAGGCCGCGGCGCACGCGGATACCTAGACGGTACCATTGCGAAACCACTGTCCCAAAAGAGCGATCCACCGGAAGGACCCACTGAGTGGGTCTCGACGTCGCCATCCCTTGAAGAGTGGGAAATACGCGACGCATGGGCACTAGGACTAATCATATACAACACCAAAAATCCTATTGGATATGGCCTAGACATGGATGGTACTGCAGCCGAAGCATGGGCTGCATTGAACGAAACGTACGGCACAGTTTCCGACATAGCAGCCATCGGAGCCGAGACAGCGCTGCGCGCCACAATGTACTCGGATGGGATGGATTTCCTAGCCCACACCGCTGACCTTCGAACCAAATGGAAGTTGGCCACGGAGAAGGGAGCAAAGGTTGATGATGCGACCTTTAGATCCATCGTTATGGCGTCCATGCCGGAGTCTTGGAACAGCGTGATCGCGGGCCTTTACGCCACAAAAACGTCTGCAGCAACCATCGCGGGTCTAACAATCCACTGGGACCGCGTGAAGGCGCAGTCAGCCCGTGCCGCCGGACCTGCGACCACAGCCCTCGTCTCCGCCGCACCCCAGAAGCCCAAGCTCGTATGCACTAATACGGAGCACTGTGGACGCACCGGCCATACCATTGAAAACTGCTACTGGAAAGGCGGTGGCAAAGAAGGTCAATTCCCGGCAAACTTCAGGAATAGACGGGGACATACCTCAGAACCCCAGAAAAATACACCCGCCGCGAACCTCGCAAACACCAATAATGTCCCTGCGGCCCACATAAGCTACGCGCTCCTAGCGGACACAAACACCACGCACGCATCCCACATCTCTTACGCCCTACTCGCCCACAATCCCAACAACCAGTTCCAACCTGCTGCTCTATACGACCAGAACATGGAGGTGATCGACAACTATCTGACCCCCCAGGCTACCCTCCTCAATGCCGTCGCGCCCACCACAGCCACTCCCACCTTTGCTGACTCAGGAGCGAGTGACCACTGCTTCGTCGAACGAAAGGACTTCGAGGAGTATCAGTCACTGACAACACCTCGCCACGGGCAGGCAGCAACCCGCGGCGCAACTTTCAGCATTGTGGGGAAGGGAACGGTGAAGAAACACGTCACCTCAAGCGTCGGTACATCCGACCTCGCCTTCCATGGCGCCCTGCACACGCCCCAGCTGGCGGCGAACCTGATCTCTGTGGGGAAGTTTGACGCAGCAGGATGGTGCGTAACTTTCCATGGAGGGGAAGTGTCATTCAGAGACCCGAACGGACGAGTCGCTATGACGGGAAGACGGGGGGACGACGGAATGTACTTGCTGAACGCGTCCACCCAGAAACCAGAACCTAAAACCAGGGCAATGGTTGCACGTTCCCAGGACATACCCACTAGCCTAGACGTATGGCATCGTCGGTTCTCACATGCAGGGGTGACAGGGATACGGAACCTGGTGAAGAAGAAATTAGTGGATGGGCTTAACATAAAAGGAGATGTCGAGATGGCAGGGCTATGTGAGGACTGCATCTATGGGAAACAGACGGCTAGGCCGTACGACGGTGAAGTCACACCCGAGAAGGGTCCCAACGTCCGGGTCCACATGGACCTATGGGGACCTGCAACTGTCGCGTCCCTTGGTGGAGCATCATACATGATGCTAGCGGTCGACGGTGGAACTACTCACATGGCTGGGTTCTACCTCTCACGGAAGGATGCGATAACTACCCTCTCAGCCTTCAAAATCTACCACCGCGAGTCTGAACGCCTTACCGGCAGAAAACTCATCCACGCACGCATAGACGCTGGCCGGGAATGGCTGAACGAGCACTGGTACGAATACTGCACTGAACACGGGATCATTCTCGAAGTCAGCACACCCTATGCGCACGCCCAAAACGGACTTGCCGAGCGTTCGATACGTACCATCATCGAAGGTGTCAGGTGCATGTTGGCTGACAGTGGCCTACCAAAAAGCCTATGGGCCGAGGCCGCCGCGACAAACATCACAACAAGGAACCTCATCCCATCGTCGCGCCATCCTGACCTGGTACCGAGAGAAGGATGGACAGGAAAGCGCCAGGGTGTCGCACACCTGAGACCATTCGGATGTTCGGCCTATGCGAAGGTACCGGAGGAACTTGTGAAGTCCAAATTAGACCCCCGATCGATCAAGTACGTCATGATCGGGTATTCGGACAGCGGGTACAAACTGTTTGATCGGGGTTCTCGATCAATCATTACCAGCCGAGACGTCGTGTTTGAGGAAGGAATCGGTCACCGTACGATTGCTCTACCTGCCGACGACGACCTCCTATCCACCACAGAGCCCATCACCAATGCCAATGCGCCAGCCATCATCACCCCAGGGCAACCCGTTGCACCACGGATACGCCCAACAGACGGCCCACTCCATACACCCGCCGCCGCTGAACCAGCGAGAAGCTCCGTGGACACTGCCTCGGACGACGCGGACATTGATCTGCCCATCGCACAACGCCGCGTCCCACGTACCAAAAAGACAACACCCGCGCTCACTGCCGCGCGGGAGACACTCTCAGAAGAGAAGGCAGCGCGTGCGGCCAAAGAAGAATGGGCCCTGGGCCAGAAGCCGCCACAGTCACTCATCGCCACTGATGCCCACTCTTACCTCGCACTCCTTGACGACGCTGCAGACAAACTGTCCGACACCTATGTGCCGAAACACTACGGGGAGGCGATGCGACGCGCAGACCTCTGGGTACCGGCAATGGAGGCGGAGCTGAAGGCCCTCGAGGACCGAAAAGTCTTCCGACTGGTCCCCGCATCGTCCGTACCTTCTGGGAAGAAGGTCATCGGTTGTATGTGGGTATACGCGAACAAGTACGACAGCGAGGGCAACGTGGTGAGGCGGAAGGCTCGGCTGGTGGCAAAGGGATACTCGCAGGTGGCGGGCGAAGATTTTGATGAGACATATGCGGCCGTCGTACGACTCGAGTCCCTCCGCATGTCTGCCGCTATCGCAGCGCAACTCGGCCTACATATATGGCAAGTTGACTTCGTCTCTGCATATCTGAACAGTATACTCGCCCAAACCGTCTACATGCAGCTGCCGCCAGGTTTTGCAGGGGGGGAGGGATTTGTGTGCCTTCTGCTCAAAACCCTTTACGGCATGATGCAGGGAGGGTTCGACTGGTGGCACACCCTCAACAGGGCATACATCGGACTAGGCTACAAGACATCGCGTGCTGACAGCTGCGTACGCGCGAAAATCGTCGACGGTGAACACACCATTACAAACACATTCACCGACGACATCTTCGGCCTCTCGTCCACCGCCCAAGGCGCCCTGCGTGCCAAACAAGAACTCGCCGACACGTACGAGACAAAAGACTTGGGGGAGCCGGCATTCATCGTCGGAATGGCAGTAAAACGGAACACCACCACCGGTTCCATCTCCCTATCGCAGCGTGCCTACCTCCAGCGCGTGCTCGAGCGCTTCGGCATGAAGGACTGTAACCCCCACGCTACACCACTTCCCCCAGGTATCCGACTCACAGAATCACTTTCACCCCAAACTGAAGCAGACCGGAACTTCATGGCGGACAAGCCCTACCGTGAACTGCTCGGATCTCTGATGTGGGCGCAGGTCGCGACACGACCGGATTTGTCTTACGCAGTCGGTTTCCTTGCTCGCTTTCAGTCGAACCCGGGGCCGGCCCACTGGAACGCCCTCCTATATATCCTAGGCTACGTCAAGGGAACCCTCGACTACTCTATCACCTACTCGAGGGATGCCCAGGGATCCATCAAACCAGTCGGTTATGTGGATGCAGACTACGGGGGAGATCTAGACACTCGGCGCTCCACCGCGGGATATATCTTCACCATGGCTGGTGGACCTGTATCCTGGAGCTCGAAGCGCCAGCAAACCGTGGCGCTCTCAACCACCGAGGCGGAATATATGGCCATGACGCGCGGGGCGCAGCAGGGCCTATGGATGCATAATTTCCTTATTGAGATCAACTTACCCCAATTACTCCCGGCTACCTTACTCGTTGACAACAGCTCGTCCATCGCACTGTCCGATTCGACTAAAGGCCACGCGCGCGCAAAACATATCGACATCCGTCACCACTATATTCGCGAGCGAGTCCAAGAAGGGGACATCTCAATCACTCATATCCCCTCTACCGAAAACGTCGCCGACATCCTCACAAAACCTCTCCCTCGCGTTACGCACGAATATCTCGTTGGTCGGCTCGGGTTAAAAGATGCGATGAAGGCCCAGGACGTCGGGGGGAGTGTTGGAGTTCGACTTACCATGACCCCGCCGTTTTGATGGTAATGATCGGGACTTCCCAATCCGTCCACCGACCCGTTTTGGACGCGCATATATGTTACGCCACGGCGTCGAGCGCTGTGGCTACGATCGTTTTCCTATTTACTAGTCTTTGCAACTAAACCTTATTATTTTCATAGAGTCTTCGATAGACAGATCCGATTTACCCTCAGTCGTCTTTCACATCGTGCATAGACTCTGAGGGTGAGTCTGTTATACATATACTCTTCAATTACCTTATACTAACTAGTCCTGTAGAATTAACGTCTACGTATTTCTACAGGTACATTAATACAGTCGTCTTTCACATCGTGCATAGACTCTGAGGAATTAACGTCTACGTATTTCTACAAGGTGAACCAATCTGGATCATCTGCGACACTTTGAAGTCAGGTGCCAGTGCAATGTATGGGCAAGGGCCTACATGGATCCAAGCTCAACCGGCTGAATCATGTCCAAGAAGTTTACCAATGCACAGCAGAATTATGCTGTACATAAACTAGAAACACTGGCGATCCTTGAAGCGCTACTTAAATGGGAGGATAAACTTGTGGGTCATAAAATCCACATAATTACCGACCACAAGGCGTTAGAGTTTTTCAAGACCCAGGTGAATTTATCACCTAGGCGGCGTCGATGGATAGAATATATGTTGCGATTTAACTTCGACATTACATATGTGAAAGATGAGCTGAATAAGGTCGCCGATTGTCTATCACAATATTTTGAAAGTGATAATCATCAAGATCAGTACGATGTGCACGATTTTGTAACTGCCGATGCGAGGATCGACCCCACTGATGAGGAGTTGCCAGTTCCACGATACCATGAGATTGTAGAAAAAGTGGTCAAAATTCAACCAATGAAAGACATAGAAATACGTCGCAGCAAGCGGCTTCAAGAGCGCCAAGAAGACCGTGATATTGAAGCCCAAATAATGGAAGATGCGGCACCAAGTGTCACATCCGAGCAATCATCACAGCATCAGGGAAGCCTGAGTCCAACCAAACATGAACAAATGGTTAGAGATATTGTCTTAGGGAGGGATACAGCTGTTCCTCCCCCAGATAAGACAGATGAGAAGATACGCCGTGAGGTTATCCTGGGATACCCGAAGGATAAACTATTCTCAGTTATTCTCAAGAACCCCAAGGAATTTTGTGCATTTACCACGAAAAATAAACTTATTTGGACCACAAACACGATAAATGACAGCATTCTATGCATTCCTAGAGAGCCAGAGCTCATCACATCAATCCTTGAGCAAGCTCATAAAACTATTGGCCATTTCGGTGCGGAACGAACAACGGAGTATATTTGACAATGGTATTGGTGGCCATCATTAGCCATCACTGTTTGCACATTCTGTAAGACATGCGAGTACTGCCAGCAAATCAAGACGTCAAATCAGAAACCGTCAGGGAAACTTCATTCCCTGCCAGTACCGACGAAGCCTTGGAACTCAATCAGAATGGACTTTATCGGTCCATTCCCAGAATCTAAGGGATATAACTACTTATGGGTCGTGTGACCAGTATGGTGCATATGATACCCATACATACGACTATGACAGCATCCCAATTACCTTGGGTATATCTACGGGAAATTGTCAGGCTACATGGCCTGCCAAGCTCGATCGTAAGCGATCGAGATTCTAAGTTTACTTCATGCTGGTGGCACGAACTACATAAGATATTAGGAGCTAAGTGTAAGGGTGGGTTGTAGACTTAAGGTTCACACCAGACTAAACACGACCGCGTATTGGATTGTGTGTAGTAGTGGTGTATATAAGTCTAAAGATTATATAATCCAGAGGCGCTGTCTATATAGAGCCAGCGCCTTTAGAAATAAACAAAGACAAACAACGATTGCTACCTTATTCGGTAACGCCCGTTACACTCTCCCCCTTTAGATTGAGCCCCAGGCTCAATCTACTCCCAATTCCGTTGTTTGGATAGTAGACTTGTTGAAGTCCACTATCGTGCATTCAATAGTTATAGACATATAAATTTTTTATATCTATATATATATTTTTTTTTTTTTTGTGGGCGGTACGATGGTACCGCCCGCGGCGCTGCTCATGCCGCTCCCTCCACCTCGCCGTCCTCCAATCCCGACGCTGCTCGCCCTGAAGCCGAGCCGTCCATGGGATCGTCGGGCATGTCGCCATCGCCCCCCGGTGTCTGGTCACTGGGTCCCCCCGCCTCTACGGGTGGTCCCATACTCGTACTGCCCACCTCAGCCCCGAGACCTGGTATGGGCGCCGTTGCCGCCGCCGTTGCTGATGCCCCAGGAGTCGTCGCTGATCCCGATGGTCCTGCGCCGGACCCCGAAGGTCCTGCTCCGGACGACCCATAGTCCAGGGCCGCCCGTACACCTGCCGTCAGCTGGTGTTCCACCGTCAGTGGCGTTCTCGTCATGACCACCGGCCCTCCGGTCGATGGTCCTGCTATTGCGGGCGTCGACATTGTCGATGCTCCGCTCAGGCCAGCTACTGGCCCGATGTTGTAGTGACGTGGTGGTGGATACCACCACGTCGGCTCTCCCGGCAGCGTCGCCTGTGTCCAGTCATTCTGGGTCGCAGCGTAGGTGGTCATCCGTGTAAACACGGCACTGGCCTCGGGGTCTTCAGTGTGGGCGCCCCGGTAATCCTGGAGCCACTCCACCCCGAATGGCTGAGCATCAACGAATCGTTCGACGCTCACTCCTTGCTGAGCAAAAAATGTGGCAATGTCCTCCATCGTGACATTGTCAAGTGGTTGCGAAAACCGCTCGACCGTCTCTACCTCTGCAATGCTCCTGCCGAGCGATTGCAGCATGTTGCGGTACAAGTTGATGGTACCCATCAACTCACATGCTAGTTGGAGGAATCGATGTTGATTCCTCGATGATGAGACGTCAGTCACGCGCTTCGGTGTGCGCGGCATGACAATATTCATTCCCCGGATATGCATCAAAGACACTCCTCCGGGTACTACCACCGTCCCCGGATACTGGGGTCGGCCGTTGTTTACTATGCTCGCCCGATTTCGGTACAACCATGCTGCCCAGTTCACTGCTGGGTCTCCGTAATTTGGGTTCGGAACCTTCACAGGTTTCGGCCCTTTGCCTACGGCGTACTTCGCCGTCACGGCAGCCTGTTTTGCCTTCGCCCAAGTAGGGAGTCGCCATTGTGTCATTGCCGACCGCATCACATCCGTGCGGTTGGCGTCTGCAATCTGCTGGCAGACTGCAACGAATGTCTTCATTTGTTGCAATGCAAACTCATTGCCGGGGATATTAGCTGCGGCTATCCAAGCCTCCAGCTCTCCCGCTGATACGGGCATCCCCGTGCCTCCCGCAGGCATCCCCATCCTCGGAGGCGGCAATCCCATCCGCTCGTTCTCGGCGGCGCGTTGCGCTTTCCGACCGAATCGGAGCGTGTGGTCGACGGCGCTCAGGTGAGCCCCGCCGGGGAGTCGAACATGGTCTACCGACCCCAACGGGTTCTGATAGTTAACCGGTGCCGCCCTACGAATGGCCGGCATTGTTGTCTGCGCCCCAACGGGCGCTGACACTCCATACGCTTCGACTGGGGTCGGGAACGATCCCCTGTCGATATCCATATAGTCGCCCTGACTCGAGTCATACTCGTCGTCTTCTACCGGCCTCATCGCCGGCAGTTGGCTCGCTGGAGACAGCCTCGACGATGTCGGTCCTGCCTCATACGACGCGGTAGTTCCACTGTCATCGTTGCGGGAGCGCTTTCGCTTCCCGCCCTCCTCTTCCTTGTCGCGGGCCTCCAGCTGCCCGCGCACATCTTTTAACTCGTCCACGCGATCATTGTACTGATCGCGCAGCTCATCGTAATTGCCGCACAAGCGCCGATAGTCGATGTCGAGGGATCGCAACCTGTTCCGCAGGTCGTCCCTCTCAAGCTTAAGAGCCGCTAAATCAGCGCCCTTAAGATATTCCTTCTGCTTGCGGTGGGCCTTATGCAGACCCTCCGCCTCCGTAATCGAATCCATCAGCATATGCGCCGCGTACCCTGTACACGTCGCACACCCTCTCGGGTGGCTGACCAGGTTGACCTGCTCGTTGTAGGTCCACCTCAGCTCGCTGGTGCTCGCTGCTTGCTCCTAGACCGTGAACGTTCTCGTTCACGGCCACTGCCACTTTCACGTTGCGGTGACACTTATCTGCCGCCGCTGTCCCGGTCTCGAGACCGCGGATGCCCTCTTGCCTGGGATCGCGATCGATGCCGATCGCGTTCCCTCTCCCTCCTTGTTTCCCTGGGGCGGAATTCTCTTCCACCCCGCACGCTCTCATTGCTTTCTGGACCACCCATTGGGTGATCCAGCCTATCTGGTCGGTCGTCGTGCGGTGGTCGCTCCATCGTGGTGATGGTGCTGAAGAAAATTCAACACGTCACACTTTCGTGTTTGTGACTTCTCGGCTTATGCCGGTTTTTTCTTCCCGTCCCGTGATCTCCTCAATCCCGTGACGGCGCCCCCGCGTCCTGTCTGCTTTTGTGCTGCGCTCCGCGCTCCCGTTCGGGCACGCGCCGTTATTGTAGCCCTGCGGGGAAGGACTTTCCAGTCCTTGACCCCAATAAACTCGAGGTAGCTGTCCAGTGCCTCGAGTTCCTCGCATGTGCTGAGCGGCTCCCATGTAGAGTCGCCCATCGTCCATTTAACGAGGAAGGACACCTCCTTCCCGTTCCACTGATGTCCGACTATTTCGTCGACATAGTATTCCGCCTCCTCCGGGGCCCCGAAGTCGTAAGCCTCCGGTGTCGCTCTGTTCGGAAACAGTGCATCGTCGTTCGCTTGATGCGGGCGCAATCTTGATATATGAAACTGCGGATGTATCCGTCGTTTCTTCAGTGCTTCCGGCAACTCCAATACATAGTTGGATGTCTCCGGAAATGCCTCGAGGACCCGATACGGGCCCACATATTTCGGCAACAACTTACCTGCCCTTCCCGAGGGCAAGGATAAGTTGTCTGTTGATAAGTAGACGAGGTCGTCTTTACTTATCGTTGGGTCAGCGTGTAAGGGCGCTTACTATCTTATCGACTAATCTGATCTAATCGTATCTTATCGACACGATTATGCTATTGTTTGGCAACACCTTCCGGTGTTGCCTATTTAATCCTTTACATTACATAATTAAAGAGTAGACCTTGTACACCTATACGTAGCAATCGACAGACTTGTCAAGCTTACGTCTAGCGTGCACAGCAAGGTCCCCAATCTTGTAACTCCGTTACATTTTTTTAAGCTACCTTGCTTTCTATTGCTGCGTACCCACGACATTATGCAGAACCACATTCCATTTAGAACACCCATCATCAAAAGAACCCACGAGACCCAGACCCGATGACACCAACTCCCACATCCGGAAAGAGCCGAACTCCGGTCTTCGAGGATGCGCTCGCAGCGCATCCTCCATCACAACTTCCACTGCAACCAGTGGAAGTCGGATCAGTCGCTGGTGGACAAAGTCCACCAGCGCAGAATACACTAGGATTAGAATCGGAGGAACCTTGGCCGATAGCAAGCACCAATGTGCCGGGGAGCTTGGCCGACGAATTGGCCAGGTCATATCGATCTGGCCCCACGGCAGGAAGCAGATGGCCAGACAGCCGTCTGTCAAGTAGAGCGTTCGGGGCGTCCACCCTGAGCATAGTCAAGATGGAGTCGGACGAAGACGACTTGTCCGACCCCGAGGCCAATGAAGAAGAAGCCAGCGATAGGGAATTGCTGGCGCTAAAAGTGAAGCAATTCTGGGACACCACCGATGTTGTTAGCGAACATCGACGAAGACGACTAGAGGAACGAGCGGATAGGCTCATTCTACGATCAACCGGAGCACAGTCCGTTGGAGAAATGGTCGTACAGGAGTATGCCGACCGATACTTGGAAGCGCTGTCCGTAGTAGTTACGGAATACAGGAAGAAGTACCCTAAGGGAACTTCGAATTCAGCAGTCAGCTCGATCGCTGGGACTCCTATACCTAAGAAAGCTCCGCTCAACAAAGGAAAAGGTCGTTGGGATGACCTTTTCACCCCGCAAGCAGTGGCCTCGGGATCGAACCAGCCTCTTGATGAGGCTGCTATGGCAGTATCTGCGCTGCATCAAGCGCGCCAGTTAGGAGAATTTGACGACGATTATCGTCGTCGGGCCGCGGCAGCGAAACGTGAAAGAATGACTCGCGAAGAGCACCTTGCGCAACCACAAGGTTCCCGATGGGCCCCTGTTAGTGAGTCTACATTAGACCCACCCACTGAGCGTAAGGACACGAATTCGCAACTAGCTGGCACTGAAAGCGTGCCAGCTATTCAAGTACCTCCGGAGGCTAAGGATGGCCGTGTTCCATTGGCGAAAGAGTGGAACAACCGGATCGCTTACCAGCGTCTGAGAAATGCTGATCTATCACGGAGCAAGTTCACGAATTATGACGACCAAGGAGTCGTCTTTGAAGGACATATGCCTGTGGATGAGATGGCGAGGCAATGGACCTCGCAAACTCAAGGTTCGGATGGTGGGTTAGTAACTGGATTGGAAGCCGTCGAAAAGAATAATTCGACGGCGATAGCTAACGGTCGTCGAGACATGCGGGTTCGAATAAGTGAACCCGCGGAATATGCGCAGCCTCGAGTTCAGACTTGAGGCTATTCAATGCCTGCTCCGATCCGCCGGAGTCAATCAATTGCGGATGGAATACATGCTGCCGGAGAGCAGCATAAAACTAAGATGCATGAGCGATTGCATCAATTAATGCACGAGCGTTTGTCGGTACGACTGTCGCTTCCGGACGGGATGAAATCTCGGCGTGCGGACTCAAAGTCCGTAGGCACTTATAGTGGAAGTGCAAAGTTCGGCGACCTTGAAGAATGGCTGTCGAGCCTCGTCGTGATGCTGGCAGTGAGCCAGTTTGGAGGAGAAGAACGCGACCAAGAGCGCGTTCTGATAACATCCGAGTTTCTCGATGGCGAAGCTCGAAAGTGGTATAATCACCACGTTATACATGTGAACCGCGAGAAGCAGTTCTGGATGTTTGAAGACGTCGTACTTGGATTGTATGACCGGTTCGTGCTACCCTCAACCATGCAAGATGCTCGTAACGACTTTAATGCCGTTACTTACTCGGCGAGCAAAGGAATACAAGGTTTATATGATGAACTTGTGGACCATGCCATGAATATGGCAGCAAGAACGGACGATTGGATGTTCCTGGAGAAATTCCTCAAGACACTTCCGCGTGAGATGCGGAAGGCATTATTCGATGACGGGCTATCACCCGAAATCAACACGGCCCAAGAGTTCCTAGCGGTGGGCTTAGCACACCAAGCCACCCAGAAGACGGCTGATTACTTTGAGCGGAACATAACCGCTCAGCGAAGTCAACCGAGTCAACCGCGGAAACCAGATGGGGGCGAGTAAACACCCCACAAAACAATTTCAACAGGACTCGACGTGTGTTTGGCGCACTTAATGAAAAACCATACGCCAAGCTAGCGTATCAGGATCAACCGGGACGTGGAGAGCAAAAGCCCCACGTCGAGAAACCAGCGATGAAGACGGGAGATCGTCCGCGTTACGATCAGACCAAAAACCACGATCATCACAACCACCCCCCGGGGGAAGTGTGCTTTAATTGTGGGAAACTAGGGCATTTTGCAAAAGATTGCAAACAGCCCAAGAAACAGCGAGCGTTCCTACGGGCCGCACGTACAGCGGCACCTGACGCAGCAAGTGAGGCGGACGACGAAGATACTTCTCCCGAGGACCCGGACGGACGAGACAATGGACGCCCTGAGACCGACGCGGACAATGAAGACGAAGGCGATGAGTTCGTAGATATGGAGGTCTACGAAAATGAATACTATGCTCGGGACGATGAGACCGAGCATATGTTTGCAATGACAGAAGTCATTGCGTCAGAAGAACGCAATGATAAACCACCAAGTCGTAAAGTGAAAGTGCGGACGGGTAGGGACAAGATTGCTCGTCCCGTAGTCCCGATAAAGGACAAGGAGTGCCTGGTCACCTACATTAATGTAGGTGGACATGAGGCTTGGACCCTCTGGGATTCCGGGAGTACGACTACCGGACTTACACCGTCATTCGCTCAAGTGGCCGATATTCGAGTGTTTCCGTTGGAGGATCCATTAATCCTCCAGCTCGGAACTAAAGGAAGTCGGGCCACAGTAAATTTTGGCACGACGGTGGAAGCCGTTCTTCCAGGGTTTAAAGGCAAGGTTTACATGGATCTTGCTAACTTTGATCGATACGACGTGATTATAGGCACGCCGTTTATGCGCGCAAACAACGTCGTGCTGGACTTTAACCGTGACGAAGTTGTTGTCAATGGAGTCGCTACACCAGCGACTAAAGTAAAAATGGAGGATACCGATGGCCGAGTTAGACGCCATCGGTCATTGGAGAAACAAAGAGAATGACTAAAAGTCACAGTAGAAGATGATGATGATCCTGATAACGAGGGTAGGCCGATAAACAGCCTACCAAAGGATCACCCAGCACTTCTATTATCCGATGAAGAGTTTCAAGAAACTCTTAAGGAGGGGGATAAGCCACCTCCGAAGAAGAGAAAACCCCAACGACAACAGCAGAAGGCACAAAACGAGCCTTCGAACGAACGAGCACGGACTCACGAGCCATGCGAAGAATGCCAGCGCGATAATGAAGCGCGTAAGACGAGCGGGGCCGATAAGGATACGGAATCAGAGCTGTATACGAATGCGAGTAATCGATCATTTTGGGATAGACCAAATCCACATCCACAATATGAGTGGATGTTCGACCCACGGATGCCGCAAGAATGGAACGCAGTAATAGCGTCAATGCGGGCTCATGAAGGAAGAAATGTAGGTACGCGAGGACAAGCGTACCGAAATCCACGGCCTGAGGAAGTATCAGAGCCAACGGAAATGAACTTTCCGGTGAATATACAACGGGCTAAACGGCCGTTGTATCGGTTACCAGTGAAGGATGAGAGTGACTTGCTCTCGTAAAACTACGAGCTAGGTTTGATGTTAAACCCAGCAATAAAGACACAGCGCACATTCGCGCTGCAAGAACGGTGAACGGAAAAGGTAAGGCACCAAATGGAGGCCTTACCGCGGAAGATTATCCACGACTTCGCCAGCAATGGCATGACGAATTCGAAGATATGGTGGGTGGTACGAAACAACAGCTACCACCCTGGCGGGAAGTCAATCACGAGATTACTCTCGTCGACGATGAGAAACAGTACCAGTACCACGCGCCGAGGTGCCCAATGTCCCTTCGCGAGGAATTCTACGCGAAGGTCAATCGGTATACAGATTCTAAATGGTAAGAGCCTCGTTCGGTAAAGCAAGCAGCGCCGCTGCTATGCATCCCGAAAAAAGACGGCTCCCTGAGAACACCCTTGGACGCACGGCAGCGTAACGACAATACGATCAAGGACGTTACGCCCTTGCCAGACCAAGAAATCATTCGCGAGGATGTTGCCAGAGGGAAGATACGATCAAAGATTGACTTAACGGATGCGTACGAACAAGTACGCATCCTCGAGAAGGACGTACACAAGACCGCCTTTGCAACGATAGCGGGAACATACGTTAGCAACATAATGCAGATCGGGGACTGTAATGCCCCCGCAACATTTCAACGATTAATGACGTCAATTTTTCGGGACGTCATTGGGAAGTTTATGCATGTATACTTGGACGACATATTCATATTTTCGAACTCCATCGAAGAACATGAAGATCATCTTCGAGTAGTGTTCGAACGATTACGCGAACAGTCCCTTTATTTGAAGTGGAAGAAATGCGAACTATATTCGGATCGCGTCGATTGCCTTGGTCATATAATCGACGACCAAGGAATTCACCCCGACGCCGATAAATTGGCACGGATTCGCGATTGGAGGATTCCACGGAATTACAACGATATACAGCGATTCGTTGGACTGGTTAATTATCTGGGTCAATTCCTCCCAGATATATCCGCGTACACTGGGCCACTAATGGCGATGACCGAGAATGGGTCGCCATTCTATTGGAGACCAATTCATCAACGATGCTTTGAAATGATAAAGCATATATGTTGCACGACGCCAATTATTCGGCCTATTCAACCGAAGACAGACGAACCAATTTGGATTATATGTGACGCCTCCAAGTCAGGCGTCGGTGCGATGTATGGTCAAGGACCTACATGGATCCAAGCTCAGCCGGCTGGATTCATGTCCAAAAAATTCACGAATGCACAGCAGAACTACGCTGTGCATGAACTCGAAACCTTAGTGTAAGGACGCACACTATCTTATCTAATCTTGGTTATCTAATCGTATCTTATCGAGACGATTACGCTATTGTTTGGCAACACCTTCTGGTGTTGCCTATTTAATTCATTACATTAATTAAGTATAAACAACCTTGTACACCTATACGTAGCAATCGACAGACTTGTCAAGCTTACGTCTAGTGTGAACAACAAGGTCCCCAAATTCTGTAACCCCGTTACATTTTTTTAAGCTACCTTGCTTTCTATTGCTGCGTACCCACGACGTTACGCAGACCCACATTCCATTTAGAACACCCATCATCAAAAAGAACCAACGAGACCGAGACCCGATGACAACAACTCCCACATCCGGAAAGAGCCGAACTCCGGTCCTCGAGGATGCGCTCACAGCGCATCCTCCATCACAACTTCCACTGCAACCAGTGGAAGTTGGATCAGTCGCTGGTGGACAAAGTTCACCAGCGCAGAATACACTAGGAGTAGAATCGGAGGAACTTTGGCCAATAGCAAGCACCAATGTGCCTGGGAGCTTGGCCGACGAATTGGCCAGGTCACATCGACCTGGCCCCACGGCGGGAAGCAGATGGCCAGACAGCCGTCTGTCAAATAGAGCGTTCGGGGCGTCCACCCTGAGCATAATCAAGATGGAGTCGGACGAAGACGACTTGTCCGACCCCGAGGCTAATGAAGAAGAGGCCAGCGAAAGGGAACTGCTTGCGCTTCAAGTGAAGCAATTCTGGGACACCACCGATGTGGTTAGCGAGCATCGGCGAAGGCGACTGGAGGAACGAGCGGATAGGCTCGTTCTGCGATCTACCGGAGCACAATCCGTTGGAGAAATGGTCGCACAAGCATATGCCGACCGATACTTGGAAGCGCTGTCCGTAGTAGTTACGGAATACAGGAAGAAGTACCCTAAGGGAACTTCGAATTCAGCAGTCAGCTCGATCGCTGGGACGCCTGTACCTAAGAAAGCCTCGTTAAACAAAGGGAAAGGTCGTTGGGATGACCTCTTCACTCCTCAAGCAGTGGCTGCCGGATCGAACCAGCCTCTTGATGAGGCTGCCATGGCAGTATCGGCGCTGCATCAAGCGCGACAGTTAGGAGAATCTGACGACGATTATCGTCGTCGGTCTGCGGCAGCGAAGCGCGAGAGAATGACTCGTGAAGAGCATCTTGCGCAACCACAGGGATCCAAATGGGCCCCTGTTAGTGAGTCTACGTTAGACCCACCCACGGAACGTAAGTATACAACCACGCAAGCAGCTGGCGACGAAAGCGCGCCAGCTATTCAAGTACCTATGGATGCGAAGGATGGCCGTGTTCCATTAGCGAAAGATTGGAACAACCGAGTCGCATATCAGCGTTTGAGAAACGCTGATTTATCACGGAGCAAGTTCACGAATTATGATGATCAAGGAGTCGTCTTCGAAGGACATATGCCCGTAGATGAGATGGCGAGGCAATGGGCCTCGCAAACTCAAGGTTCGGATGGTGGACTGGGAAATGGGGCCGTCGGAAAACATAATACGACGGCGACGGCTAACGGCCGTCAAGACATGCGGGTTCGTATAAGTGAACCCACTTCACACGCTCAGCCTCGATTTCAAAGTCGAGGCTACTCAATGCCTGACCCGATTCGCAGGAGTCAATCAATTGCGGACGGAATATATGCTGCTGGAGAGCAGCATAAAACTAAGATGCACGAACGGTTGCATCAACTGATACACGAGCGACTGGCTGTACGCCTATCGCTCCCTGATGGTATGAAATCTCGCCGTGCGGACGCAAAGTCCGTAGGAACTTATAGTGGAAGCGCCAAGTTTGGCGAATTGGAAGAATGGCTAGCCAGCCTTGTCGTGATGCTAGCCGTGAGCCAGTTTGGAGGAGCAGAACGCGACCAAGAGCGCGTTCTGATAACATCTGAGTTCCTTGATGGTGAAGCTCGGAAATGGTACAATCGCCATGTTATCCATGTGAACCGCGAAAAGCAGTCCTGGACGTTTGAAGACGTCATACTAGGGCTGTACGATCGGTTCGTGCTGCCTTCAACCATGCAGGATGCTCGTAACGACTTTAACGCCGTTACCTATTCGGCGAGCAAAGGCATACAAGGTCTGTATGACGACCTTGTGGATCATGCTATGAACATGGCAGCAAGAACGGATGATTGGACGTTCCTGGAGAAATTTCTCAAAACACTTCCGCGCGATATGCGGAAGGCATTATTCGATGACGGGCTATCACCCGAAATCAATACAGCCCAAGAGTTCCTAGCGGTGGGCCTAGCACTTCAAGCCACCCAGAAAACGGCTGATTACTTTGAGCGGACCATAACCGCTCAGCGAAGTCAACCGAGCCAAATGCGGAAACCAGATGGGGGGCGAGTAAACGCTCCACACAATACTTTCAACAGGCCTCGACGGGTGTATGGCGCAGTAAATGAAAAGCCATATGTCAAGCCAGCGTATCAGGATCAACCTGGACGTGGAGAGCAAAAGCCCCACGTCGAAAAACCAGCGATGAAGACAGGAGATCGTCCGCGTTACGATCAACCTAAAAACCACGATCATCACAACCATCCTCCGGGGGAAGTGTGCTTTAATTGTGGAAAACTAGGGCATTTTGCAAAAGATTGCAAACAGCCCAAGAAACAGCGAGCGTTCCTAAGGGCCGCACGTACAGCGGCACCTGACGCGGCAAGTGAGGCGGACGATGAAGACACGTCTCCTGAGGACCCGGACGGACGAGACAATGGACGCCCTGATACAGAGGCGGACAATGAAGACGAAGGCGATGAGTTCGTAGACATGGAGGTCTACGAAAATGAATACTATGCTCGGGACGATGAGACCGAGCGTATGTTTGCAATGACAGAAGTAATTGCGTCAGAAGAACGCAATGATAAACCACCAGTTCGCAAAGTTAAAGTGCGGACGGGGAGGGACAAAATTGCTCGTCCCGTAGTTCCGATAAAGGACAAGGAGTGCCTTGTCACCTACATTAACGTAGGTGGACATGAGGCTTGGACCCTTTGGGATTCTGGGAGTACAACTACCGGACTTACGCCGTCATTCGCTCAAGTGGCCGATATTCGAGTATTTCCGCTGGAGGATCCATTAATCCTCCAGCTCGGGACTAAAGGAAGTAGGGCCACAGTAAACTTTGGTACGACGGTGGAAGCCGCTCTGCCAGGGTTTAAAGGCAAGGTTTACATGGACCTTGCTAACTTTGATCGATACGACGTGATTATAGGCACGCCGTTTATGCGCGCAAATAACGTCGTGCTGGACTTTAACCGTGACGAAGTGGTCGTCAATGGAGTCGCTATACCAGCGACTAAGGTAAAAATGGAGGATACCGATGGCCGAGCTAGACGCCATCGGTCATTGGAGAAACGAAGAGAATGACTAAAAGTAACAGTAGAAGATGACGATGATCCTGATAATGAGGGTAGGCCGATAAACAGCCTACCGAAGGATCATCCAGCACTTTTATTATCCGAGGAAGAGTTTCAAGAAACTCTTAAGGAGGGGGATAAGCCACCTCCGAAGAAGAGAAAACTCCAACGACGACAGCAGAAGGCACAAAACGAGCCTTCGAACGAACGAGCACAGGTTGACGAGCCATGCGAAGAACATCAGCGCGATAATGAAGCGCGTAAGACGAGCGGGGCCGACAAGGATACGGAATCAGAGCCGTATACGAATACGAGTAATCGATCATTTTGGGATAGACCAAATCCACATCCACAATATGAGTGGATGTTCGACCCACGGATGCCGCAAGAATGGAACGCAGTAATAGCGTCAATGCGGGCTCACGAAGGAAGAAATGTAGGCACGCGAGGACAAGCGTACCGAAATCCACGGCCTGAGGAAGTATCGGAGCCAACGGAAATGAATTTTCCGGTGAATATACAACGGGCTAAACGGCCGTTGTATCGGTTACCAGTGAAGGATGAGAGTGACTTTGCTCTCGTAAAACTACGAGCTAGGTTTGATGTTAAACCTAGCAATAAAGACACAGCGCACATTCGCGCTGCAAGAATGGTGAACGGAAAAGGTGAGGCACCCAATGGAGGCCTTACCGCGGAAGATTATCCACGACTTCGCCAGCAATGGCATGACGAATTCGAAGATATGGTGGGTGGTACGAAACAACAGCTACCACCCTGGCGGGAAGTCAATCACGAGATTACTCTCGTCGATGATGAGAAACAGTACCAGTACCACGCGCCGAGGTGCCCAATGTCCCTTCGCGAGGAATTCTACGCGAAGGTCAATCGGTATACGGATTCTAAATGGTGGGAGCCTCGTTCGGTGAAGCAAGCAGCGCCGCTGCTATGTATCCCGAAAAAAGACGGCTCCCTGAGAACACCCTTGGACGCACGCCAGCGTAACGATAACACGATCAAGGACGTGACGCCCTTGCCAGACCAGGAAGTTATTCGCGAAGATGTCGCTAGGGGAAAAATACGGTCCAAAATTGACTTAACGGATGCGTATGAACAAGTACGCATCCTTGAAAAAGATGTACATAAAACCGCCTTCGCAACGATAGCGGGAACATACATCAGTAACATCATGCAAATCGGGGACTGTAATGCTCCCGCGACATTTCAACGATTAATGACGTCCATCTTTCGGGACGTCATTGGGAAGTTCATGCATGTATACTTGGACGATATATTCATATTCTCGAACTCTATTGAGGAACATGAAGACCACTTGCGAGTTGTGTTCGAACGATTACGCGAACAATCACTCTACCTTAAATGGAAGAAATGCGAATTGTATTCGGATCGCGTTGATTGCCTTGGTCATATTATTGACGACCAAGGAATTCACCCTGACGCCGACAAACTGGCACGGATCCGTGACTGGAGGATACCACGGAATTACAACGATATCCAACGATTCGTTGGACTTGTTAACTATCTGGGACAATTTCTCCCAGATATATCTGCATACACTGGTCCACTAATGGCGATGACCGAGAATGGGTCGCCATTTTATTGGAGACCAATTCATCAGCGATGCTTTGAAATGATAAAGCATATATGCTGCACAACGCCAATTATTCGGCCGATTCAACCGAAGACAGGCGAACCAATTTGGATTATCTGTGACGCCTCCAAGTCAGGCGTCGGTGCGATGTATGGACAAGGACCTACATGGATCCAAGCCCAGCCGGCTGGATTCATGTCCAAAAAATTCACTAATGCACAGCAGAATTATGCTGTGCATGAACTCGAGACCTTAGCTATTCTCGAAGCGTTACTTAAGTGGGAGGATAAACTTGTGGGCTATAAAATCCACATCATTACCGACCATAAAGCCCTCGAATTCTTTAAGACCCAGGTGAATTTATCACCTAGGCAGCGTCGATGGATGGAATACATGTCGCGATTTAACTTCGACATAACCTATGTGAAAGGCGAACTGAACAAAGTCGCCGACTGCCTATCGCGATACTTCGAGAGCGATAACCATCAAGATCGTTACGACGTCCACGACTTCGTAGCTGCTGATGCTAGAATCGATCCTACTGGTGAAGATCTACCAGTACCACGATACCATGAAATCGTGGAAAAAGTAGTTGAGATTCGAGCGATGAAAGACGTAGAACTACGTCGAAGCAAGCGTCTTCAAGAACGCCAGGAGGATCGAGATGTCGAGGCTCAGATAATGGAGGCTGCGGCACCAAGTACCGCATCCGGAACACTTCAGTCAACCCCCTGGAGACCCCTTATTAGGGTAGTCAGTCCCACTGTGAAAGACTACCCTAACTAGGCCCTAGACCATGGTTCGGGACCACCCCCCCTGGGAATCCCATAATTAGGCATGGTCCTCCCACATTGGTCTTTCCCAACCATGCCCAGGGAGTGCCAAGTATTGTAATCTTGTCCAACTGTAATGTGGGGCTGCCCAAGAAATATGGGCAAGCCCAGCATGTCACGTCACACTTATAGCCAAGACAATAGAATAAAACATGGTTCAATCAGGCACTTGGAACTGGGCTTGTCATGTCACACTTATAGCCAAGGCCGTACACAATAAAACATAGTTCATCCAGGCACTTGGAAAGTTTCAATGAGCATCATGTCAGTTTTGTCAAGCAGGCATAGTCCTGGACAAACAAATAAAAATTTGCATACAAAAAAGCTAAGGCTGTCTGTGGTAATCCTCTTTTGAGTGCGACATGCCTTAAACAACTGTTGATGTATTTGGAGCTATTAAGTGATTAAGACACATTCTTTAAGCTGTCGCGCCACACAGTGAGAATTTTTTCTTCATAAGCACCACAGCAATTGCATGCATTTCAAAATGTATTTCAACTACGTGTGATTATGGCACAATGTTCTGTTCAGTGCTCCATGTGATGGGTAATCAAATATTTGGTTTTATATACAATACTCAAGTTTGCAATATGTTCAGATGTGTCCAGACGAGATTGTGAGGAGATAATAAGACTACATGTTTTTTTCTCCTGATGCAAGGTATGTGCTATTCATCTAGGAAGGGGTTCATTAAAGTGTATATGTACAGTGGTACTGGACCAGATGGGCAAGACCAATGTGTTTAATCATCATATATGGGACTCCCATATCTCAGTATGGGCAAGACCACTACAACTGGGCAAGACCATATGTAATTTATACAGCATGCGGGATTCCCAACATGCAGTGGTACTGGACCAGATGGGCAAGACCAATGTGTTTAATTATCATATATGGGACTCCCATATCTCAGTATGGGCAAGACCACTACAACTGGGCAAGACCATATGTAATTTATACAGTATGCGGGATTCCCAACATCAGTGGTACTGGACCAGATGGGCAAGACCAATGTGTTTAATTATCATATATGGGACTCCCATATCTCAGTATGGGCAAGACCACTACAACTGGGCAAGACCATATGTAATTTATACAGTATGCGGGATTCCCAATATCAGTGGTACTGGACCAGATGGGCAAGACCAATGTGTTTAATTATCATATATGGGACTCCCATATCTCAGTATGGGCAAGCCCACTACAACTGGGCAAGACCATATGTAATTTATACGGCATGTGGGATTCCCAACATGCAGTGGTACTGGACCAGATGGGCAAGACCAATGTGTTCATATATGGGACTCCCATATCTCAGTATGGGCAAGACCATATGTAATTTATACAGCACATGAGCTTCTCATATATAAGGTTACACATGGTACAGGGTATTTAGTGATTGTTAGAAATATTGAAAAAGGGGCAAACAGGCCATAAGTGTTAATTCATCTTCTAGTTACTCTGTCTCATTACGATATGAGGCTGCAAAATCTAATGCATCTAAAGTCTCCACCAAGTAATTGTCAATATCAATATCAAACTCTTCATTGAGTTCATCTTCAGAAGATTCATTATCATTCTGATCAACAGATGCAGCTGTTACCTGATCAATGCTGGCGTTGAGCAGCTCTTGCTGTGTAGGTCCCCATTCTGGAAGTGGATCTTGACCTGTATAAAGAGTGCGCAGGGGCAATTGCCATGTAACGTAGAGGCGAAGAAGGTCACGTCTTCTGACTTCAAATTGATATTTGAGAGATGAAGAGTCTGAAAAAAGAAGGTTAACAAAGGCTCAATCACAGTGAAATCAAAAAGAAAATACCAGTGGAGTTGATTGCATTACAGATTACCTTCCATTCCTCAGAAAACCAGATTTGAAGTGCTCTTCGCTCATGTACCAGCCTTCTTTCCTCTTCTACACATCGATCAAGCTCAAGGCGAGCTTTGATTCCATCTCTCACATGGTCATCAGACAGCCAGAGGGGTGGCTCATTTGATATGTCCTCCTCCAAGCCCACATCTTGCCAGATCTCATCATCAACATCCAGAGCAAACAGCCCTTTTGTTTCGATATGAGGCGGGCAGATAGCACCATGGGGAGCCTTCCTAGAGTCTATCAAAGACTGCATGACATCACAAAGCTTGTTGTAGTCACGTGCCAGCTGTTGAATGCTAGGATCACGCCTTCGAACAGAGGCCTCAGTATGTGAGTGGACCTTCTGCTCTAAATATCCTATAAGCCTGCTGTGATCAAAATGCTTTAAAAAACACTTACCGTTCACCTGCTTGCGAAATGATCGCTCTACACGGTCCATCTCAAACTTGCGGGCCCGCAGTTTCTCCCGTAAGCGCATCTTCAATGCACGAGCATTCATGCGGGCTGCAATAAATGGATTGCCAGCCAGACGACGCAACTCTGCCCGCTCGTCAACCCCCAGAGCACGTTCTTTGCTCCTGACAGCAGCTTCTGCATGCTCCAGCTGAGTGCGCAAGTCAGCTCTTTGCATCTCAGCACGGCCAATATCAACAAAGTCAACATCAGGATCCAAGATGATGTTTTCTGAATCTGTCACACGTTGCTTGAGAATGTCACGTGCCTTCCGCTGGCGAATTGCCTCCTCAACTGCATTCTTGCCTTGGTTTTTCGATCGACCTAGAAAAGGCGCTCAGACATTGTGGAAGTTGTTTGGTGGGTGACTCACGTGGTAATGGCTTTGTTTGTGCCTCAACTTGTGAGTTCCACTCATTCCGAAGAAGCTCCTCCGATTTTCCGCAGGCATGCAAGACTTCTTCAGCTGTACGACGTTTTTCTTGACAATGTCTGGTACGACGCAACAGCCATGTTACTAGCTTTACGAGGCCTTCTCTGTCTGCTTGCTGGACCTGACGATCAAGGGTATAGATCCGTTGATGGTACTGAAAATTATATTATCAGTCAAAAAGAAAATTATGAATGTTAGAAAACTTACGCCGCAGACTCGCAGGTAAGAAATAAGCTTACTGATTGAGTGCCAGAAGCGCTCACAGCCTTCACCATCCGAAAGTCCAAACCCTTCACATTTGCGTGGATGGTAAATAATTTGACATGCCCATTGGTGACCAAATGCATGGAAGACAGAGATCGCAAAGGTCAAACGATGAAGATAACGGTCAAGAAAACCCCATTTGATACAGCTGCGGTGGAGCTGGCAGCCAATGTCGTAGAGGAGCCCGATCTGAAAGGAGAGAGGTAGGTGTTGAAAGAGGGTCTCAATGAGGACCAGGGTGTAGTGCTGTTTCTCGCCAGCAGACCGCATATTGACAATCCAGAGTACTCGGTCGTGACGGCAAAGCAAAGCCATCAGTGCAGTATCATCAAAGAACTGGGTGCTCGCCTTGGTCCTTGCATCATCAGCTGCCGTGAATCCTGCCTCACACCCATCCAGCACTGACTTTGGAACACGTAAAGGTCCCTCATATTTGTCATCCTGTTCATCATCCTGTCGACGGCTCTGCTTGCGTGGTTTAGATCTGGTTGGGCGAACACTCTCAACATAGCGGGCCATGTGAATTGTGTCTGACTCGGGAACGAAAACTGTCCTTGGGTGGGTGCGGACTGGGTCTCGTGCCTGCTTATTGCGTTTCTGCGTGAAGCATGCATCGACACATACAATAGCGTCTGGACTGAAGAAAATTTGAATATATATTGATTCTGATGTGCAAGATACCACCTACCCTGAGTTTTCCTGTCGTGGATACTCTCCTCCAAAGCAAAGAGGGCATCGAGTTCGAAGATAATCACTGGGCCGTCCTCGAGCAACTGGTACAGGAAAAGGCTGAGAAGACATGCTAAATGGATCTTCCTCTTCGGCTGCTCGTCGTCGTTTTGAGGGAGAGTGGGGTTCATAGATTTCTTCATCCTCGGTGTCCAAGGCCTCAACAGTTACACGGTGACGACTTGGTGTAGGAGGGGCCGTGGAATGTTCAATGTTGGCACTGCCGTCTACCAGACTACCATGTCGGTCACCGGTTACCACCCTCCGCACTTGTGTGAGCTCCATATCGACATGTTTGGTGGTGGCGTCCTGGAGCATGTTATACCACTGCAACGCATTTGAAAACCGCCTTCGTAGTGAGCCCTGCACGTTAGGTTTGTCAGGACATGTAAAATCTTTGATGTATGAGACACCGACCTGTGTTGTGAGCTTGTAGCCCTGCGAATCAAGGAATTCCTCCACTGTACGACACCATGCTGTATTATTGGGTGGAATGTGGACAAAAAGACGGGTAACAAAGTCCAAAACTCGAACATCAACAGCCAGAGTAGGAGCGATGGGCGAGCATGGAAAAAGTCCCATTTTGATGAGTTGCAATGCGGCCGGCGCACATTCACAGGTATTGATTCTTGTGGACTCGAGAACTGATAAATTTGATTAGTGACTTGCAAACGTCCAGATCACATTGCAACACACCTGAAAATTTGACTACTATAATGCCAAATACCCTCCTGGGGCCTTCGCATATGCACGACACCTCTGGTGTCACGTCAAGCCGCAAAGACAAGGACATGCTGAGATAATGCATATAGGGAATAACAAGGCTTGGAATGACCTCCACCATCCAGCGATTGGACTGATTGAACCGCTTCTTGCGATAACGAGTCTGCGCGGGGTCTACAGTTGAAGGGAGAACGTATGTGAGATCATCCTCCAGCATGTTTTCAGAAAATGGATCAGCATTCTCAGCGGGTGGAGCGGGGGATGTGTTTGTGTCGAGGGGACGATCACCTGCAAATCCGACCTGTCCAGGGATTCGCAGGAGGTTAGGCTGCTGAATGAGAGATTCTCCATGGTGTAGATACACAAGGGGACGAATGCCGTCAGGACGGCTAAGATGATGAGGACGGCTAGGACCAGGGATTGGTGTGTAAGATCGTGGTGTGCTGGGACTTGAAGTTGCACTCTTCATCTTTTTGCTTAGCCTAGGCCGCATATTGCCAAAAAAAATCAGCAACAAGGACCGAGAAATGAGGGCAGCGTGTCGCGGTAACAGTGCAGCAAGCCCAGAATTGATCGGGTTTGCACATGACCGACGCGGTACAACACAAAAATACACTACAAAAGTACATTGCGCTCTGATGCAGGCCTTGCTGTGCGACATTACGGTAGATTATATATCAAAATTCCTCACTCGCCCTTCGCATTAAGTAGGGGCACAGCTATAGGAGAGTGAAAATTAGCTATTGCATAATGGCGAGGATGCGGCACCTACCAACACAGCTCGACGTGCATTGTGATATTGAAAAGGGGCAGGGCACTCCTGTCGGGGTGCCACGATGTCCTTGGAGCTCATAATAACATCCTCAGTGAGCGGTGGGAGCGGTGTACTGGTGCGGTCGTCGCGGCGGCGGTGTTCGGGGCTCCGGGAGCACCGGCGGTCGCGGTCATCATGGCGGTCATCCCAGCGGATGTGGCAGCGGGGGCTGCGGGAGCAGTCGCGATCATGGTCACAGTGCTCTCGGTATTGGGGGTGGCAGTGGGGGGGACGCATGGCGCTCGTAGCGCCAGACAGAGGAGGGGGGATTTTTGGCCCACTGCGAGTGTGGTTAGTAGCCAACGAAAGCGGCAGGGGATGTATATATACCTGGATGCTTAGGCGGGAGCCTTCAAAGTAGCAGCTGTGCCTGGTAGAGGCAGTTGAGTGAAGGGTAAAGGGGGGGGGGACGACATACATTTCATAGTAGGCATCTTCGGCGTCACATTAACGTTGGGAGCGGAACTCGACAAAGGTGTAGCTGCGGGTCAAGCTGGAGCTCGCAATTCACCTCTTGTACTCATAGTTCAGTAAAAGCGGACACTAGATAATGATTTATACACACCTTGAACTTCCAAGGCCATACGAGAATAAAGATTTTAAGGATGTGATGGCGCACACAGACATACTGCACTCTCATTCACCCATATTGGGCTGCAGGATTCGTGCATCTTTAAGTAGTGCATACACCTTAATAAGGCTGCAACAACAACTTAAAGGTCAGGTGTGTGTCGAACCATAGTCCATGGAGCACCTGAAAATTGATGTCGCACTCTGGTTCCCAGGGCGCCAAGTCCACTGGGTAACACTCCAGTAGCTCCAACTGCAGAGGCTGGTTTGTGGACATCAAAATGAACTGGCGACTCATGTTCACACCATCCCCGCTCACATGTGAGCGGGGGCATACGAGTAAGGTTATTTCAAGGCTAAGTATGTAGTTTGTAGGAAGTATATAATAACGAGTGAAGAATTAGAGCATGTAAAATCAAGCAACGACTCCTAAAGAACTGATATCTACATCTAGTCTATTCTTAGGATCATTCTTTGCATTCCGAGGTCGTACTATACACCGATCTCCATCTAAGCTGATGATATAGTACTCGACGCCTGTGATAGAGCCATCTTCAAGGACGACAGCAGTCTGGCCCTTGACAGTAGGTCTGAGGGGTCGCACGTACTTATCAGGGACTAGAAGTGTAGACTGGATAGTAGTAAGCTTGACCAATCCTCCCTCGACCCCCGCCCATATTCCTAGCCTTCCCTCGAAATTTCCATTTTCCCATCCTGGTTTGCCGATGATAGGTCGTGTATCCTTCACTATCATTTTGATTCGCTTGCCTGCCAGTGCAGGATTTTCTATCCACGGATTACAAGCTGCGACAAAAGCGTCAGTAATCAAAGAAACAACTTGTCAATAGAATCTTACAGAATGCAGTAAATGGGTTTGGTGTCCGAGAAGACGGATTCCAGGCTGGGCTGAGCTCTACAGTAGACGGTGTTGGGAACGGGGTTGATGGAACTGCACGACTCAGTGCATTTAATGGCTGACGCGAGCTTGAGGGTAAGGGAACCACAGGAAGAGTTGGTCCCTGTAGCGGCCGAAGTTCAGCATCACTACTGTAGAATGTGTCAGTACAGATTAGTTTTGAATGTTAGAACATACCGAAGACTAAGTTGCGAAACAGGGATCCGTTCTTTTCGCATGGTTGCTTGGAATTCAACAAGGACATGCTCATCGTCTAGACCCGATTTCACAATGCCTACATAGTCTTCCCACCGGCTACCTCTTATGACCCGGACATGTTTTCCATACAGGTGGAGGTGTGGATCTCGTTTGAACTTTACTTTCTGGGCTACCGTTGTACTACCCGAGGCTCTGACAAAGTCGGCCTCAAAAAAGTCGACGCAGTGGGCAGCAACTACTATCTAAAAGTACATCAATACCTCTCGGTCGAAAAATAAATGAAGTGACGAACCTCCTGTGCATGTTCACGATCGTAAATAACCAAGCCTTCTCCACTGACTGCTATCACCCAACCAACAGTACCTGCCTTGGGGCCATCTCTGACAATGATCTCATCTCCGATTGAGAGGTCCTTGCGCAGCGCGTCAAGAGCTACAGAGAGATGTAATGATCCGTTCCTTAGGATCAGGCTAGCCTCATTCCCTGAAATGCTCTCAATCGTTCCAAGAGAACCTTGAGCCTGCCCAGTCGTTACCTTGACATGATCACCAATACGTAGACGCTTGGCAGCTGCCACTTCCAAGGAGTGCTTGAGAAAACCTTTCGGAATTTCCTGAGCATGTTGGAAGCGGTCAATTTCTGCAGGTGTCGGTGTCGCCTCCTGAGGATAAAAAAGGTCGGTGTCCGTCTGTAGATAACCATCTTGATAAACTTGTCCTTTAAAGACAAACACTTGATTGCGTGTCTCTACCGAACTGTCACCATAAATTGATCTCACAAAGTTGGCATCGAAAAGGGCCTGGGGAGGGCGTCCTGTACGCTTGCGCTTACCAGCAGAAACTGAGGATGGTGGTTGGAGTTTGAGACGTGGCACGACAAGGATCCTTGCCTGCCCAGGCCACATCTCGCCGAAGTGTTGGACGTAGGCAAGATCACCTTTTGTGATAATTTGTCAGATCGAGACTTGAATTGAAATTATAAAAACACCTTTATATGGGTACTTTGTTAAGCGAATCCAGGATTGCGAGCGAGGAGTAAATGCAGGAGTTTCCTGGAGCCAGGCCGGTGCGTCCGATGGCTCAACGAAATGGACACGCTGGGGGAAAATGTTTGATACACCTTGACATAGTTCCCTGACGTCGCTGAGCTGAGTGGCTTCTACCACTATCCAGCCGGGTCGAGAAACTCTGCCGACAATGGATGCCACAGACAAATATTGACCTGCTGAACGGAAGACCTTTTCCATCAATATGGGAACTATGGTTTCCTCACAGCCGGGCTATAATATGATTAGTTGTTTTTCCACAATGTTCTGGCATGTGGCGCACCTTGACAGCGACACGCCACAGACGTGCATTCTCAGCAAACGGTCGCTCATCATCCGTAAGTTGTGCAGGCACTGGTATCCTGCCGTGCTGTGCTCGTTCACGTGCACGGAGTAGCAGTTCATCCCAATCATCCGAGGTCTCTACTATGCGCTGGTACTCCCGAAAGAGACGGCGGTGTGACATTGACCGGTCTGCTGCAGTAGACTCCCCTTCGTCAATGAATTCTGCAAGGATACATGTTAGTATACAAATTATAATAAAGGAGAAGATAGTAAACCTAAGTCGCTGTCGTCCTCATCGTCGTCGGTCTCATTGCCGACGTCCACCGTGGCCTCTATGTCCAGAAATTGCTGGGCACTAATTCTCTGAAATTTAACTGACATTAAGTATCTACGACAGTGGTTCAAGGCGAGATTTATGTATTTACCTCGAGCCGTGGACGTTTCAGGTTATTTCTTGACGTTTGCACATTTGCCTGTAGAAGGCACCATCAGGTATGACGAAATCCTAAAAGCAGCGAGGAGTACTGTACTCCTCGCTCATGCTCGGGCAGATTTTCATTCATATTAGACATATGTAAAGTACTCTAAGTGACATAATAACAAATATTGTAATTAGGAAGAAAAACTAGTTAACTTATGACCTAAGGACAGCAAAGATCAGTCAGTGGCAATACATACTGGTATAGTCATGTTGAAACTTACCTACAAATCAAATTAGGATTAAGAACTAACCTGAAGTAATTCAGGTCAACATTAGAACGAAGAGGATAATTATGGCAAGGCTTACCGAGGGCAACGGCGGGCAGAGCAGTCAACAATGAGCAGGTGACGGGCCAGGAGGAGCCTGCAAGATCGCGTACAGAAACGTTAACAGGTGATAAGTATACAAAGAAGAAAATACTCACTTCAAACAGGGATTTGCCACAGGGTGATGGGCAGGGAGGGCGACGAGCAAGGAGAGCGACGAGCAACCTGGAAAAAAAGAGTGAGCCAGAGGTATACTAGACAAAGAAGGGACTTACATGGAGATGGAAACGAGCAGGGAGGGCGACGGGCACGAGGGAGGGCGATGGGCAGGGAGGGGAACGGGCATGAGGGAGAGCGACGGGCACGAGGAGGGGAGGGCGATGGGCAGGGAGGGGAACGGGCAGGGAGGGGACGGGCA